>OX411255.1:8593113-8943939 GCA_948150575.1 Tinea pellionella | reverse complement strand
CTAACCTAACCTAACCTAACCTAACCTAACCTAACCTAACCTAACCTAACCTAACCTAACCTAACCTAACCTAACCTAACCTAACCTAACCTAACCTAACCTAACCTAACCTAACCTAACCTAACCTAACCTAACCTAACCTAACCTAACCTAACCTAACCTAACCTAACCTAACCTAACCTAACCTAACCTAACCTAACCTAACCTAACCTAACCTAACCTAACCTAACCTAACCTAACCTAACCTAACCTAACCTAACCTAACCTAACCTAACCTAACCTAACCTAACCTAACCTAACCTAACCTAACCTAACCTAACCTAACCTAACCTAACCTAACCTAACCTAACCTAACCTAACCTAACCTAACCTAACCTAACCTAACCTAACCTAACCTAACCTAACCTAACCTAACCTAACCTAACCTAACCTAACCTAACCTAACCTAACCTAACCTAACCTAACCTAACCTAACCTAACCTAACCTAACCTAACCTAACCTAACCTAACCTAACCTAACCTAACCTAACCTAACCTAACCTAACCTAACCTAACCTAACCTAACCTAACCTAACCTAACCTAACCTAACCTAACCTAACCTAACCTAACCTAACCTAACCTAACCTAACCTAACCTAACCTAACCTAACCTAACCTAACCTAACCTAACCTAACCTAACCTAACCTAACCTAACCTAACCTAACCTAACCTAACCTAACCTAACCTAACCTAACCTAACCTAACCTAACCTAACCTAACCTAACCTAACCTAACCTAACCTAACCTAACCTAACCTAACCTAACCTAACCTAACCTAACCTAACCTAACCTAACCTAACCTAACCTAACCTAACCTAACCTAACCTAACCTAACCTAACCTAACCTAACCTAACCTAACCTAACCTAACCTAACCTAACCTAACCTAACCTAACCTAACCTAACCTAACCTAACCTAACCTAACCTAACCTAACCTAACCTAACCTAACCTAACCTAACCTAACCTAACCTAACCTAACCTAACCTAACCTAACCTAACCTAACCTAACCTAACCTAACCTAACCTAACCTAACCTAACCTAACCTAACCTAACCTAACCTAACCTAACCTAACCTAACCTAACCTAACCTAACCTAACCTAACCTAACCTAACCTAACCTAACCTAACCTAACCTAACCTAACCTAACCTAACCTAACCTAACCTAACCTAACCTAACCTAACCTAACCTAACCTAACCTAACCTAACCTAACCTAACCTAACCTAACCTAACCTAACCTAACCTAACCTAACCTAACCTAACCTAACCTAACCTAACCTAACCTAACCTAACCTAACCTAACCTAACCTAACCTAACCTAACCTAACCTAACCTAACCTAACCTAACCTAACCTAACCTAACCTAACCTAACCTAACCTAACCTAACCTAACCTAACCTAACCTAACCTAACCTAACCTAACCTAACCTAACCTAACCTAACCTAACCTAACCTAACCTAACCTAACCTAACCTAACCTAACCTAACCTAACCTAACCTAACCTAACCTAACCTAACCTAACCTAACCTAACCTAACCTAACCTAACCTAACCTAACCTAACCTAACCTAACCTAACCTAACCTAACCTAACCTAACCTAACCTAACCTAACCTAACCTAACCTAACCTAACCTAACCTAACCTAACCTAACCTAACCTAACCTAACCTAACCTAACCTAACCTAACCTAACCTAACCTAACCTAACCTAACCTAACCTAACCTAACCTAACCTAACCTAACCTAACCTAACCTAACCTAACCTAACCTAACCTAACCTAACCTAACCTAACCTAACCTAACCTAACCTAACCTAACCTAACCTAACCTAACCTAACCTAACCTAACCTAACCTAACCTAACCTAACCTAACCTAACCTAACCTAACCTAACCTAACCTAACCTAACCTAACCTAACCTAACCTAACCTAACCTAACCTAACCTAACCTAACCTAACCTAACCTAACCTAACCTAACCTAACCTAACCTAACCTAACCTAACCTAACCTAACCTAACCTAACCTAACCTAACCTAACCTAACCTAACCTAACCTAACCTAACCTAACCTAACCTAACCTAACCTAACCTAACCTAACCTAACCTAACCTAACCTAACCTAACCTAACCTAACCTAACCTAACCTAACCTAACCTAACCTAACCTAACCTAACCTAACCTAACCTAACCTAACCTAACCTAACCTAACCTAACCTAACCTAACCTAACCTAACCTAACCTAACCTAACCTAACCTAACCTAACCTAACCTAACCTAACCTAACCTAACCTAACCTAACCTAACCTAACCTAACCTAACCTAACCTAACCTAACCTAACCTAACCTAACCTAACCTAACCTAACCTAACCTAACCTAACCTAACCTAACCTAACCTAACCTAACCTAACCTAACCTAACCTAACCTAACCTAACCTAACCTAACCTAACCTAACCTAACCTAACCTAACCTAACCTAACCTAACCTAACCTAACCTAACCTAACCTAACCTAACCTAACCTAACCTAACCTAACCTAACCTAACCTAACCTAACCTAACCTAACCTAACCTAACCTAACCTAACCTAACCTAACCTAACCTAACCTAACCTAACCTAACCTAACCTAACCTAACCTAACCTAACCTAACCTAACCTAACCTAACCTAACCTAACCTAACCTAACCTAACCTAACCTAACCTAACCTAACCTAACCTAACCTAACCTAACCTAACCTAACCTAACCTAACCTAACCTAACCTAACCTAACCTAACCTAACCTAACCTAACCTAACCTAACCTAACCTAACCTAACCTAACCTAACCTAACCTAACCTAACCTAACCTAACCTAACCTAACCTAACCTAACCTAACCTAACCTAACCTAACCTAACCTAACCTAACCTAACCTAACCTAACCTAACCTAACCTAACCTAACCTAACCTAACCTAACCTAACCTAACCTAACCTAACCTAACCTAACCTAACCTAACCTAACCTAACCTAACCTAACCTAACCTAACCTAACCTAACCTAACCTAACCTAACCTAACCTAACCTAACCTAACCTAACCTAACCTAACCTAACCTAACCTAACCTAACCTAACCTAACCTAACCTAACCTAACCTAACCTAACCTAACCTAACCTAACCTAACCTAACCTAACCTAACCTAACCTAACCTAACCTAACCTAACCTAACCTAACCTAACCTAACCTAACCTAACCTAACCTAACCTAACCTAACCTAACCTAACCTAACCTAACCTAACCTAACCTAACCTAACCTAACCTAACCTAACCTAACCTAACCTAACCTAACCTAACCTAACCTAACCTAACCTAACCTAACCTAACCTAACCTAACCTAACCTAACCTAACCTAACCTAACCTAACCTAACCTAACCTAACCTAACCTAACCTAACCTAACCTAACCTAACCTAACCTAACCTAACCTAACCTAACCTAACCTAACCTAACCTAACCTAACCTAACCTAACCTAACCTAACCTAACCTAACCTAACCTAACCTAACCTAACCTAACCTAACCTAACCTAACCTAACCTAACCTAACCTAACCTAACCTAACCTAACCTAACCTAACCTAACCTAACCTAACCTAACCTAACCTAACCTAACCTAACCTAACCTAACCTAACCTAACCTAACCTAACCTAACCTAACCTAACCTAACCTAACCTAACCTAACCTAACCTAACCTAACCTAACCTAACCTAACCTAACCTAACCTAACCTAACCTAACCTAACCTAACCTAACCTAACCTAACCTAACCTAACCTAACCTAACCTAACCTAACCTAACCTAACCTAACCTAACCTAACCTAACCTAACCTAACCTAACCTAACCTAACCTAACCTAACCTAACCTAACCTAACCTAACCTAACCTAACCTAACCTAACCTAACCTAACCTAACCTAACCTAACCTAACCTAACCTAACCTAACCTAACCTAACCTAACCTAACCTAACCTAACCTAACCTAACCTAACCTAACCTAACCTAACCTAACCTAACCTAACCTAACCTAACCTAACCTAACCTAACCTAACCTAACCTAACCTAACCTAACCTAACCTAACCTAACCTAACCTAACCTAACCTAACCTAACCTAACCTAACCTAACCTAACCTAACCTAACCTAACCTAACCTAACCTAACCTAACCTAACCTAACCTAACCTAACCTAACCTAACCTAACCTAACCTAACCTAACCTAACCTAACCTAACCTAACCTAACCTAACCTAACCTAACCTAACCTAACCTAACCTAACCTAACCTAACCTAACCTAACCTAACCTAACCTAACCTAACCTAACCTAACCTAACCTAACCTAACCTAACCTAACCTAACCTAACCTAACCTAACCTAACCTAACCTAACCTAACCTAACCTAACCTAACCTAACCTAACCTAACCTAACCTAACCTAACCTAACCTAACCTAACCTAACCTAACCTAACCTAACCTAACCTAACCTAACCTAACCTAACCTAACCTAACCTAACCTAACCTAACCTAACCTAACCTAACCTAACCTAACCTAACCTAACCTAACCTAACCTAACCTAACCTAACCTAACCTAACCTAACCTAACCTAACCTAACCTAACCTAACCTAACCTAACCTAACCTAACCTAACCTAACCTAACGCAAACCTAACCTAACGCAAACCTAACCTAACGCAAACCTAACCTAACGCAAACCTAACCTAACGCAAACCTAACCTAACGCAAACCTAACCTAACGCAAACCTAACCTAACGCAAACCTAACCTAACGCAAACCTAACCTAACGCAAACCTAACCTAACGCAAACCTAACCTAACGCAAACCTAACCTAACGCAAACCTAACCTAACGCAAACCTAACCTAACGCAAACCTAACCTAACGCAAACCTAACCTAACGCAAACCTAACCTAACGCAAACCTAACCTAACGCAAACCTAACCTAACGCAAACCTAACCTAACGCAAACCTAACCTAACGCAAACCTAACCTAACGCAAACCTAACCTAACGCAAACCTAACCTAACGCAAACCTAACCTAACGCAAACCTAACCTAACGCAAACCTAACCTAACGCAAACCTAACCTAACGCAAACCTAACCTAACGCAAACCTAACCTAACGCAAACCTAACCTAACGCAAACCTAACCTAACGCAAACCTAACCTAACGCAAACCTAACCTTACGCAAACCTAACCTAACGCAAACCTAACCTAACGCAAACCTAACCTAACGCAAACCTAACCTAACGCAAACCTAACCTAACGCAAACCTAACCTAACGCAAACCTAACCTAACGCAAACCTAACCTAACGCAAACCTAACCTAACGCAAACCTAACCTAACGCAAACCTAACCTAACGCAAACCTAACCTAACGCAAACCTAACCTAACGCAAACCTAACCTAACGCAAACCTAACCTAACGCAAACCTAACCTAACGCAAACGGGATAAAATGGGTTGAATTTTTGCCAGATTTAATTAATTCTTAGTATATTTGGTCTACACACAGCAAAAAAAAACGAAACATGTATTTCAGCATTTCCCGAAATTCAGCTTGAAAGGGGGTGAAAGGGGTTGCACGAGTTTCTTTTTTTAACCGACTTCCAAAAAGGAGGAGGTTATATGTTCGTCGCGTATGTTTTTTTTTTTATGTATGTTATTCGATTTTTTCTAAACGGCTGAACCGATTTCAATGATTCAAATTGTACTGTGTTAAGCTGCATCCCATAGTGGTCCCATATATTTTTCTAAGATGCACAGTGTGTAGTTTTTTATTAAAACGGGAAAAAAAGTCAGTTTGTAAAATGTTTTTGCTCCGATTTACTTGAATTTTGGCATATGTACTTTACAAAATAAATAATGAAACACGTAATTCAGCATTTCCTGAAATTCAATCCCTAAGGGGGTGAAACGGGGCAAAATGGGTTGAATTTTTTCTTAGTCAAAATTACTTGAAATTTGGCATACATACTTTACAACATAAATAATGAGACACGTGTATCAGCATTTCTTAAAATTCAACCACTAAGGGGGTGAAATGGGGTAAAATAGTATGAATATTTTAAAATCGGATTTACTAGAAACAGCAGAAACGCTTTACCACATTAACAATGAAACTTGCCTTCGGGGTTGAAACGAGGTAAAAAATCAATATTTTTTAGTGACAAAATACATAATAAATAATGCTCTATAATATAATATAAACAATTAACATGTGTTTCACCCCGAAGGGGGTGAAACGGGATAAAATGGGTTGAATTTTTGCCAGATTTAATTAATGTTTGGTTTATTTGTTACACACAGCAAAAAAAACACGAAACATGTATTTAAGCATTTCCCGAAATTCAGCTTGAAAGGGGGTGAAAGGGGTTGCACGAGTTTCTTTTTCGTTAAATTTATTTAATTTGAGCTACGATTAGTATTTGTACGTTTATTACATTGAGATATATACTAGAGGCGCAATGACGCTTCCAACGTGAGGCGAGTGAAGATCTGCCCACAGCCATAATTAAGTTTTCTGTCAGTTGGTATTTGACAGGACGTATATAAACTCATAATGGGCAAATATGTGGTGAAAACGTGCAATTCTCGATCCCAAATGCACAACAAAAAAAGCGGGATTACGTTTCACACGTAAATATATCCTTACAACATCTATATTGTCCTTAAACAACAAAAAACCAAATAAAATTAGGGATATTTTTTACATTTAGTGTTGTTAGTAAAACATCGTTTCCCATAACCCGTATTATAATATAAAAAAAAGAAATATTTTATTTTTAAGAAAGAAGATTTTCAACTTATATTAACAAATAAAAAATTTGAACTTTATTTTATTTAGCTTAAAATGCATGCCTCTAGATATATTATAATCGACACTGAATAAAAATATCTAAACAAAAAAAAAATTAGTGTGGGGAAAATTTTTAATTATACCGGCAACACTAAGTTTGACATTGTCAAATCGTTTGAAACGTCCTACGGCTTTTTCATGTCAAATGTATGGGGTTTGCGCCTCTAGTTATATATCTCAATGGTTTATTAGGGAGTTTTTGCTGTTTTTGGTCAGCTACCCTAAAAATGGAAAAATAAAAAACCTTTTCAAAAAAAAAAGTTGAACCGACTTCAATAAACACTAAAAGCACTCAAAAGTGAAAAATAATTTTTAACAAGAGTATCTACACACAAAGTAATAAACATAAACACTAATAGGTGTTTATTATGTACAAATTAATTGTATACATACCTGCCACATTTTTGGAGTAGGTGCCAAGCTATACCAATTCAAAATTTCAGGATAGGAATTACACTTGGATATCTTCCTAGATATCAAGTATATGCGTTTGCTTGGCACCTACTCCAAAAATGTGGCAGGTATGTAGACAGTTAAGTTGTACATAATGAACACCTATTAGTGTTTATGTTTACTACTTTGTGTGTAGATACTCTTGTTAAAAATTATTTTTCACTTTTGAGTGCTTTTAGTGTTTATTGAAGTCGGTTCAACTTTTTTTTTTGAAAAGGTTTTTTTAATTTGAATTACGATTAATATTTGTACGGATTATTAGGGAGTTTTTGCTGTTTTTGGTCCGCTACCCTAAAAATGGAAAAATAAAAAACCTTTAATAAAAAAAAGTTGAACCGACTTCAATAAACACAAAAAGCACTCAAAAGTGAAAAATAATTTTTCACAAGAGTATCTACACACAAAGTAATAAACATAAACACTAATAGGTGTTTATTATGTACAAATTAACTGTCTACATAACTACCACATTTTTGGAGTAATCACACTCTTGTGAAAAATTATTTTTCACTTTTGAGTGCTTTTTGTGTTTATTGAAGTCGGTTCAACTTTTTTTTTAAAAGGTTTTTTATTATGATAATCAAATTTGGTCGAAACATAATAATATTAATCTTTATCCAAATAAATGTGTTATTAATTAAGAGTATTTAACTGTGAACACAATTGTCTTTGACATCACCTAATTTCAATAAACATTTTATAAGATAATACAATTTTAAAATAACTCTAAAACAAAATTCACACGCGGCGTATGATGACGAGGCGGGGAGAGGCGGGCGGAGGGGGGTGTAGCTCTATGAGGTACCATGCCGCTTTAAAAAATATATTCTTTTTAAAACTACTTTAAAATATATTCTACTAGCTGACGGTGCCCGGCGCTGCCCGGGTTTTTTCAAGTTATTGTTACACATAAGATGTCGCGAAATGCGAAATAAAATCATTTATAAAGTAACTATTTAGAACTATAGAAACACCGACACTGGGAAAAAGGTTTTCTCAGTGTTGGCAACACTGTAGGACGCCGATAGGAGGCGCATACGCAGTAAGCGTGGAGAGAGTAAAAAGAAAAGAAAATGGTGTTAGTGTAGAATCCGGACATCCAACATGTCCACAATAGTAACAAGAAACACCGCCTAGGTGCGGTGAGTATACGTGAATGATGTAAAGTATTTGTGAGAAGCACCTGAAAGTTCAGGCACAAGAACGGAGGAACGGGGTGGCTGTAGGGGTGGTTTGGAGGCCATACCAAGGGACAAGAAGTCCCGCTAATGTGTGATGTCATCACACAAAGAGAACATCGTTGCAGGTACTGTAATGAAATATGTCAGTTTCATAGAATGTATAACGTCTCGTTGTACGGTTTGAAATATATGTTATAAAGAAATCGCATGACCTATTGAGTGAGAATTTTACGCGAAAATCACTATTCGCGACATGGTGCCGTGACCAGGATATGATTTCTTTGTAACTATATGCTTATAATAATATAATCGTGGTATATTGTTCATCATAGATCAAAATAAAAATATTACCACGTGCCTCTCTAAACAGTATACAATAAAAACAATGGGAACATGAACCCCGTCGGGGTACTGCAAACGTATATAAACATGTGTCCCTTATCTACTTATTGCGATAAGTCCCTCTAAATTGTAAATATTTGGATAGAATGCATTGTTGATCTGTGTTAAAAGTGCGCACACATATTGCAAGTTGCAACCATTGCGCATGAGATCATAGGGAAGAGAAAAAAGAACGAATCACAACGCACCAATAGTGATGTACTATGAAGTAATCAGTCGATACAATTCAATTAATTTGTATATTGTTAAAATTTATTTTATGTTGATTATTGCAACATTAGAATGACGTAGGGTAAAGTAATTTATAAGGAATATCGTACGCGGACAGTACTATTGTATAGGATACATGTAACAGAAAACGACGTAGACTTAAAGGTTAGTCTGCTGTTGTTACAGAACAGAAAACGACGTAGGCTTAAAGGTTAGTCTGCTGTTGTTACAGAACAGAAAACGACGTAGGCTTAAAGGTTAGTCTGCTGTTGTTACAGAACAGAAAACAACATAGGCTTAAAGTAGATAGTCTTGTGTTGTTATAGAACAGAAAACGACGTAGACTTAAAGGTTAGTCTGCTGTTGTTACAGAACAGAAAACGACGTAGGCTTAAAGGTTAGTCTGCTGTTGTTACAGAACAGAAAACAACATAGGCTTAAAGTAGATAGTCTTGTGTTGTTATAGAACAGAAAACGACGTAGACTTAAAGGTTAGTCTGCTGTTGTTACAGAACAGAAAACGACGTAGGCTTAAAGGTTAGTCTGCTGTTATTGCAAAACAGAACAGAAAACAACATAGGCTTAAAGGAGATAGTCTTGTGTTGTTATAGAACAGAAAACGAGGTAGGCTTAAAGGAGATAGTCTGCTGTTATTGCAAAACAGAACAGAAAATAACATAGGCTTAAAGGAGATAGTCTTGTGTTGTTATAGAACAGAAAACGAGGTAGGCTTAAAGGAGATAGTCTGCTGTTATTGCAAAACAGAACAGAAAATAACATAGGCTTAAAGGAGATAGTCTTGTGTTGTTATAGAACAGAAAACGAGGTAGGCTTAAAGGAGATAGTCTGCTGTTATTGCAAAACAGAACAGAAAATAACATAGGCTTAAAGGAGATAGTCTTGTGTTGTTATAGAACAGAAAACGACGTAGGCTTAAAGGAGATAGTCTGCTGTTATTGCAAAACAGAACAGAAAATAACATAGGCTTAAAGGAGATAGTCTTGTGTTGTTATGGAACGAAAACGACGTAGGCTTAAAAGGTTAGCCTAGTGATTTTTAAACAGGAGGTAATATCATAGATTAGAAGAATAATCTAGTGATGTTATCATACGTATGACCGGTTAGACAGGTGTAGATACTACCTGTAATGTATATAAAAAGAACCTAAGAGAATGTACTGTAGAAACAGTAACAGGCCGCATTGTCAATGGGCCAATTAAATGTAATTAAAAGAACTCTATTGAATGTAGTTTCACTAGAAGAGAATAAATACTTTTAGAAGTAGATTTTTTTTTATGAAGTAAAATTTTTTAGAATGAAAAAATGTATGTAAGAAATGTCGATATTTTTTCGTAATAATCAATTTTAATCGAGCGCGTACTTCGATTTCCGAGCTTAGCACATCACTACATCGACTTCCGCCGGCGTCCCTTTTCGCAAATACTACGCAATTTGTCATGTCAGCGAAGTCGCTCGGTGTCAATTACGTTTGCGTTCGTTTGTGTTTGAAATATCGATGTGTGGTATTTTTGAGAACTTAGTTTCTTTATTTAATTATAAAATACTTTCGTGAAATAGACACTATTCTATATTACTTATTCATCATATTGTAACAGAGACACTACGGTTTTATGTTTAAGAATTGTAATACCGGTAATAAGAACACTACTAGAAAAATATTGTAACATTGCCTGTTTTGTTATTATATTGTGCGTATAGTATTGGGGTGAGTAATAAACATTTTGTTAATAATTTGTGCGGTGTCAAGAGTAAATTGATATTGATGTACCTGCAAATTATGTAAACGTGGGGTTTATAACAAAGAAGTTATGTGTGATTATTGAACGCCCACAAGTATACGAAACAGAAATTTAATATTTTACTAGAACTAATTATAGAAAGATATTAAACAGAACCTTCCTATAATTTCAGGAGAGGTTGATACCTTCGTTGTCATACCTTAAGTTGTCTAAAGAAGTGAGACAATGAATTCGTGGAGGATCCGGTTAGAGAACATACGAGAGAAAGTCGAGGATTGTCGCCTATTGAGGAATTGCAACAGGCATCAATGGCAGTGAGTAGTGCTGCTGACGCTAACTTAAGAACTCTGTTGGAGATGTTTATCTCGGAAACCCATGCTGGTATGGGAGAGATAACAGATGAGGATGTAAAGAAATTCACAGAAGTCCAAATTAGTGGAAAGCTAGCATTAGCTAGTATACACCCACCACATCGAATATACAGGAAGGAAAGTTTATTTCTTCAAAACTTCCTAAATTAGAGCTCCCAAAGTTTCATGGGGATATTTTGAAGTGGAACGAATTTTGGGATCGTTTTCACTCGAACGTGCATTCAAAGCAGTTATGCAATGCTGACAAACTATCATATTTACAAGCTTCTCTAAGGCGTGAAGCTTTAGCGGCTATCGAAGGATTGGACATAACAGATAGAAATTATCCAGTTGCAATAGAAATATTAAAAGAAAGATTTGGTAAATCTATAAGAGTGATTGATGCTCATTATGAAGCGCTACACCGAATAGAAAGAGCGACTCGTTCGAATTTAAACAGTACCTAAAAAGAACCATAGACAAGCATACATTAATGAACATAATTGTTGACAAAGAGAATTGAAGTGGGTTTTTAAATTGTAGGCCTTTGATTACTGTAGGCAAAGATGTAGAACATATTCTGACACCAGCAGATTTTCTTCGCTTGGGAGGGCCGCTTATATTGGATGAAGCCGATGATAAGTTTTTAGAACCAAGCGGTGAAACTAGGAGAAGGCTGGAAAAGAGGACAAACCATGGTAGATGAATTTAAAAGAATATTTATTGTGTAAAATAATTGAGAGCAAGGATAATGAAATTAGAGTGGTAAAAGTGGGAAATAACATGGAAATGGAAATAACAGGGAAATGACATCTATATCCTATAGAGATAATTATATCCTATAGAGATAGGTGGAAAAGAAAAATGTAGAAGAAAGCACAAATAGAAAGAAATTGAGGTTAGTAATAAAGAAAGCCAAAGAATAAGCAGAAGGAAAGCTTCAGAAGAGGCCAGGAAAAATCTGACCGAGTGAACTAAATTGTTATATTGTATTTAGGAATAATACAAAATGTGGTCTGCCTATCCCCGTGGGAAAAAGGCGTGACAATTGTATTGTATTGTAGAATGTGGTTGTAATTAGAATTATTAGAAAGAATAGAAATATTACAAATAATTGCGATTAGAAGTATATTAGAAAGGATTGTATTTAGACATAATAAATAAATAAATACAAATTATTGTGATTAGAACTATTTAGAAAGAATTGTATTTGGAAATAATACACATTATCGTGATTAGAAATAATATATGATTAAAGTTTTGTAATGATTAATAATGTTTATTAATCCTTCCTGTAGCTTTCTCGCGGCGGGAGTGTCGCGAAATGCGAAATAAAATCATTTATAAAGTAACTATTTAGAACTATAGAAACACCGACACTGGGAAAAAGGTTTTCTCAGTGTTGGCAACACTGTAGGACGCCGATAGGAGGCGCATACGCAGTAAGCGTGGAGAGAGTAAAAAGAAAAGAAAATGGTGTTAGTGTAGAATCCGGACATCCAACATGTCCACAATAGTAACAAGAAACACCGCCTAGGTGCGGTGAGTATACGTGAATGATGTAAAGTATTTGTGAGAAGCACCTGAAAGTTCAGGCACAAGAACGGAGGAACGGGGTGGCTGTAGGGGTGGTTTGGAGGCCATACCAAGGGACAAGAAGTCCCGCTAATGTGTGATGTCATCACACAAAGAGAACATCGTTGCAGGTACTGTAATGAAATATGTCAGTTTCATAGAATGTATAACGTCTCGTTGTACGGTTTGAAATATATGTTATAAAGAAATCGCATGACCTATTGAGTGAGAATTTTACGCGAAAATCACTATTCGCGACATAAGATAAAGATAATGCTTTATTATAAATTACCTATAGCTGTTACCCACAACTTATTTTAGACGATTTAGTTACATAATTAATAGAATATATTTTAAAGTAGTTTTAAAAAGAATATATTTTTAAAGCGGCATGGTACTACACCCCCCTCCGCCTCGCCCGCAAGCACTCAATACTTGAACTATTTCTTCTTGCACTTCGAAGATTATTCCTCTGTTCATCTGTACGATAAGCTCGACGATTTCTCGTTTCTAACCTAGCCGTTTCACGGGCTGCCTCTCTTTGCTCTTGTGTTTGAGAAGCACGAATTAAGGCCCTTCTTTGCTCCATACTAACGCGGCGCTGTTCTCGTGCAATTTCTCGTTCTCCATCAGATAATTGACTCGCGATATTCCGTTGCCTAATTGCATTACGGCTTCGCTGGGAAAGATTAGATCTTCTAGGACGCGGCATTGATATTAAAATGTGCACTCGCATAAAACCACCAAATATAATAACAGTGCCTGAACTTTCGAGACATAGACAATAGCTCAAAGAGTATATAACCACTACGTATGAATAGCTTATCAAGAAAAATCATAGACAACCTATAAAAAGACATTTACACTTTTGATAATTAATAAATAATTTTCGAAAATTAATGTCTAAAACAAACAAATATAACAGTACCTGAACTTTGTAGACATTTTACAAAAAATAAATTTCTGAACGCACACATGATGTCTTCAGAAAAAAATAAAGTTGTGGCTTAAAGGTCTCAGCAACCAGGCCATAAGCTCCAAAAAAAAAAAAATAGTTGTTACACTATTTGACAGGATTGGACAACAAATGTTTGACATGTAATAAACAAATCAGCATCTATTGAAATGATTAAGTATTCATTACACATATCGAGTTTTCATTGTTTTTAAGATGTATTCTGCTATTCGGGACGGAAACAAATCCAACAAATCAAAAACCATGGCAATCGGTCCAGCCGTTCTCGAGTTATAAGTGTTGTAACAAACACGACTTTCTTTTATATAGATAGAGATTAATTATGTAACTAAATCGTTTAAAATAAGTTGTGGGTAACAGCTATAGGTAATTTATAATAAAGCATTATTTTTATCTTATGTGTAACAATAACTTGAAATAAAAAACCTTTTCAAAAAAAAAGTTGAACCGACTTCAATAAACACTAAAAGCGCTCAAAAGTGAAAAATAATTTTTAACAAGAGTATCTACACACAAAGTAATAAACATAAACACTAATAGGTGTTTATTATGTACAAATTAATTGTCCACATACCTACCACATTTTTGGAGTAGGTGCCAAGCATACGTTCATAGATATACTTGATATCTAGGAAGATATCCATGTGTAATTCCTATTCTGAAATTTTGAATTGGTATAGCTTGGCACCTACTCCAAAAATGTGGCAGGTATGTAGACAGTTAATTTGTACATAATAAACACCTATTAGTGTTTATGTTTATTACTTTGTGTGTAGATACTCTTGTTAAAAATTATTTTTCACTTTTGAGCGCTTTTAGTGTTTATTGAAGTCGGTTCAACTTTTTTTTTTAAAAGGTTTTTTATTTTTCCATTTTTAGGGTAGCGGACCAAAAACAGCAAAAACTCCCTATTAAACGTACAAATACTAATCGTAGTTCAAATGAAATTAATCTAGCAAAAAGAAACTCGTACAATTTCACCCCATTTCGGATTAAATTTCGAGAAAAGCTGAAATACACGTTTCGTTGTTTATGTTGTGTGTAGAGCAAATATACTTAAAATTAAGTAAATCTGACAAAAAAAATTCAACACATTTTAACCCGTTTCACCCCCTTCGGGGTGAAACGCATGTCAATTGTTTATATTACATTATAGAGCATTATTTATTATGATTTTGTCACTAAAAATATTTATTATTATCACGCCGTTTCACCCCCTTCGGGGTTGAAACGCAAGTTTCATTATTAACGTGGTAAAGCAATTCTGCTGTTTCGGGTAAATCTGATTTTAAAAAATTCAACCAACGGGGTAAACCGTTTCATCTCTTTAGGGGTTACATTTCAAAAAACGCTGCAACACGTGTTTCATTATGTTGTAAAGTATGTATGCCAAATTTCAAGTAATTCTGACTAAAAAAAAATTCAACCCATTTCCCCCCATTTCACCCCCTTAGGGGTTGACTTTCCAGAAATGCTGAAACATGTTTTCATTATTTATGTTGTAAAGTATGTATGCCAAATTTCAAGTAATTCTGACTAAAAAAAATTCAACCCATTTTGCCCCATTTCACCCACTTAGGGGTTGAATTTCCAGAAATGCTGAAACATGTTTTCATTATTTATGTTGCAAAGTATGTATGCCAAATTTGAAGTAATTCTGATTTTAAAAAATTCAACCCATTTTGCCCCATTTCACCCCCTTAGGGGTTGAATTTCAAGAAATACTGAAATATGTTTTCATTATTTATTTTGTAAAGTATGTATGCCAAATTTCAAGTAATTCTGACTAAAAAAAAATTCAACCCATTTTGCCCCATTTCACCCCCTTAGGGGTTGAATTTCAAGAAATACTGAAACACGTGTTTCATTATTTATTTTGTAAAGTATGTATGTCAAATTTCAAGTAAATCGGAGCAAAAAAAATTTACAAACTGACTTTTTTTCCGCTTTACTAAAAAACGGCAACACTGTGCATCTTAGAAAAATAAATGGGACCACTATGGGATGCAGCTTAACACAATACAATTTGAATCATTGAAATCGGTCCAGCTGTTTTCAAAAAATCGATGAACATACATAAAAAAAAAAACATACGCGACGAACATATAACCTCCTCCTTTTTGGAAGTCGGTTAAAAACCCGGGCAGCGCCGGGCACTGTCAGCTAGTTTATAATAAAGAATTATCTTTATCTTATGTGTAACAATAACTTGAAAAAAAACCCGGGCAGCGCCGGGCACCGTCAGGCTTTGTTCTTTTTTTATTAATTTTTAAAAATTTCGATCGTAATATAGCAAACCTTTTTTTTTTTTTTTTTTTTTTACGTGGGGGAAATCTTTTATAGATGCCTCGCCGTCTCGGGGAAGACGACGAGGTTATGTCGGACTCCCCGGTACTCCCCAATACCGGGTATACACGACTAAAACCCCCACGGTGTCCCTCACTACGTCATATGGTGAGGTCACGGGCACGCTTTCGCATTCATCCGCGACCCCACCGACGCTTGGCCGTTGGGCCCCACCTCATCGGGAAGAAACACCATTCCAGCCAAGTAACTGAGCGGCAGTCCAACCCCGGGACTACCGCTCTTGGCTCGGGGCGAAGGAGATAGCGCTTGGTACCCCGCTATCGCCTCCGCCCACGCGATGAAGGGTGGTCTCTCACTCAGGTCTTCTCTGAAAGCAGAGTGTGACCCGAGGAGAGACCCCACCTTGCTGGTTTTGGTTCGCGCCGGGGTACCTCAGGGAGGTATCCCGGGACCCTCTATCCACCACCTGAGGACGCGCCCGATGGGAGACCAGCAACTCCAACAGTGCCTCCCATACGACACTGTCACTCACGGTCAAAGGACCGCGAGCCACGGGAATATAGCAAACCTGAGGTTTCGTTTGGAACTAAACCATTGCCAATGAACAAAAAAAAATCGTTTGTCAAAAGTTCAAACAAACTTTTGATTTTTAAAACTTCCTGTTAATTAAAACATCGTGTTTATAGTGTAGTTTTGTTTTAAAAATTACAATAGTTATTCGTATAAAACACTGTTATTGTTAGGAAACACAAACAAAAGATATTTGACAAACTTATGAGGCGACAACCATAGACAACAAAATAATCTACAAAACTGTTAGGTTGGTACTTTGTATTCTATCTTGTCAAACTGTACGAAAGTCGAAGTGAAGGGTCGAAGACGGTCATTACACTTTTTCAAATATCTCTGCGATTTTAAAGTATTTTCAGACGAGAATCAAAAAATTCTTCTAATTGAAGTAATATCTCGAAATGGTTTTCGATTCACCATGGGTTAGTTTTTTTGGACCTTGCCCATTCAAAAGAAGAGAACCTAAGTTTCCATTTTTCCTCAAAAACTCCGTAAAGTTTCTACCACTTTACTGCAGCAATTTTCGACTTGACTTGCCTGTTTAGTGTGATGAATGAATGACGCGTAATACACAATATTATTAACTTGATGCAAAAAAAATGTTTACTATGACACTGGCAAATTGTTGTAATGCCTTATAAAACAAAAGATATATATTTGTTAGTCGGCGCTTCTCGCGAAAATGCGCTTGGCTAGACCCCATAGTGAGATACGCTTTTATAAGTGCATAACATCCTCTATGAAGATTTTCGCCAGTGCACCAACATTGTGTTACGGTGTAGGGTACGTTTATAGAAAGTAATGTGATTATACGACGTGGTAACTGATCAGTTTTCTCTTTATTATATCCGCATATCTGCGGCTCAGCGGCTTTGCACGAATAACATGACGGTTCAGCACGCCAATTCAAACATATCATCGGAGTCTGAAGACGGCGCTAGTCTTCCCCGGGAGCGCCAAGCGTACCGCCGCAAATACCAGCTGCTGCTCGAGCGTTGTGAGGTTTTACAGCAGGACAACGAGCGTATTCTCAACCGCGTACTTCGTGCCGATCGCATCGCGCGGAGGTTTCGCTCCGACCGCCGTCTATTGGCGCGTAGATTAGACCGACGCGGAGACCGCTTCCCGCGCTCACCGTCACCGGACAGGAGACCGACCAAGCGGCGCCCGCGACCCGCCGAGAGGGATCCCAACGCACCCAAGAAGCCCTGCAACGCCTTCTTTCAGTTCTGCCAGCAACAACGGCCGCGCATGATCGCGGCCGCTCCCGGTGGAGAGCAGGAGCTCACGCGTCGGTTGGCGCAGCAGTGGAGGACTCTCACTCAAGACGATAAGAGGGTTTATGTCGCCATGTTCGAACGCTCTAAAGAGAAGTATGCAGAGGAGATGTCCTTGTACAATAAAAAAGAACAGTGACAAAGCGCCTCGACTCACTATAAACCACTACACTGGCATAAACAATATACCATGTTCGGACGTTGTCCCCTTCCAAAGACATACATCCTGGACTCGGAGCATCCGTTGTCTCCTCACATTAATTACATCGGATTCAACAGCTAGATGATTCAATGTCAAGGATTTGGGGAAATAGTTAAATAATTTAATATATCAGTATAACAAATGGGTTTCTCTGTAAATATTCATAATAAGGCGATGCATTCATAGTGAGGCAGGTCTATTTGAAGTTGTCCTTCTCGAGTCTTAATCTTTTGATGACCGCTATAGGATCAGTCTCTCCTTTGGCTATGTCTCCACTTCGAGCTCTCATGAACGGGTTGAACTGAATCTCGTCTCCTATGGTCGATGGTATCTGTAATAATGTATATTTTGTATTATTGTAAACGCTTAATAATAGTAAAATATATGAATGAACACTCACAGTTGGCTCTCCTTCATCTCTCTTCTTCTGTGCCCACGATGCACGCGTCTCGACATGGGGATTGTTCGGTTGCACGTGCGCCGCAAACCTCAGGTTGTCCACTGTGTATTCATGTCCGGGAAACACTCGCGTCTCCGCAGGGAGCTCCGCCAGCAGGTCCATAGCCGCCAGCAACTGCTCCGGAGAACCTTCGAAGAGCCGTCCGCAGCCCGCGCTGAACAGAGTGTCGCCCGTGAACACCGCGGCATCCCCCTCTTCTGCACTCACGAGATAGCACACGGAGCCCGTGGTGTGCGCGGGAGTGGCCAACACGGTCACCGTCAGCGAGCCTAGTGTCAGGCGCTCTCTGTGTCGCAGGAGTCGTGCGGTGCCCGGTACTCGTTCATCACCAGAGAGAACGGGCAGCTCGGGTCGCTCCTTCAGCAGCTGCAGGTTGCCGCCGGCGTGATCGTAATGGTGGTGAGTCACGAGGCACAGGCCGGGCGACCGCGGTAGACGCGAGGCGGCCCGCAATATAGCGCCGGGATCCACGGGGTCTACGAGAGCGCTCTCCCCCGACCGCGTGTCGGTCACTATGTACATGTAGTTGTCGCGCAGGGCCGGTACCACACGCACCTCGATGGAGCCTACTTTGCAAGTAGACATGGCGCGCCGGACGCCGCGATGCTGCCACGATATCGCTGTCGATACGATTAGTACATAATATAATTGAAGCACAACAGTGTATACCTATAAGCATGAGTACCTCGAAAGTAAAGGCCGGTCAGTCTTTGCGCGATTCCGTCCGGCAACGATTGCACGAACCTCGCGAGCATTTACTTGATTATTGATGATGCGAAGTCGTGACGATTTTAAACAAATTTCAAAAGAAGGTCGTTTCGCATAAGATGCGCTAATGTTTAATTTTTAATTGTGACTTGGAAACGGAAAACTGGCGCACCAAGGTCACCCGTGGCACATGTCACATATCATAGACTTTTTTTTTTTGTTAATTCTCCCATTCTGGGAAGGCAAAGGGAACAAAGCCCATACAGCCATGTCTTCAGTGATATAATATATATATCTCATTTGTAGTAAATTCTTGGAGTTTTTACATTAGATTGCAATGGTGTTTTACAATTTGACGCTTTCTTGGAGTATTTGGCGACAAATCACCCGGTCACTTCCGCTTCTGTTGCCTCATATAGAGTGAATTTTAATGTTTCCACATTTTAATGTTTAAAATTACGCAAAATAACACCAATTTTACACAATAATAACCACTAAACTAATTAAGGAAAGAGATAAAAAAACACCTCAACCTTCCCGAGCAAAAGCGCGCCAAACACTCATATCATAGACTTTTTTTTTTGTTAATTCTCCCATTCTGGGAAGGCAAAGGGAACAAAGCCTATACAGCCATGTCTTCAATAATATAATATATATCTCATTTGTAGTAAATTCTTGGAGTTTTTACATCAGATTGCAATGGTGTTTTACAATTTGACGCTTTCTTGGAGTATTTGGCGACAAATCACCCGGTCACGTCACAATATGAGCGTTTTCACGGCGTGGGATAACCACAAAAATAAAAACGGTTCTGTTGCCTCATATAGAGTGAATTTTAATGTTTCCACATTTTAATGTTTAAAATTACGCAAAATAACACCAATTTTACACAATAATAACCACTAAACTAATTAAGGAGAGATAAAAAAACACCTCAACCTTCCCGAGCAAAAGCGCGCCAAACACTCTCTATCATAGACTATGTGGACGAAAGTGTACCGTAATCGCATCTCAAAAATAGAACATGACAGTTTCTTTTTGACACACTGTCTTAGGTGATAAAGCACAGGAGTATATTTAAAGGGTATTGGGCTTAACCTATACAGCTTGCCCGTGTTTTTTTATCCTAAAATAAAAGCTGATTTCACTTTCAGAGTCTAAAGTCAAAAGCCAATTGACAGTGGGCATTTGATCGAATCGACAACACTTACAGGACGCTTCGTAATCACCTAGGTGACAGTGAAACGTCAAATCCGTGTTTTTTGTATTGACTAGCTCCAACACTAAAATTTAGCACTATTGCTCAGAAATTGTTCTTAGTAGATTTCCAAAAAGGAGGTTATATGTTCGTCGCGTATGTTCTTTTTTTATGTATGTTCATCGATTTTTTGAAAACGGCTAGACCGATTTTAATGATTTAAATTGTACTATGTTAAGCCGCATCCCATATATTTTACTAAGATGCACACAGTGTGCAGTTCTTTAGTAAAATAGAAAAAAAGTCAGTTTGTAAATTTTTTTTACACAGATTTACTTGAAATTTAGCATACATACTTTACAAAATAAAAAACACCTATTTCAGCATTTCTTGAAATTCAACCCCTAAAGGGGTGAAACGGGGTAAAATGTGTTGAATTTTTTAGTCAAAATTACTTAAAATTTATATACATACTTAACAACATAAATAATGAAACACGTGTATCAGCATTTCTTGAAATTCAACCCCTAAAGAGGTGAAACGGGGTAAAATGTGTTGAATTTTTTTTAGTCAGAATTACTTGAAATTTTGCATACATACTTAACAACATAAATAATGAAACACGTGTATCAGCATTTCTTGAAATTCAACCCCTAAAGAGGTGAAACGGGGTAAAATTGGATGAATTTTTTAAAATCAGATTTACTCAAAACAGCAGCATTGCTTTACCACGTTAATAATGAAACTTGCGGAGTGAAAAAATCAATATTTTTAGTGACAAAATACATAATAAATTATGCTCTACAATATAAACAAATAACATGCGTTTCACCCCGCACAGGTTTCTCTGTAGTAGCATTTGTTTCCGTTCATGGACCGCACTCTAGCTTCACATCAGGCGGAGTGTTGTCATAATATGACGAACTACAATTTAAAAAAAAACCTCGTTTACCAATCAACAATATTTAATTGCATAAACAACAGATATCATCAATTATTAAAGCATTTAATATTATTATAATCTCAAATATTGCATCAGAAACATCTAATTACTCAATAACCCAGATGATCGGTAATTTTTCTACAAACTAAAATTCATAGACAAACTGGAGAAAGAAGTCGTGGGCCCATTTCTCTCAGGCGAAGGGGCATTCTCCTTTAAAATTCGCAGATATGATGCCTAATAAAAGTAATTTAAAATATTGTTAAACAAATGAGACTCGGTATGCTCAAAGATATTAATAAAGTACCGATTGCATTAGTTTCGTGTCGATCTGCTTATTTTTATCGAAACGACGCCAATACTTTGAATTTTCAACTTTGGCAATGTGCAGTCTTCAAAAAATAACCCATGTTAAATCGAAGAATTTTTTGATTCCCCTCTGAAAAAACTTCAAAATCGAGGATATATTTGAAAAACTGTAATGATCTTCGACCTTCGGACAGTTTGACAAGATGGAATACAAAGTACCAACCTAACAGTTTTGTAGATTATTATGTTGCCTATGGTTGTCGCCTCACAAGTTTGTCAAATATCTTTTGTTTGTGTTTCCTAACAATAATGTCCATTTGCACCATATGACTTAACTATTACTGTCACGTTAAAGTAATGGTTAAAGTTATAAAAACATTTCTGAAAAAAATTGAACCGACTTCTAAATAAAACACAAGGCACTAAAAAGTAAAAAAATAATTTTAATTGAGAGTACATACACACAATTTAATAAACCATAAACATGAATAGATGCCTATTATTATGTGTTTTTGTAAAACACACAGCATCTATGAAGAAGCTATCCTTGATTTTTCTGTTTATCTAGCCTAATTTGTACATAAATCAACATATTTACCTTAATTGATGAATACTTATCCTTTTAATTGATCTATCACCACGCCAGGCGATACCTCTTGTCGCTTCACTAGAAACGTCATAGCGTTTTTGATTTTTCTTGAGGCCGGTTGTACAAATAAAATATTTTACAATATAAATGTAAATACGCGAAATTACTGAAATATTCTTCATATAGTTTTGTTAGTAAGTATTATTTCTTACTTTGGTCGCTGGGGTAAACCATAATCGGTAGGAAATGGCCGATGAACATGGTGAGGAGGCTGGTTGATACAAAAAGAATACTCATAAATGTTCGTCATCTGAGGAGAACATTCCAGCCTAGGACGTTCAGTCCACAGAACTAAGTATACCCTGGTTCAGTCTAGAACACAACTTGCGCAACAGGTAAGTCAACTTACTGATTTGGTAATACAAAGGATGCTGATTCTATTGCATCAGGTACTGAATATCAGTTTTTAAATAATCCAGAGATATATGAAGAATTCAGTAAGTAAAAGAATAAGATAAATAAATAAAATAAATAAATAAAATAAAAATAAAAAGGTTATATCAAAAGTAAATGAAAAGAGGGTAGAAACATAATCTGACTACCTACAATTTAATTCTCCAAACTGGAAGGCTGTGTAATACAGTAAGATATTAAAGCCATATTTGGCTGCCTTGGGTTTCACTGAACTAAAGGTGAACACAATTAAACAATTTATATAAGAGTGACCATGGTCTAGCGGTAGAGGGTGATATCTCACGATCGATACAACCCATATTGAAGTCTCACTGGATGCTGGCTGGTAGTACTGTGTATGTACTTTGGTCACTCAGTGCCTGTGTTATAGACTTAAAAAAAAAAAAAAAACACATTAAAAGTATAATGATAATAAATAAATGAAATAGTAAAAATAAATTAGTTAATTATACAGATTCCCTTGCAGATAGCTTATCAATCCAGTACTCAATTTTGCTGCGAAGGGGCTTATAACAGGTGGTCGATTGGGCACATTCAGAACAAGAAAACTTAAACAATAACAATTTATTTCATAAGTTGTTATGAAAGCTTTACTAATAAATAGGAAGTTGTGACATTTGTTAAGAGATATCCCTTTCAATGAGTTGCATTTATTTAAAGCGCTAAGCTTAATTTGTTAGCTCTTCAAGTGGAATACAATACTGGTTGAGAGATAATAAGAATAGATATTTTGTAAATAAAACAAAACCACTGAAGAGTGATATTACAAGGTTACCAAGTTATAGACTAATAAAAAATAAGAGTGACTTCTTATTTAGAATAAATTTAATAAGAATAAGCCTTTATAGGAATAAGCAATAAAGTAACAAGTAACAGTAAAACTAAAAGTAAGAAGCAAAGTGGCTATGCTAGCTTCATAAGTCTTTGTTAACAAAGATATTGATCTTGAAAATAATCTTGATCAGTTCAATAGGGACAAACCCTACCTCAATAGATATCTCAATGAAAATAGAAGTGCAACATTTGAAATTTAGGAAGTGCTCCTTATACTAGAACTATGTTTTTGATCCAAGATGTTCCTCATAAATAAAATAATAATGATAATAATATGGCGACATCAGACCCGTATTTGATCTCAGAGGTCTCGATCAATACATAAAAAACAAACATTTTGGAATGGCATCACAGATTACCGTTGTTGATTTTTGTAATTGCAGGACACAAGCATATTTTTATATACCAATATTTGGAGATATATAGGTATTTATTTTCTAAAGATTGTTTACAAGAGAGACATACTACAATTGATATGCCGACCCTTCGGCCTCTCTTCTATTCCCAGAATTTTACAGCCTAAAAGATTGGATTGCAGAAATCCTATGAGCAAGAGCATATCAGCTCTTACTATATTTGGATGAAAATGAAATTCGTCAACCAAGACCATTTCAAGTTAGTGACTCAGGTTGCAGAAACCATAAGTCGCTTGGAGTATCCAGTGTGCTAAAAGTCCATCAGTTCATCTGACTGATGGTTAAGTCCCTGAATCAAAATGCAGCACTTTTTTCTGCACAAGAAAAAGGGCGACGCATTTTTTAATATCAAATGCAGCAGATGCAGGTTGGGTTGCTCATCTAGACAACATACGTGGCATACTTTAACACCATATACACTAGAGGCAGACAAGGTTGCTTACCTAAATACGCACTTTTTAATATGATGCAGCAGATGCTAACTGGGTTACTCACCTAAGAAACATCCATCTTTCAAAGAGATGAAAGGTTTACCAGAGAGGATGGCATTCAAACACGATGGGATGTTTTGCATATGATACCACTATAGACAACGTCTAAGAGATTCTCACATACTAGTTCAGAACTCCTTACATACTTAGTGGTAACATCCGAAACAAAGGCGCGCACACTCTCTGGCGTTACGAAAATTAACTCGCAAATTATTGACATTAGCAGTACAGACATTGTCAGCCTTTTTACCTTCCAGGAAGGTACATGAACATTATCGACGTGTAAGAGTGCAGTTTATCTGTCTATTTACTGAAATAAATGAATTGAATTGAATTGGCTTATTGCCTCTCAAGAGACTTCCAATTGATGGAAGAGCAATGATAGAGACTACACAGATCATATTGCGAAAATGGGGCAGACCCATAATAAAATTGTTCGCATCAACACAAACCAAAATTATGCCAAGACATGTGACACTAGACTTGGGTTTTTGTGATATTTTTTATTCGTCAGTGGAATTACTAGCCATCTCCCAACCTCAACTCATGAATATGAAGCCATTTAGTCACTGCAAGCAAATTTACATAATATTAGCAGAGTGGCATCAATGTTTTTTTTTTTGACTGCTGGATCTACCGATGACAGCTTTGGAACCACCAATATTAATTACCTACTAATAACCTACAGAGGGTTTTAATAGACAATACAACATGTTCACATCTTGCTCAGGTAGACAGATTATCACGGAGAGTATAGAAAGGTTGGGGGCTGGACAGATTAAATATTAAACTAAATTGTGATAGAGAGTTTTTACAATAGAGTTGGAACTATCTAATTCATGTACTTATAGAATGCCAATTAAATGGTGGCTTGGTTAGTATCCTAAAAATAATATTATAAGAGTTCCTCTAGGAGGAGTTGCAGATTTTATCAAGGCTAACAGCTATGTTTAGAAGATAATTATCATATAAACTAATTTATTAAACAAAGAGGCATATCGACTTATTGTTGTAATCTGTATAAGTTGTTCAGAATTTTTAAATCATACAAATACTTAAAGCAATCTCAATTGCGGGATTTATATGATTCCATTATGGGAGACAAAATTTATATTTGACTAATTTAAACACCACAGAAAGATCCTCTTTTTGACATATTCAGAAGAACCGCCATTGTTCTCTTTCTATCTTTTGGACGCAGAGTTCATGATTTATCATAATTGCATATCTCTAGAGACAAATTAATTCATTCAGACCATGATACAATGGTCTGATTATATGGCCAGATCTTGGCTTTGCTCTGCAGACCATAGGTGAGATGGTTAGTTACTTTCTGAACATACAGTATTAAGTGTTTAACATAAATAAATTAATAGAAGCATCTAAGACAAGAAAAGGAAGATTTAAGTAATTTATTTTACACAATGTACACTAGCAGTGTTGCTATGTACGGTCTACTGCTTTTTATTGAATGTACATATTTATTGTTCGAGAACTCACTTCGTACTGATAGATAAGACTAAAGAAGCATAGACAGATGCTCATCAGTTAGTGTAAGAATAGCATTGGCTTCATGTGGCTGGGCAGAAAATATACCAATCAATGATTTACGGATCAGAGGAAATTTGGAAGATTTTATAGAATTGTCAATGAAAAGGGGAAAGAAAATTATTATTATTTTCAAATCTTACTAGTATATGTAACTACTTTAGATAAATTCTGAATTACCTTAAGGTGGGTATAATAATAGCTTTCCTTTTCTTACTGAAGATTAAATTACTTTTATGTTTTGATTTTGAATGTAATCTATGTGAATTAGGTTATCTATTGAAAAGTTTTTAATTTCCTAATATTTGTTTATGTTGGTGTAATATAATGAAGTATTATATTAAGGTCATGTCACTGGACATGTACCTCACATGCAAAATAACCAAGATAATTCACAACCAGCACTAAATGTCCTTGTGGCAGATAGTATTACAGAAGATGGTACAGGGCATAATAATATGGCATGTAAGGTTTGCAAATGTGTCATCTACTCATCCGTTGTCACTAGTCAGAGCTTCACCCTGTGACGGGTCATATTTAATTTTAACAGGTATCACATAGCGTTATTATTTCAATTTTTCTAATGAATCTATCACCAGCAGATATCAAACAAGTCTTCATAGATGCTGTGTGTTTTACAAAAACACATAATATTGATGTTTTGCATTACAACAAAACATTTATTATGTGTTGGATAAAACACACAGCATCATAGCAAGTTTCTTGCTGGTGGATATACAAGAAGACTTCCTACCGGTTGAAGACACTATGACGTTTCTAGTGAAGCGACAAGAGGTATCGCCTGGCGTGGTGATAGATCAATTAAAAGGATAAGTATTCATCAATTAAGGTAAATATGTTGATTTATGTACAAATTAGGCTAGATAAACAGAAAAATCAAGGATAGCTTCTTCATAGATGCTGTGTGTTTTATCCAACACATAATAAATGTTTTGTTGTAATGCAAAACATCAATATTATTTACACATTAATTGTCTACATTTTATTTAGCATATATCTGAAGTCGGTGCCAACCTAATATGAAACTCCGCATTGCTTGATTCTAGGTACATTACCAATCATAAAACATGTTTCAAATGCATGCACCGACTTCAGATATATGCTAGATAAAATGCAGACAATTAATTTGCAAATAAATAATAAGCATCTATTCATGTTTATGCTTATTAAATTGTGTGTATGTACTCTCAATTAAAATTATTTTTTTACTTTTTAGTGCCTTGTGTTTTATTTAGAAGTCGGTTCAATTTTTTTCAGAAATGTTTTTATTTTGTAATTTTTAGTGGTAACTGTAGATTGATTGTATGAATAACATTCTAAACGCGCTGTTCAAATGAAATGTGATGAGTAGTGGGCTCATAGACAGACACTCTCGAGTCCTACCCGATAAAAAATGAATCATTAAAATCAATCGAATCATCCCCTAATTTTCCACCCTTAGAGATGGAATATTTTATTCCTTAAATAGGATCAATCCCGAAACGTACTTTATCAAACAAAAAAGAATCATTAAAATCGGTTCACTAATGGCGAAACATCCCCTAATTTTCCACCCTTAAAGGTGGAATATTTTATTCCATAAATGGGACCAATCCCGAAACGTACAGGATATACCAATTCAAAATTTCACAATAGGAATTACACTTGGATATCTTCCTAGATATCAAGTACTAGCTGATGGTGCCCGGCGCTGCCCGGGTTTTTTAAGTTATTGTTACACATAAGATAAAGATAATGATTTATTATAAATTACCAATAGCTGTTACCCACAACTTATTTTAGACGATTTAGTTACATAATTAATAGAATATATTTTAAAGTAGTTTTAAAAAGAATATATTTTTTAAAGCGGCATGGTACCTCGTAGAGCTACACCCCCCGCCTCTCCCCGCCTCGTCATCATACGCCGCGTGTGAATTTTGTTTTAGAGTTATTTTAAAATTGTATTATCTTATAAGATGTTTATTGAAATTAGGTGATGTCAAAGACAATTGTGTTCACAGTTAAATACTCTTAATTAATAACACATTTATTAGGATAAAGATTAATATTATTATGTTTCGACCAAATTTGATTATCATAAAAACGGTTATTGTGAGTTAATCTTAAAAGATAGACATATACTGTCGCGGACATTTTTTTTAGATAATTTAAAGAGGAATAATTCTTTCATACATATTTTTTGGATATCTCGAACGGTTTTCGCAGTGCACGCAACGGAAGCCCTCAAAGATGAACAATTTTGATTTGATTATCATAAAAACGGTTATTGTGAGTTAATCTTAAAAGATAGACATATACTGTCTTGGACATTTTTTTAGATAATTTAAAGAGGAATAATTCTTTCATACATATTTTTTGGATATCACGAACGGTTTTCGCAGTGCACGCAACGGAAGCCCTCAAAGATGAACAATTTTGATTTGATTATCATAAAAACGGTTATTGTGAGTTAATCTTAAAAGATAGACATATACTGTCTTGGACATTTTTTTAGATAATTTAAAGAGGAATAATTCTTTCATACATATTTTTTGGGTATCTTGAACGGTTTACGCAGCGCACGCAACGGAAGCCCTCAAAGATGAACAATATTTCCCGTTTTTCCCACATTTTCGACTGTTTCTTCGCTCCTATTAGTCGCAACGTGATGTTATATAGCCTATAACCTTCCTCGATAAATGATCTATCCAACACAAAAAGAATTTTTCAAATCGAACCAGTAGTTCCTGAGATTAGCGCGTACAAACAAACAAACAAACAAACAAACAAACAAACTCTTCAGCTTTATAATATTAGTATAGATATCTATAAACGTTTGCTTGGCACCTACTCCAAAAATGTGGCAGGTATGTGGACAATTAATTTGTACATAATAAACACCTATTAGTGTTTATGTTTATTACTTTGTGTGTAGATACTCTTGTTAAAAATTATTTTTCACTTTTGAGTGCTTTTAGTGTTTATTGAAGTCGGTTCAACTTTTTTTTGAAAAGGTTTTTTATTTCAGAAATGTTTTTATTTTGTAATTTTTAGTTGTAACTGTAGATTGATTGTATGGATAAAATTCTAAACGCGCTGTTCAAATGAAATGTGATGAGTAGTGGGCTTATAGACAGACACTCTCGAGTCCTACCCGATAAAAAAAGAATCATTAAAATCAATCGAAACATCCGCAAATTTTCCACCCTTAGAGATGATGAATATTTTATTCCTTAAATGGGACTAATCCCGATACGTACTTTATCAAACAAAAAAAGAATCATCAAAATCGGTTCACAAACGGCGAAACATCCCCTAATTTTCCACCCTTAAAGGTGGAATATTTTCTTCTTTAAATGGGACCAATCCCAAGACGTACTTTATCAAACAAAATAAGAATCATCAAAATCGGTTCACTAATGGCGAAATATCCCCTAATTTTCCACCCTTACAGATGGAAAATTTTATCCCTAAATGGGACCAATCCCGAGACGTACTTTATCAAACAAAAAAAGAATCATCAAAATCGGTTCACTAATGGCGAAACAACCCCAAATATTCCACCCTTAAAGGTGGAATATTTTAATCCTTAAATGGGACCAATCCCGAAACGTACTTTGTCAAACAAAAAAAGAATCATCAAAATCGGTTTACAAACGGCGAAACATCCTCTAATTTTCCACCCTTAAATATGGAGTATTTTCTTCAAATTTAAAATTGACCAATCACGAGACATACTTTATCCAACAAAATAAAAATCATCGAAATCGGTTCACAAACGGCGAAACATCCCCTAATTTCCCACCCTTAGAGGTGGAATATTTTCTTCAAATTGAAACGGGACCAATGCGGACATATACCCTATCCAACAAAAAAATAATCATCAAAATCGGTCCACAAACGGCGGAGATATGAGTGAACATCGCCACAAAAAAAAAAAAATACACGACGAATAGATAACCTCCTCCTTTTGAAGTCGGTTAAAAAGCACTCAAAAGTGTAAAATATTTTTTAACAAGAGTATCTACACACAAAGAATAAACATAAACACTAATAGGTGTTTATTAGGTACAAATTAATTGTCAACGTACCTGCCACATTTTTGGAGTAGGTGCCAAGCATGGAGGACAATGGAGTGCGCATCACACACAAAAGCGCCAATCATACTTTAGCGAGAATCGCACTAATGCTATAAATATTACGTCAGTCTGAGTTATTCGATTTTTGTGTTCGCACGTCGATCGCTCCCGCTTTAATCGCAAATAAAAACGTCAATAATGCCTAATTGTGCAATTAAATGGTGTCAAAAAAGGTCCCGAACTTCAAGCTACAAAAAAGATGGGATAACATTTCACAGGTAAGTGATTATCTCCTTTATTTTTTAATTTAAATATTATAAACAAATTCCTTAGACGCCCCCGCTTGGTAACTTGACACCGTCTTCTTTCTCTTTCTAATACACTGACAGTTGTATCTTTTCTTCGCTATAGTGCTGTTCAAAGCGTTGCGACGATCTATATCGATAAAATTATAATTTAATAATTTTAATTAATTTATTTAGATGGAATATCTTTATTAAGCGACCTAAAAAGAGGAAGTTAGCAATTCGACGAATTTTTTTGTAAATATGTTAACTGATTTCTACGCCGATTGTGAACCGATGTTAACAATTCTTTTTTTTGTTGAATTGGTTACATCTCGGGGTGTCCTATTTGGAAAGAAAATTTGTCACCTGTTTTTTTCAAAATCGAAACCATTCTGCATCTCGAAGCAATCCTTAAGATATTACGTCTTTATATCGTATTGTCACGATTGTAGGAATTGTTGGGATAAACAAATTAAAAACTAAACAAAAAAAATTACACAAAATAAAAATTCAAATAATTATCGACATTTTATAATTTATAATAAATATCGATACATCACTAGAGGATCACGTGATGTTGCGTCAGCCGTTAGCGCGCGGGAAAGTTTTCCCCCCCTCCTGCCTAAAATCGGCGAGTTGTGTTTCGAACAAAAACGCGTCGATGCGCAATCTATTCTATATTATCTTTGGTGCCAAGCAAACGTTTATAGATATACTTGATATCTAGGAAGATATCTAAATGTATTTCCTATCATAAAAACATGTAATAAGTTTTAGAATTGGTATAGCTCGGCACCTACTCCAAAAGTCTGGTAGGTATGTAGCCAGCGAGCCCTAAACGCCATGATAATTTGGAGTCCCTAAAACAATCCATACGATTGGTAGTGAAGAATTTTCCCATGGAAAGAGTGCATGCTTCTGTTGATAACTGCTAAAATCAAAACTAAATGATTGTGAAACGTGCATGAAAGCGAAAATGACACGTTTACCCTTTCCTATCAAGAATGCCATTACCACAAAGGACCCGTTGGAAATAATACACTCGGATGTGTGCGGCCCCATGAGAACAACTACAAATGGAGGAAACCGTTATTTTGTAACATTCATAGACGATTATACGAGATATACAAGAGTATATTTTATGTCACAAAAGAATGAAGTATTAAAATATTTTAAAGAATTCAAGACTGAAGTTGAAAACTTCATGCATAAAAGAATTAAATATCTTCAAAGCGACAATGGTATTGCAGAATATTGCAACATTGAGTTCAGTAATTATCTTAAAAATTGTGGCATTAAAAGACGTTTATCTGCACCATACACACCCCAACAAAATGGAGTGGCAGAGCGTAAAAATCGTACTTTATTAAATAAAGCCCGTTGTTTGTTAATTGAAGCAAATTTACCTGAAGTATTCTGGGCAGAAGCCATCTTTACAGCTAATTATTTATGTAACAGAATACCTACAAGTGCATTTAAAAATGATGACACACCATACAGAAAATGGGTTGGTAAAACACCATCGGTGAGGCATTTCCATATATTTGCATCTAAAGCTTTTATATTAAATAATAATAAAAATAAAGGTAAATTTACGCCGAGAGCGTTAAAAGGAATATTCATGGGCTATTCAGAATCATCAAAGGCATATAGAATTTGGGTGCCAGAATATAAAAGAATTGAAATAACTAGAAATGTTAAAGTTATAAATAAAATGTACTATGAGAATAAAAATGAGGAAATACTCCTTCCCAATAATGATAATGAAAAATATGTAGAAATCTTAACTGATTCTAATGTCAACAATAATAAAGAAAATAATATTAATAAAAATACAATTGAAGAAAATGATGATAATGAGGTTAATATTAATGAAGAAGAAAATACAAATGAGGTTGACATAGATGGGAAAAGTACTCAATATGAGACTGAATATTTAGATGATGATTTTCTAGATTGTGAAAATAAACCTAAAGTAACAAGGTTTGGAAGGAATATAAAAATACCAAATAAATACAATGAATATGACATGACATGCTATTGTGATCATGAAGAAATAAAAGATGAAAGTATATGGGAAGAAGCAATAAGAGAAGAAATTGAATCTCATTTAAAGAATAATACTTTCAAGATAATACCTAAAAGGGATGAATATTCAATAATAGACACAAAAATGGTTTTAAAAGATAAAATTGGTATTGATGGAAAAGTAATAAGAAAAAAGGCTAGACTGGTAGCAAGAGGATTTAGTCAAAGACCTGGAATGGATTATTGTGAAACATTTGCGCCAGTTGCTAAATTAAGTTCAATTAGAACTCTAATAGCTAAAGCTATTCAAGAAAATTATAAAATTAGACAGATAGATATAACTACTGCATTTTTAAACGGGGACATAAAAGAAGATATATACATAAAAATACCCAATATGCTAGAAAAATATTTAATGAATATAATGCTAAAAGAAAGTTCAAATGATAACTCACTATATTTAAAGGCGAAATATATGTTAGAAGAATTAAGAAAAACAAATAAGGATATAATATGTAAATTAAATAAGGCTATATACGGTCTAAAACAAGCCGGAAGGCAATGGTTTATTAAGCTTGATAATAAATTAAAAGAATTGAATTTTGAAGCATCAACAGCTGATCCTTGTATTTACACCTCAATGATAGGGGGAGATCATATGATTATTTGTATATATGTTGATGATATACTCATAGCTTGCAAAAATGAGAATAAAATAAATATGATAAAAGAAAAGCTAAAGAAAAACTTTCAAGTTAAAGATTTAGGACAATTAAAATATTGTCTAGGCATTCAATTTGATTATGAAAATGATACTATAAGGATGTCACAAACTAATTATATTAATGAGATTTTAAATAAATTTAATGTGAATGATTGCAAAGCTGTGAAAACAAACACCAATGGAAACTAAATTGGTATTAAAAAAACCTTTTCAAAAAAAAGTTGAACCGACTTTAATAAACACAAAAAGCACTCAAAAGTGAAAAATAATTTTTAACAAGAGTATCTACACACAAAGTAATAAACATAAACACTAATAGGTGTTTATTATGTACAAATTAATTGTCCACATATCTGCCACATTTTTGGAGTAGGTGCCAAGCAAACGTTTATATACTTGATATCTAGGAAGATATCCAAGTGTTCCTATCCTGAAATTTTGAATTGGTATAGCTTGGCACCTACTCCAAAAATATGGTAGGTATGTAGACATTTAATTTGTACATAATAAACACCTATTAGTGTTTATGTTTATTACTTTGTGTGTAGATACTCTTGTGAAAAACTATTTTTCACTTTTGAGTGCTTTTTGTGTTTATTGAAGTCGGTTCAACTTTTTTTAACCGACTTCCAAAAAGGAGGAGGTTATATGTTCGTCGCGTATGTTTTTTTTTATGTATGTTCATCGATTTTTTATTTTAAAAGGTTTTTTATTTTTCCATTTTTAGGGTAGCGGACCAAAAACAGCAAAAACTCCATAATAAACGTACAAATACTAATTGTAATTTAAATTAAATAAATCTAATAAAAAAGAAACTCGTACAACCCCTTTCAGATTGAATTTCGGGAAATGTTGAAATACATGTTTCTTTTTTTTTTTGCTGTGTGTAGACCAAATATACTAAGAATTAAGTAAATCTGGCAAAAATCCAAATCCCCTTCGGGGTGAAACGCAAGTTAATATATAATTGTTTATATTGTAGAGCATAATTTATTATGTATTTTGTCACTAAAAAATATTGATGTTTTCATCTCGTTTCACCCCCTTCGGGGTTGAAACGCAAGTTTCATTGTTAATGTGGTAAAGCATTTCTGCCGGTTTAAGTAAATCCGATTTAAAAATATTCATACAATTTTACCCCGTTTCACCCCTTTAGGGGTTGAATTTCAAGAAATGCTGATACACGTGTTTCATTATTTATGTTGTTAAGTATGTATGCCAAATTTCAAGTAATTCTGACTAAAAAAAAATTCAACCCATTTTGCCCCGTTTCACCCCCTTAGGGGTTGAATTTTAAAAAATGCTGAAACACGTGTTTCATTATTTATTTTGTAAAGTATGTATGCCAAATTTCAAGTAAATCGGAGCAAAAAAATTTTACAAACTGACTTTTTTCCCCGTTTTACTAAAAAAACTGCACACTGTGCATCTTAGAAAAATATATGGGACCACTATGGGATGCAGCTTAACACAGTACAATTTGAATCATTGAAATCGTTTCAGCCGTTTAGAAAAAATCGATGAACATACATAAAAAAAACATACGCGACGAACATATAACCTCCTCCTTTTTGGAAGTCGGTCGGGAAAAGAAACTCGTGCAACCCCTTACACCCCCTTTCAAGCTGAATTTCGGGAAATGCTGAAATACATGTTTCGTTTTTTTTTGCTGTGTGTAGACCAAATATACTAAGAATTAATTAAATCTGGCAAAAATTCAACCCTTATTAATAAAAAAAGAAGACAAAGAACAAGAAAACACTGACAAACTCGTTAGGCAGGGTTGCCATCTCTAAAATTTAGCAACCAGGACTAGACGCATGAAAACCCCGGATTTTAGAACCCAGAAATGTCAACAGTTTTTAAAACATAGTCGGTGTAATAAAAAACTGGGAGACTAAACGGTGAATTTAGCGAATCGGTTCGCGCGTCGGGGCAACCGCGGCGTGCGGGCACAGTGCATGTGTCGCTGGTGGCCCAAAACTTTATTTTTTTAAACCCGGGCCCTCTAAAACCCAACCCGGACTGATGGCAACCCTATTGTTATTGTTGTTACCTAATAACAACGATTGGCAATAAAAATATCTATAAAATTGTTAGGCTATACACCACCTCTTTTCTACACCGATGTCTATGGTCCGTCCGAAAAAGGTCGATCGCGTGTCATTAGTTTTTCAAATATTTCCGCTCAAGTTTTCTCAGACTGGAACCAAAAAATTGAATGGAACTAAAAAAGAACTACATAAAAACATTTCTGAAAAAAATTGAACCGACTTCTAAAACACAAGGCACTAAAAAGTAAAAAAATAATTTTAATTGAGAGTACATACACACAATTTAATAAGCATAAACATGAATAGATGCTAATTATTTATTTACAAATTAATTATATGCATTTTATTTAGCATATATCTGAAGTCGGTGCCAACCAAATATGAAACTCCGCATCGCTTGAATCTAGGTACATTACCAATCATAAAACATGTTTCAAATGCATGCACCGACTTCAGATATATGTTAAATAAAATGCAGACAATTAATTTGTAAATAAATAACAAGCATCTATTCATGTTTATGCTTATTAAATTGTGTGTATGTACTCTCAATTAAAATTATTTTTTTACTTTTTAGTGCCTTGTGTTTTAGAAGTCGGTTCAATTTTTTTCAGAAATGTTTTTATTTTGTAATTTTTAGTTGTAACTGTTGATTGATTGTATGGATAACATTCTAAACGCGCTGTTCAAATAAAATGTGATGAGTGGCGGGCTTATAGACAGCCACTCTCGAGTCCTATTCGATCAAAAATGAATCATTAAAATCAATCGAAACATCCCTTAATTTTCCACCCTTAGAGAGGGAATATTTTATTCCTAAAATGGAATCAATCCCGAGACGTACTTTATCAAAAAAAAAAAGAATCAAAATCGGTTCACTCAAGGCGAAATATCCCCTAATTTTCCACCCTTAAGGGTGGAATATTTTATTCCTTAAATTGGACCAATCCCGAGACGTACTTTATCAAACAAAAAAAGAATCATCAAAATCGCTTCACTAATGGCGAAATATCCCCTAATTTTCCACCCTTAAAGGTGGAATATTTTATTCCTTAAATGGGACCAATCCCGGGACGTACTTTATCAAACAAAAAAAGAATCATCAAAATCGGTTCACCAATGGCGAAATATCCCCTAATTTTTCACCCTTAAAGGTGGACTATTTTATTCCTTAAATTGGACCAATCTCGAGACGTACTTTATCAAACAAAAAAGAATCATCAAAATCGGTTCACTAATGTCGAAATATCTCCTAATTTTCCACCCTTAAATGTGGAATATTTTATTCCTTAAATGGGACCAATCCCGAAACGTACTTTATCAAACAAAAAAAGCATCATCAAAATCGGTTCACTAATGGCGAAATATCCCCTAATTTTCCACCCTTGAAGATGGAATATTTTCTTCAAATTTAAAATTGAACAATCACGAGACATACTTTATCTAACAAAAGAAAAATCATCGAAATCGGTTCACAAACGGCGAAACATCCCCTAATTTCCCACCCTTAGAGGCGGAATATTTTCTTCAGATTGAAACGGGACCAATGCGGACATATACCCTATCCAACAAAAAAAGAATCATCAAAATCGGTCCACAAACGGCGGAGATATGAGTGAAAATCGCCACAAAAAAAAAAAAAAAATACACGTCGAATAGATAACCTCCTCCTTTTGAAGTCGGTTAAAAAAATATGAAGTGATATCTCAAAATGGTTTTCGATTTAACATGGGTTATTTTTAAGACCTTGCCTATTCACCATAGGCTTTTGGAACGGAGCCTTAGGGTTGCGTACATTTCTTAAGCATAAGGACTATCCCAAAATTTTATGAAATTTAGATGACAACTAGTGTTTGTGAGCGGGTGCGAGAGGGAACAGTTTGGAAGTAGCCAGGTATAACGAGAGGAGTGTGCACTGTCAGCCTAGACGATGCATATTCATCTCCTAGAACCGGCATAGCGGAGGCCACCACTGCCTGTAGAGATTTATCTGTAGTGGCAGTCGGTTCCGTTCATGGACCGCACTCCAGCTTTACATCAGGCGGAGTGTTGTTACATGTCGAGCTAAAATAAAATTAGTTTTTGATTTCTGTCCGGTCGTCAGCCGGCCAGTAGTGAGCGCGTACAAAGATATCTCCGAGTGCGACACAGCACGAGGTCTGCGGTGGCAACTCGAACTGAGATCTCACATCAGCACATCGCATCACAGAGCCTTCCTCATCCCTCCACCGAATGGCACGCGTGTCTCCGGTATGCTTCACTGCCTCCCGTACTAGTCCACGTGCTGATAACTTTGAGCGTCGTGTGCCAATGTTATCTTTTGACTTTGTACAGTGTCTGAAAAGAGTTAAATCATGCATCTGAGACTCATAGTATACTATGTTTGAAGAGTTTGAGTTTCTAGTCACCTTTTGGGTGTCTTCCGTTCGTCGTGGATGCGGGCCCCTTCGCAATCTGTAATACCTAACAAACAGTATACATGTAGATGTGTCAGCGATGCGGGACGTGCGTGTCGGCAGAGTGATAGCAGAACATCATTGCATATGACATATTGAGCAGTGGAGTCATCTGAAATATGTCATGCAATCTTTGACATAATGCAGTATTCTACCTTTTGATGAAGTATATTCATAGAGTATTACACCATCCCTACGCCTCGTCGCATAAGATACATAGTCCCAAGCAGAGATGCGGAGCGTACTCCACGCTCGTTGTATGGATCCGAGGGGCGGTGCATTCCTCACGGCTTCCGAGAGGAACAGTGCCTCTTCCTCTGAAAGGCCATCCGTGTTCTGCATAGCTCCTCTGTAATGTCACCGTATGTAGCGTGTCGTGTGACACTGTGTCATAGTCGTATCGAACTCACCTTCGGAGTACGCGCATCGTTCGTAGCAGGGACCTCTTTTCTTGCGCGAGTCGCTCGATCATTTCTGAGCCGTATTCTCGAGGACGCGTCCACTTGTCGCCGACGAAGGGCGAACGAATCACTGACCGCGACACGGCGCTCGAGACCAATTCGGCCGCCCTATCGACATTGTGAACATCCGGGATGAGTGAGCGACGACGAACACTTTTTACGCGAAGATGAATACTTACGTAATCGTCTTGAATGTATTCATTCGCATTTAACTAATAACTTGGACGAACGATAACAACTATATTATAGTGGTCGTCCAGCGCTCGAAAGACCATAGTCCATAGCTCATTCAGTTTGGCCACGTATACGGCCTGTACGTTTCCTCGAGTAGACACGAACCGCTACGGTTTTCTTACGGCCTAAACAATTTATTTAAACAATTTCAGACTGTTTTAACAGACAAAGTTTTAAGTTATGCACAGTGTGCATTATTATTATTATTTTTTTACATGGTGTATAACAATTTGCCAGTGTCAAAGTAAATATTTTTGAATCAAGTTAATAACATTGTGCATCACGAGTTATTCATTCAACACACCAAACAGTCAGGTTAAATCTCAGTCAAGTCAAAAATTGTTCCAGTAAAGTGGTAGAATCTTTACTGAAACTTCCTACGGAGTTTTGGAGGGAAAATGGAAACACAGGTCTTTTGTATTGTTTGCCCACACTCACGCACGTTCACGAACACTTAATGGTTAATAACCACCATTATTAATACTCGAAGAAACAAAAGTTTAGGAAAATAATTCAAAACAGATAACCTGACGTCTAAAGATGGCCGCCAAAATTCCAAACACTATTATTTTTAATTTATTTTAGTTTTATGTGGCATTATAACAATTTGCCAGTGTCAAAGTAAATATTTTTTGCATCAAGTTAATAATATTGTGCATCACGAGTCATTCATTCATCAAACCAAACAGTCAGGTCAAGTCTCAGTCAAGTCAAAAATTGCTCCAGTAAAGTGGTAGAATCTTTACTGAAACTTCCCACGAAGTTTTGGAGGGAAAATGAAAACACAGGTTTTCTTCTTTTAAATTGTCTGCCCACACTCACGCATGTTAACGAACACTTTATGTCCATTTGCACCATATGACAACTATTACTGTCACGTTAAAGTAATGGTTAAAGTTAAAATTGGTTTGCTTCAAAAAAAATCTGTCACATTTGACGATTACTTTAACCTTAACCGTTACTGGCGAATTTCGGCCGGTCAAAGTTAAAGTAATAGTTAAATCAATGTCGCTAACGTCAAATCGTTGAAAAGCCGCTCTTGTTTGTATTGAGAGAATTCATTTACACCAGCAACCCTTTTAACTATAATGAAATAATTTACATGATGGTGCAACGCGCGTGAAGTAAAAGTAAAGGTAACTGTCAAAGTTAAAGTTAAAGTAACAGTCAAAGTTACTTTAACCGGCCATCTCTGGTGCAAGCCACCCTTAATAGTTAATAATCTACCATTATTACGTGATGTCTCAAAATGGCCGCCAAAACTCTATCGTTATATTATGGATTTGACTTTCGTTATCCGGAAGCAGTTTTTTTTTGTGGTTGTCCCACGCCGTGAAAACCTTCATATTGTGACGTGAATTGCCGCCAAATACTCAAAGAAAGCGTCAAATTGTAAAACACCATTGCAATTTGATGCAAAGACATCAAGAATTTACTACTCGACATTGGCAGAATTGTCGTTATGACATATGAGGTCATTTAACATAAAAAACCTTTAAAAAAAAAAGTTGAACCGACTTCAATAAACACAAAAAGCACTCAAAAGTGAAAAATAATTTTTCACAAGAGTATCTACACACAAAGTAATAAACATAAACACTAATAGGTGTTTATTATGCTCAAATTAACTGTCCACATACCTGCCATATTTTATATACTTGATATCTAGGAAGATATCCGAGTGTTCCTATCCTGAAATTTTGAATTGATATACCTCCTCCTTTTTGGAAGTCGGTTAAAAAAAAGAATAAGGCTCGTTATCGCTGGGGTGACAGTGAAACGTCAAATCCACAGACTTTATTGTCTTAACTTAGTCAAATCCCACATATTTTAAAGCGACAGAATCTTTATTAAAACTTACAACTGAGTTTTGGAGCGAACATAAAAACATACAATATTTTCTTTTAAATTGTTAAACGAATACCTACTTAATGGCTAATATTCATCATTATTACACATTAGCAGTCGAAGAAATACCTCTATATTATGATATTATGTGTCTATACTCCAGAGGCCCGAGTGTGACTATGAGAGAGTTTACGTACTCACGGCGTACACAGCGCGCCGCGCACCGCGCCCCATCTCGCCATGCTATGAGTTTCGGTACTTTCGGACCTCTCGGTTAGTATTGTCGCGTCATGCGCGTCGTCGGTCGTGCGCGTGGTGCGAGTCGGCGCCGGTGTTTGTATGTTGTGTTATTTTGTGTTGAATGTTAATGCTGTAGGATGAGGAAGCTTCATGGTGAGTCAATACATGCGCCAATATCGGGTGATTCTCATGACGCGACATTTATTGATGGAAAAGTGTAAGGCACATGTTTAATTGAACAAAAATGAACATTGAGGGTCGTCGCGTACGCTATAGACGAGCCGGACGACCGCTCTAACGCGGTGGACTTAAGGTGTATAGTTTGATGGCATGTAAACAAGAGAAATCGGCTCGTCCGTCCTCACTCCTCGATCGGTCGTGGGACGAGAACATGTCTGCCGAGAAAAGTGCTCGATATATGAGTGTTTTCAACAATAATAAATTTTATACTGAGTAGTAATGAAGGGAATCGAAGTGTGATAATGTTCGTATCTATAGAAGAAGTAAAAGGTCGCTCGTATCTTCGCGACTACCACGAACGAGTAAACGGGTGTGTCTCGTGCCGTCTCTTGCGCAACGGAACAAAATGGCTGGCATCAATTGTTTGTAGGAATAATGCGTATGCGTGCATGCATTTGTTTGCAAATACAGAAATGCATCGGTCGGTTCGTTTCATCGTTGTTTTCGAACTATTTATCGTAGTGATGTCGCATCGTCTCACGTTCGTCACTAGGATTTCAGGCGACACAACGAAAAGGAACGGGTTCCCCCATCGTCTCACCTCGTCATACATTATAGTCCTTTTTAACGGGCGTAGGTTTTTATGTATGTAGGTACACCGATTTCTCGAGAACGGTTTCAATAATTCGAATTGTATTCTATTAAGGTACCTAATAAATTAGTCTAATGTATGAATATTAGTAACACTCGAGAGCAGTCACCTCCGTTCATGGATCGCGTTCCAGCTCGACATCAGTGGGAGTGTTTTAGCATTTCTCGAAATTCAACTACTGAGGGTCGCCCCTTGGGGAAAATATGTAGAATTTTTTCAGTCTAAATTATTTGATGTTAGTATAAGACGAGGCGATTTGGTGCGGCCCGATATCGCTTTCTCATTCATCCGCGACCTCATTGAGAGGAAACGCCATTCCAGGAGATGACACTGCGCCCGCGCGATAGGGTGGTCTTCCTCAGGTATTCTATAAAAGTAAAATGTGACTCCACCTCGCCGGTTTTATCCACCACCGGAGGACGTGCCCTATGGTAGACCGGCAACCCCGACAGTGCCGCCCCCCGTATGACAGGTTTTTTTTACACATTTTTAACCGACTTCAAAAGGAGGAGGTTTTCAATTCGTCATGTAGGTATTTTGTTTTGGTGGCGATGTTCCCTCATATCTCCGCCGTTTGAGGACCGATTTTGATGATTCTTTTTTTGTCGGATAAAGTACGTTTCGGGATTGGTCCCATTTGAAGAAGAAAATATTACACCTCTAAGGGTACAAAATTAGGGGATGAACCGATTTTGATGATTCTTTTTTTGTTGGATAAAGTATGTCTCGTGATTGGTCAAATTTAAATTTGAAGAAAATATTCCATCTCTAAGGGTGGAAACTTAGGAATGTTTCGTCGTTTGTAAACTGATTTTGATGATTCTTTTTTTGTTGGATGAAATATGTCTCGGGATTGATCCCATTTAAGGAATAAAATATTCCATCTCTAAGGGTGGAAAATTAGGGGATGTTTCGCCGATTGTGAACCGATTTTGATGATTCTTTTTTTATCGGACAGGACTCGAGAGTGTCTGTCTGTGCAAACGTTACACACTTTTCAAAACATGTAGGACGCTGGAATTTATGTATTTTCGAAGGACCATTAAATTTATGTTCATATACTCCTTTTAACCACTGATTAATATGGAAAACCACCACTCACCTTTGTCTCTTCGCCTCCAACACCAAAGTACCGATAATGATGACGATGACCAATTTACAGACTTGTTGACAACTTTAATTTTAATAGTTTATCGATGCACATAGACTATAGCTTCATTTGATTATAATAGTTCACGTAATTTTGATTTAAATAATAATTAGCACAATGAAAAGGTTTTTACACACATCGACCGCCGACCACTTTACAGCGACTCTTTTCAACGGCTGATTTCGCGCGCTCTCGTTCGTCGAGCGGCGCTCCAATCGAATACCGATAAAGTGGCGCCAAATTTGAATTGACGCCAGTAAATGGTAGTCTCCAACCAATCGATGTGGTTTAAGGATTGAACACTGTCTATAAGCCCGCCACTCATCACATCTCATTTGAACAGCGCGTTTAAAATGTTATCCATACAATCGAGCTACAATTAACACTAAAAATTAAAAACATTTCTAAAAAAAATTGAACCGACTTCTAAATAAAACACTAAAATCACTAAAAAGTAAAAAAATAATTTTAATTGAATTGTGTAGGTAACACAACTTAATAAGCATAAACATGAATAGATGCTTATTATCTATTTACACATTGTCTACATTTTATCTAGCATATATCTGAAGTCGGTGCCAACCCCAAATATGAAACTCCGCATTGTTGGAATCTAGGTACAGTACCAATTATAAAACATGTTCCAAATGCATGCACTATGCAAGCAAACGTTTACAGATGTACTTGATATCTAAGTGTATTTCCTATCATAAAAACTTGCAATAAGTTTCAGATCTCGAAACAACTTTTTGAATTGGTATAGCTTGGCACCTACTCCAAAAATGTGGCAGGTATGTAGACAATTAATTTGTACATAATAAACACCTATTAGTGTTTATGTTTATTACTTTGTATGTAGATACTCTTGGTAAAAATTATTTTTCACTTTTATTAACAATAATCAAGCGAAGCGTGAAAAGGCACCTTCTCAGGCCGGCATAGTGATGGCGACTGGAGCCACCGTGCGAGCGGTTCCCTAGTCGTCAATGCTCATGGACCTCCACTGCGTTTACCATCAGACCAGTCGAGGTCACATGTCGTGCCAAAATAAAAAAAAAAAACAGACTTCCAAAAAAGGAGGAGGTTATACTATAATATGTTCGTCGCGTATGTTATTTTTAATGTATGTTAATCGATTTTTTCTAAACGGCTTAACCGATTTCAATGATTCAAATTGTACTGTGTTAAGCTGCATCCCATAGTGGTCCCATATATTTTTCTAAGATGCACAGTGTGCAGTTTTTTAGTAAAACGGGAAAAAAGTCAGTTTGTAATTTTTTTTTGCTCCGATTTACTTGAAATTTGGCATACATAGTTTACAACATAAATAATGAAACACGTGTTTCGGTATTTCTTAAAATTCAACCCAGAAGGGGGTGAAATGGGGCAAAATGGATTGAATTTTTTTTAGTCAGAGTTACTTGGGCATGTATACTTTACAACATAAATAATGACACACATGTTTCAGCATTTCTTGAAATTCAACCCCTAAGAGGGTGAAACGGGAAATGGGTTGAATATTTTTGTCAGATTTACTTAATTTTTAGTATATTTGCTCTACACACAACATAAATAAAGAAAACAGAAATAAAGAAAAGAAAAGCTTTTCCCGAAATTCATACTGAAAGGGGATGAAAGGGGTTGTATGAGTTCTTTTTTTTGCTAGATTTATTTAATTTGAAATATGATTAGTATTTGTACGTTTATTGTACGTTAGCTACCCTAAAAATGGAAAAATAAAAAACCTTTTTAAAAAAAAAGTTGAACCGACTTCAATAAACACAAAAAGCACTCAAAAGTGAAAAATAATTTTTAACAAGAGTATCCACACAAAGTAATAAACATAAACACTAATAGGTGTTTATTATGTACAAATTAACTGTCTACATACCTACCACATTTTTGGAGTAGGTGCCAAGCTATACCAATTCAAAATTTCAGGATAGGAACATTTGGATATCTTCCTAGATATCAAGTATATCTATAAACGTTTGCTTGGCACCTATTTTAAAGGTTTTTTTTTATTACTTTTTAGTGTTTTATTTAGAATTCGGTTAAAGTTTTTTCAGAAATGTTTTTATTTAAAAACAGTTAATTATATTAATTTTCCAATATAGTGAAACGTCATGTTCGATAGTATTGGAAGTGCGTGAAGTGCAGCGAGTGATCGGTAGCAGTACGCCAACCGATAACTTAAACGCCATAAGTTGAGGCGACCGGTCGTCGCTCACCTCACCCCTCCCGCCCCTCCCTCCGTCAGTCGGTCCGTCAGTATGGAGTCGCGCGCCGCGCCGATAGTGCGTCGCCGATGTATGTTCGTGTTCACCGATGGCGACGCCGAACGGTACCATATGTCGCCGTGCCGCCCGCTGTACGCCCGCCGCGAACTGACCTGACATCGTCCCGCCATAACCGTATGTGTGCCTGATCGCCGTTCATGTCTTCTGCTGATAGCGAGTCGTCGCACGGAGGTCCGGCTCTCTCTCTGCGCGCATAGAGCCGTAGAGGGCGGTGTCGTGCGAGGCGATGAGAGCTGCGATGTCATGATGCCGGACGTGCGCCTCGTTCGAGGGCGAGCGCCGCTGCACGCGACCGTCCGCGGCGACATCGCGAGACGCGCCGCACTCGAAAGGAGCACCTCGGAGGGCGACATCGCCGCCGTTCGTCGCGCGCTCGGACTCTCCCGGAGGAAGATGACGCGTGAGTCGAAACGAAAACGTTCGTCGAGATCGGACGGACTCCGACCGATAATGTACGCTGACGCTATGCCGCTATCGAGGAGAAGAATGCGCACCGTTCAGGTCGACGATGCACACTCCTCGCGTTATCGTTTCTTTTTTACGCGGGGGAAATCTTTCACAGACGCCTCGCCGACTCGGGGAAGACGACGAGGTTATATCGGACACTCCGGTACTCCCCGATACCGGGTATGCACGACTGAGACCCCGCGATGTCTCTCTCTACGTCATACGGCGAGGTCACGGGCGCGCTTTCGCATTCATCCGCGACCCCGCCTCATCGGGAAGAAACACTATTCGAGCCGAGCGAAGGAGATGACGCTCGGTACTCCGCTACCGCCTCCGCCCGCGCGAGTGAGGGTGGTCTCTCACTCGGGTCTTCTCTGAGAGCAGAGTGCGACCCGAGGAGAGACCCCACCTTGCCGGTTTCGGTTCGCGCCCGACGGGAGACCGGCAACTCCGACGGTGCCTCCCATACGACTCTGTCAAAGGGCCGCGAGCCACCTGGCTACTCACGACCGATTCCGAATCTTGAAAGTGGCGGGCTGACGCATCACCATGTATTTCGCACTCTAATCGACTTCGTTTCGTATCGTCGCGTATGTTTTTTTTTATGTATGTTCATCGATTTTTTGAAAACGACTGAACCGATTTCAATGATTCAAATTGTACTGTGTTAAGCTGCATCCCATAGTGGTCCCATATATTTTTCTAAGATACACAGTGTGCAGTTTTTTAGTAAAACGGGAAAAAAGTCAGTTTGTAAATTTTTTTTGCTCCGATTTACTTGAAATTTGGAATACATAGTTTACAACATAAATAATGAAACACGTGTTTCAGTATTTCTTGAAATTCAGCCCCGAAGGGGGTGAAATGGGGCAAAATGGGTTGAATTTTTTTTAGTCAGAGTTACTTGAAATTTGATATGCATATGATATACTTTACAACATAAATAATGAAACATGTGTTTTTCTTGAAATTCAACCCCTAAGAGGGTGAAACGAAGTAAGATTGGATGAATTTTTTAAAATCAGATTTACTCGAAACAGCAGCATTGCTTTACCACGTTAATAATGAACCCCGAAGGGGGTGAAAATAATCAATATTTTTAGTGACAAAATACATAATAAATAATGCTCTACATAAACACTAATAGGTGTTTATTATGTACAAATTAACTGTCTACATACCTACCACATTTTTGGAGTAGGTGCCAAGCAAACGTTTATAGACTTGATATCTAAGTGTATTTCCTATCATAAAAACACGTAATACACGGCACCTACTCCAAAACTATGGCAGATATGTGGACAATTAATTTGTACATAATAAACACCTATTAGTGTTTATGTTTATTACTTTGTGTGTAGATACTCTTGTTAAAATTTATTTTTCACTTTTGAGTTATTTTTGTGTTTATTGAAGTCGGTTCAACTTTTTTTTTGAAAAGGTTTTTTTTAAATGTATGTTCACGGATTTTTTGAAAACGGTTCAACCGATATCAATAATTCAAACTGTACTCTGTTGAGCTGCATCCCATATGATTTCTAAGATGCAGAGTGTACTGTTTTTAATGACACGATTTGAAGCGGAACGTGCTGAAGTGGGGAAAATGGTCGAACTCTCACTCGCACCTATATCGAATGAATAGTTTATGCAAGTACATGGCGGTGGCGGCGCCTGCTCGATGTGGACACCGGGCGTCGATCGCGTGGGATGACCTGTCGCCCGGTGTACTAATTAATGTTGCGAAACGGTGGCATTCGATCGTTCGCTTATTGTTTTGGTGTCATGAAGAGACAATTTAATTGTACTATAATAAACCTTTTCAACATAAAGTTGACTTCGATAAACATTGAAAGCGTGAGACATAAGAGCATAACAATATAAACAAGCATCTTTCCACATTTGGCGTGGTCATAGCGCACAGTGGCGAACCGAAGACTTTCCCTAATAAAGACACAAACACTAATCGTAATCAATTGAATGTCTGAAAAAAATTGAACCGACTTCTGAATAAAACACTAAAAAGTAAAAAAATAATTTTAATTGAGAGTACGTACACACAATTTAATAACCATAAACATGAATAGATGCTTATTATTTATTCACAAATTAATTGTCTACGTTTTATTAACCGATTTCCAAAAAGGAGGAGGTTATACGTTCGTCGCGTATGTTTTTTTTTATGTATGTTCATCGATTTTTTGAAAACGGCTGAACCGATTTCAATGATTCAAATTGTACTGTGTTAAGCTGCATCCCATAGTGGTCCCATATATTTTTCTAAGATACACAGTGTGCAGTTTTTTAGTAAAACGGAAAAAAAATTCAGTTTGTAAAATTTTTTTGATCCGATTTACTTGAAATTTGGCATACATAACTTTACAACATAAATAATGAAAACATGTTTCAGCATTTCTTGAAATTCAACCCCTAAAGAGATGAAACGGTTTACCCCGTTGGTTGATTTAAAAAAAATCAGATTTACTCGAAACAGCAGATTGCTTAACCACGTTAATAATGAAACTATAGGTGCCAAGCTATACCAATTCAAAATTTCAGAATAGGAACACTTGGATATCTTCCTAGATATCAAGTATATCTATAAACGTTTGCTTGGCACCTACTCCAAAACTATGGCAGGTATGTGGACAATTAATTTGTACATAATAAACACCTATTAGTGTTTATGTTTATTACTTTGTGTGTAGATACTCTTGTGAAAAATTATTTTTCACTTTTGAGTGCTTTTTGTGTTTATTGAAGTCGGTTCAACTTTTTTTTGAAAAGGTTTTTTCTATTTACAAATTAATTGCCTACGTTTTATCTAGCTTTAATAACTTTTTAGTGATTTTAGTGTTTTATTTAGAAGTCGGTTCAATTGGCTTCAAATAATATTTTAATTAGAAAGCCCTGTGTTTTCTCAACACACTTAAATAAAAACATCAATAAAAAATAATTATAAACATATTTTTAAAACATTGTTTTTGTGTAAAAACGGGGAAAATGGGATAATTTCTTAAAAAATGTCATAACATTTAAACCAGAAGGTATAAAAAAAAAATACCAAATTATATTGTAGATATTGAACCCTAGAGGGGTTCTGTAGAATAGCGTTGATACCACTACTTACGGGGACACCCTGTATATTAGATTCGACAGAGCAGTGAATAGATCTAAAACGGTATCTCGTATCGTAGAGACACAATTACTTCGTCGATGGATACACGGTGGTGGTGCGTGTTGCAGTGGGCGGCGTGGTGCGCGGCGGTGCGAGCAAGGCGTGTGCGAAACGCGTCGCACCGCCCGCCGTGCCCGACACCGTGCATCGCCACTCGGGCTCCAGCTTCGGCTCGCAGGGATACGCGAGCGCAGAGGAGCCGCCGCCCGACACGCCCTCGATGCGGACCGTCATCGGCGACGACCACGGCGACTACGGCGGCACGGTCTCCGGCCGCAGTCCCGCCGGAGGAGGATCGTTCGCGTTCCCGGCGCCGCTCACGCACAAGGCCGCCGTCTACTACCACCACCAGCTGGCGCTCAGCGACGATCAGGGGATCGACATGACGCAGGTGAAGCTTCGTCGGCGCCGGTTCGGCGTGCGAGCGCGCGAGCATCACGGTCGTTATCGCATCGCAGAGTCCCGGCCGCGACAGTCCCGGTTCTTCTTGCTCCGGGTCGCGCCACTCGTCGGCCTCGCTCGACAGCGGACGAGCGTCGGCGGGGAGACAGGACGCGGCCGACACCGCGCACAGGATGATAGCGCGAGGGAGACCGGTACGGGGGGACGCGGTTTCGCCGCCGGGATCTCTTCGCGCTCTCTCGATCGCTTCTTTCAGGACGCGGAGATAATTCAGGCGTGGCTGTGCGAACTGCAGTTGGAGGAATACGGGCGCGTGCTGTCCGAGGCGGGCTACGATCTCGCCACGGCGACGCGCATGACGCCCGAGGACCTGACGGCCGTGGGCGTGCGAAAACCGAACCACAGGAAGCGACTCAAAGCGGAGCTCGCCAATCTGAACGTTCCCGATAACCTGCCGGACTACATTCCCGTGAGTGTCTCGGATGCGTCAGGGCGCGGTCGACGTATCGCACTGTACGTATCGTGCATATCATCGCAGGGCTCTCTGGAGGAGTGGCTGCGTCTCCTGCGCCTGGAGGAGTATTCGCCGGCTCTCGTGGCTCAAGGGTACCGCACAGTGCATCACGCGACGCAGTTGGCTTGGGAGGTGACCGCCGACCGACCGTCTTCGGTGTTCAATAATATTACGTGAGGGTAACAATCATGAATTCGTCAATAGGACTTGGAGGACATCGGGATCGTGCGTCTCGGACATCAAAAGAAAATATTGTTAGCGATCAAGCGCGTGAAGGACATACGCTCGGGGAAGAGACCGGCCTCGCATCACAACGGACAACAGACGCAGGTACGACTCGCTATGTTCCTCTTATATGGATATTCGTTGATGTGTCGCCGCGTCCCTTCGCAGGAGGCGTACGACGCGCATCCGGCCCGACACGCGCTCGCTCCGGAACCCGCGGTGCCCATACAGGTGACGAAGGCGGCGGCGGCGGTGCGGCGTTCGCTCTCGATAACGATATAAACATTATTATGCAGTCACGAGGCAAATCGCTGGAGAGTCTCGGGGACGCCGCGGACGAAGAGGCGGGGACGTGGCCTCGCTCTCTCGACGACGACGACTACTGCACGCTGCCGCGCCGCCCGCCGTGTCCCTCCCGACCGCGTCCGGTGGCCAAGATCGCGGCGAGCGCCCGCGCGCCTCAAGAATGGGAGCTGCAGGCGCGGCGCTTGCGGACGGCGGCGATCGGCGCCTCCCCGCGGGTCGCCCGCAAGCCCCCGCCCGAGCCGCCGCGTCGCTTCCTCACCGCGGCCGAGGTGCACCCGGTGCTCGCGCTGCCCGCCCTGCCGCGCTCCGAGTCCTTGTCGCTGTGCTTGGACGGCGCGGGACTGACGCCGCCGAGGCTGCAACATCTACAGGTGCGTGCGTCGCCCTCTCGCTCGTTCGTTCGCGAGTCCCGAACGTCGTCCGATCGCGTCCGTTACAGTCGAGTTCGAGCACCGAGTCCGAGGGCCTGCCGTTCGCGAACGAGAACGCGGGCACGATTCGGCAGAAGGGGCGCGGCGGTCCCGAGTTCGGCGCCGACGAGTCCGGCGGCGACGTGCTCGGCGACATCGGGAACATGCTGGCCAATCTGACGGACGAACTGGACGCGATGCTCGAAGAGGAGAAGAGACAGGCTCTCGTGGACGCGTGACGGTCGCGTCCGCCGAACATGTGATGATTATTGTGTTTTTTGATGAGCATTTATCTTGCCATATTATTGAGAACGTTTTTATACAAATGTTGTCATTATTGTGACGACAATGCGCGGGTCGGGTCTCCGCGCGTTTCTCGATTTAGTGATCGAGGGGTTCGGCGCGCGCGTATCCGATGCGACTCGAGTAGTTAGATTTATAATAAATTGTAATTCGTATAGATCTCACTGACATCGGTGACATTGATCATTCGGTGGCCATACATCACTCGATATGACCAATAGATTAATAAAAGTGAGTTATTAGATTTGTGAACATCGAATGTGAATTATATGGAGATCGCACGTTCTGCTCAAAATTATACAAAAAGAGCAATCTACTAATTATCTGTTAGTTTATTTGATGCGAGCTTCTCTACGAATAACTGGCTGACTGCGAAAGGCCGAAAAGTTAATCAGCTCGCATATTGTTGCTTCACTTCAATATCTTTATCGCCTCGTGTCTGGCGCCCGACACGCACGGGACGAACGAGACGGCCGCTGATTTGACCGCACACCAGAATACAATTTCAATTCTTACATAAAATTGTCACACCTGATTAACTGCACGTACGCCTACTAGGGATGACGATTCCTTCCGAAAAAAGATCGATTTTTCAATCGATTCGAATCGTGACCTAATGAATCGATTCACAAAAAAATCGAGGTCTAAAAGATCGAATTCTAAAAAATCGCCTTTTTTTTCGAGTTCAAATAAACGATCTCTTATCGGTAGAATCAGGTAATTTGTTAGTTCAGGGAATTCGTTATAACAATTCTTTTTTTTTTCAAAGCATCAGATCAGGTATAAAAGAAGACATCTAAATGTATTTGTAAATGTAAGTCCCCAATGCTCGATATCTAAGCTTCTGTCGAGTGTACTGGGGTCCGGGCGGGTCCGGTCGTCACTCGCTCACAGGCGCTCACGGGGAACAGATGATCCCACGACACTCGCATACGAGTACATCGTGGCCGTCGAGTGAACGTGGTGATGAATCGAACGTTTTCGTTCCGGCCAGTAAATAATAGTCCGGGTGCACGACCGCCTGCGATAAATTCTTCGTTCGAGCCCTGCCTGTCGAGTGCATCACATGTGCAGAGTTCGCGCGCGTCTCATCCCAAATTCCTTCTTCCAACGAGTCACTATTATTTTGTGGAAGTTGTCGCTGTCATTCAATATCTAAAAGTATTTATTGCTCGAGAACAGGCGAAATTATTACTTTTTAATCTAGAATGGTCGCAGCCGCTGACGAATGACACTTCAAAATCGAATCCATTCTGCATCTCGAGGCAATCCTTAAGATATTACGTCTTTATATCGCATTGTCGCGATTGTAGGAATTGTTGAGATAAAATAAAAACTTAACTAAAAAATTACACATAATAAAAATTCAAATAATTATCGATATTTTAAATTACATCACTAGAGGATCACGTGACGTTGCGTCAGCCGTCAGCGCGCGGGAAAGTTTTCCTCCCCTCTCGTTTAAAATCGGCGAGTTGTGTTTCGAACAAAAACGTCGATGCGCAATCTGTTCTATATTATCTTTGTGGTTTACATTTACTCCGCACGAGTTGCACCATCGTCGCGCCTGTCATTTTTACGGTTACTTTAACGCTAGCCGTAACCACTGCTGGTTAAAGTAATCGTCAAACAAATGTCACTAACGTCAAATGTATGAAAAGAAGCCAAATATGTTTTTCTATTATTTTTTCGAGATCAGCCACCCTTTTAACGATAACAATGAATTTGCACGATATAGCGACGCGTGTGGAGTAAACGTGAACGTTTAACGGTCGTCGTCGCCGTAAAAGTAATTGATAAAGTTACTTTAACGGGCCTTCTGGTGCAGACGGACCTTAGAGGCACCTGTTGGTCGAAGTGGGCGATTTTTGATGTGCGGTTAACGAACTAGTAGTTTCTTTGCCATTTTTGCATATGACAGAACGGGAGAGCGGTCCTAGGCTCCCATCCTCCATTCGTGGGCGATAACTGAGCAAATATGCTGAAACACGACAGTTCCTCCGCACGAACGAGGCCCGACGTGTTCGCCGCGTCCTGTGTTTTCAGACCGCGTGTTCATTATGTTTCCGTAATCGTTCAAATCAGAGTCCGTTCCGACGCATATATAGTTCGAAAGAATCTCGTGCGTCTCGTACCTAGATAATGGAATGAAGCATTTTCATTTATTAAAAATTAATAAAGTTTCCTCGAAAGCGAGAGCGGGCTTCGTGACATTGGGTTTTTATATAATGTGTTTAATCAGGTACTAGTCAAAAATTCAAAATGAACATCCGACTTTGTATTGTCTACAATATTATTGATTTTTTACAACGTATCGATTATAATTTTTATTTATAATAAATATAATTTGTAATGTTTCGTATGGTGTTTTCATTTGTTCGCATACAAGGAGCGACGGTCGTTGGATCGACCTCACATGACCTCGCCGCATACATTTTATTATCAGAGCGCAATTGAGGCAATCGGAGTGAGATCTATTTTTCGACCTTTCGCAATAATACTTTTTAACCGACTTCCAAAAAGGAGGAGGTTATATGTTCGTCGCGTATGTTTTTTTATGTATGTTCATCGATTTTTGAAAACGGCTGAACCGATTTCAATGATTCAAATTGTACTATGTTAAGCTGCGTCCCATAGTGGTCCCATATATTTTTCTAAGATGCACAGTGTGCAGTTTTTTAGTATCAGTGTTTCATTATTTATGTTGTAAAGCATGTATGCAAAATTCCAAGTAATTCTGACTAAAAAAAAAATCAACCCATTTTGCCCCCTTCGGGGTTGAATTTCAAATGCTGAAACACGTTTTTCATTAATTATGTTACAAAGTATGTATGCCTTTCAAGTAAATTGGAGCAAAAAAAATTTACAAATAGACTTTTTTCCATTTTACTAAAAAACTGCACACTGTGTATCTTAGAAAAATATATGGGACCACTATAGGACGCAGCTTAACACAGTACAATTTGAATCATTGAAATCGGTTCAGCCGTTTTAAAAAAATCGATGAACATACATAAAAAAACATACGCGACGAACATATAACCTCCTCCTTTTTGGAAGTCGGTTAAAAATTGCGATAAATTGGGGTAACTTTTAACAGGTGAATTTTTAATTTCTTGCAAAGTATTATTTTGAGTAATATTGGAAAACTAACAAATACTTTTATCGAATAGGACTTCAATTCTCACCTCGGAATTCAGTAGCACATATTATTATAATAATAAAGACTACTGCAAATTGTTTCGAGTTCAACACACACTATTATCATAATCTGTGACGAGGCGATTCGAGTGCGCGTCCTAATGGCGAATGTTGCATTTGAAAATCTCTCGGATTGGTCGAAAACGGGAATGGTCGCATTCGCGGCCGACGAACGGAGGTGATCCTTTCCGAGTTGCGCAGATCGCGCCACCCGTCGCTGTCACGTTACGCTGATCGATACTCGAGGCGAGAGAACAGTGTCACATATTAATGTCTGCCGTCTGATAAGTGAAGGCATAATGGATGCGACCGGTGCTTACGGGGGTGGCAAAGCCGGGGGCGCTTTCGACCCGCAGGCGTTCATACAGAGGCCTCCCGTCATCGTGAGGGCGGTGTGCTGGGTGAGGAGATACGCGTACAGTCTCGACGTCGAGCGACACGATGCGATCGTCCGTGATGATATCGTTGCAGCTGTTCAGTGTGATAGTGATGGGTTGCATATCGGCGAAAGGTTGGTACAAGAAGAAGGACGACCCCGAGGAGTACTGCGTGCTCAACGACGACACGAACGCTTGCAATTACGGCGTCGGTATCTCCGTGATAGCTTTCGTCGCGGCCGTCGCGTTCGTCGTCGGGGAGTATCTCTTCGATCAGATGTCTTCCGTCAAGACGAGGAAGCACTACGTGCTCGCGGACCTCGGCTTCTCCGGTATTATATCGAACCACCGTCGTTCGTGAGGCGGCGACGCGCGATGCGCCATAACGAGGCGCGTGTTTCAGGTTTCTGGAGCTTCCTCTATTTCGTGGGTTTCTGTTATCTGTCGAGCGCATGGGGACGGACGTCCTCGCCGCCGGCCGGGACCGCGAACAACATGCAAGGCGCCATCGCGTTCTGCTTCTTCTCTATCTTCTCGTGGGTGAGTATCGCGACCGTGCGAGCGAGGAGATAGCGCCGCGATCACGACGTGCGCGCGCGTCAGGCGGGGTGCGCGTTCTTCGCCTTCACCAGATGGAGCCTGGGAGCCGCGGGCGCCTTCGTCACGTCGCAGTACAGCGCCGCCTCTTCGCCGAGCGGTCACCTCGGCGACGCGGAGACGCGCGGAGCAGGGGACGCGGACACGAGTTACGCCGCGCCGCCGTTCCAGCACGAGCCGGGTACGCGCCCTGCGCCGAGAGACGGTGCTCGGCCGGTCGCGCGCTCTCACGGTCTATTAAATTGTGTTTCAGGCAACATGGAGTACACCACTGCGACATACTGATCGAGACGTGATACCGGACGGGAGGCGTGTGCTCATGTCGCCGGTCGATTGTTGCATATCTTGCGTGCGCGTGCGTGCGTGCGGGTGTACGTGTGCGTGCGTGCGCGTGTCTAGTGAATTAATAAGTTTGAGCGTGTGTCCGATATCACTTCCCGTAGCTTGCATGTCGTCGTTGTTTGTTAATAATAATAATAGATAGTGTTTAATAATTAATTGCAGTCGGTTCGATGATGTCGCACGTTCTATAGGTTGCTTGTGGAATCCCGCTCGCTTTGTCCGGCGTGTGGCGAATATTAGAACATTGATTGACTCTTACGATTAAAAAATATATCGATAGTTATTTTTGTCCGCTAATGTCCGCTATAACGTCCACTTATTCCCTTAAGTCGACGGTATTTTACAAATAGCCCCTGTGTTTACGTTTTTAGAGTCCGTGTGAATTGTAGATATTTTTTAAAATAATGGTCCCCTAATCTTACATACAATTTTTTCACACCAGCTTCGTTGAAATATTTTGCTTAAAATTTGATAAATTAAATCTTGTTTAGATTTTTTTTTTTTATTTAATCATGGTTATTAATTGGTTACAAATAACATTTTAATTAGAAAGCAATTGTATTTTTTCAACCCACTTAAATAAAAAGACCAGTGAAAATAATTGTAAACACATTTTTAAAACATTGTTTTGTGATAAAACGGGGAAAAATGATAATTTTTTAAAAATGTCATAACTTTTAAACCAGAAGGTATAAAAAAAATCACCAAATTATATTGTAGATACTGAACCCTCTATCTGTAAAATAGCGTCGACACCACTTCTTACGGGACATTCTGGAGTCGAACCTATTGGTCGTTTATATACAGGATAAATGCCACCACTCACGGGACGGCCTGCGTGACACATTGAAGTGAGTGGCACCAAGTATGCAAAAATATTGGCTCCTATAAATTGAAAGTGATGCAATTGAACCTTTTAAATATAGTAGATAGCCCCCTGCTGCTCTATTATAAGTACTTAGTATTATTTTTAACGAGTATATATATATTTTTGTATAATCGTTTAGGTAGTGTTCAGTTGTCGAGTAGAACACGATATAGAAGTGCGCACTGTGAACTGTTTGTCGAGCTCGCCGGCGAACACAAATTGATTTCTTACATAATAAAAATAATGAATGTGTATATGAAAGTAGTGTTTGCTTCGAGTTACCAGTAGTGTAGTGATAAGTGTTTTAATTGATATTATCTAAATTATTAAAGAATGACATATAAATTGTGTGCCGTGTTTTATTTGCGCGATACTCGCATGTATTGAACGTGAGTGGCGATCGCGTTAAATCCATCAATTGTGAACACTAATAGGTGTTTATTATGTACAAATTAATTGTCTGCGTACCTACCACATTTTTGGAGTAGGTGCCGAGCTATACCAATTCAATAAAAACATTTCTGAAAAAAATTGAACCGACTTCTAAATAAAACAAATCACTAAAAAGTAAAAAAATAATTTTAATTGAGAGTACCTACACACAATTTAATAAGCATAAACCTGAATAGATGCTTATTATTTATTTACAAATAATAAAAAACCTTTTCAAAAAAAAAGTTGAACCGACTTCAATAAACACAAAGCACTCAAAAGTGAAAAATAATTTTTAACAAAAGTATCTACACACAAAGTAATAAACATAAACACTAATAGGTGTTTATTATGTACAAATTAATTGTCCACATACTTACCACATTTTTGGAGTAGGTGCCAAGCAAACGTTTATAGATATACTTGATATCTAGGAAGATTTTTTTTATTTTTATTTTATTTTTTTGGTTTTTTTTTTGGTTTATTATGTAAGATGATGACCTTTAGGTGAAAGGTGGATCACTCGCCATAGGATTGGTCTGGTTAACATAGCAGCAAGCATGATATAATGATTCCCACCACTGGTCGCCCTTAAAATATAAAAATATAAAATATAAATATAAAAAAAAAAAAGATATCCAAGTATAAGATATCCTATTCCGAAATTTTGAATTGGTATATCCTGGCACCTACTCCAAAAATATGGCAGATATGTAGACAATTAATTTGTACATAATAAACACCTATTAGTGTTTATGTTTATTACTTTGTGTGTAGATACTTTTGTTAAAAATTATTTTTCACTTTTGAGTGCTTTTAGTGTTTATTGAAGTCGGTTCAACTTTTTTTTTGAAAAGGTTTTTTATTTTTCCATTTTTAGGGTAGCGGACCAAAAACAGCAAAAACTCCATAATAAACGTACATTTACTTATCGTAGTTCAAATTAAATAAATTTAACAAAAAAGAAACTCGTGCAATCCCTTTCACCCCCTTTCAAGCTGAATTTCGGGAAATGCTGAAATACATGTTTCGTTTTTTTTTTGCTGTGTGTAGACCAAATATACTAAGAATTAATTAAATCTGGCAAAAATTCAACCCATTTTATCCCGTTTCACCCCCTTTGGGGTGAAACGCAAGTTAATATATAATTGTTTCTATTGTACAGCATAATTTATTATATATTTTGTCACTAAATAAAAACATTTCTGAAAAAATTGAACCGACTTCTAAATAAAACACAAGGCACTAAAAAGTAAAAAAATAATTTTAATTGAGAGTACATACACACAATTTAATAAGCATAAACATGAATAGATGCTTATTATTTATTTACAAATTAATTATCTACATTTTATTTAGCATATATCTGAAGTCGGTGCCAACCAAATATGAAACTCCGCATTGCTTGATTCTAGGTACATTACCAATCATAAAAATGTTTCAAATGCTTGCACCGACTTCAGATATATGCTAGATAAAATGCAGACAATTAATTTGTAAATAATAATAGGCATCTATTCATGTTTATGGTTATTAAATTGTGTGTATGTACTCTCAATTAAAATTATTTTTTTACTTTTTAGTGCCTTGTGTTTTATTTAGAAGTCGGTTCAATTTTTTTCAGAAATGTTTTTATTTTGTAATTTTTAGTTGTAACTGTTGATTGATTGTATGGATAAAATTCTAAACGCGCTGTTCAAATAAAATGTGATGAGTAGTGGGCTTATAGACAGACACTCTCAAGTCCTACCCGATAAAAAATGAATCATTAAAATCAATCGAAACATCCCCTAATTTTCCACCCTTAGAGATGGAATATTGTATTCCTTAAATGGGATCAATCCCGAAACGTACTTTATCAAATAAAAAAAGAATCATCAAAATCGGTTCACTAATGGCGAAATAGCCCCTAATTTTCCACCCTTAAAGGTGGAATATTGTATTCCTTAAATGGGATCAATCCCGAAATGTACTTTATCAAACAAAAAAAGAATCATCAAAATCGGTTCACTAATGGCGAAATATCCCCTAATTTTCCACCCTTAAAGGTGGAATATTGTATTCCTTAAATGGGATCAATCCCGAAACGTACTTTATCAAACAAAAAAAGAATCATCAAAATCGGTTCACTAATGGCGAAATATCCCCTAATTTTCCACCCTTAAAGGTGGAATATTTTATTCCTTAAATTGGACCAATCCCGAGACGTACTTTATCAAACAAAAAAAGAATCATCAAAATCGGTTCACTAATGGCGAAATATCCCCTAATTTTCCACCCTTAAAGGTGGAATATTTTATTCCTTAAATTGGACCAATCCCGAGATGTACTTTATCAAACAAAAAAAGAATCATCAAAATTGGTTCACTAATAGCGAAATATCCCCTAATTTTCCACCCTTAAGGTGGAATATTTTATTCCTTAAATGGGACCAATCCCGAGACGTACATTATCCAACAAAAGAAAAATCATCGAAATAGGTTCACACACGGCGAAACATCCCCTAATTTTCCACCCTTAGAGATGGAATATTTTCTTCAAATTTAAAATTGACCAATCACGAGACATACTTTATCCAACAAAAGAAAAATCGTCGAAAAATCATCGAAATCAGTTCACAAACGGCGAAACATCCCCTAATTTTCCACCCTTAGAGATGGAATATTATCTTCAAATTGAAACGGGACCAATGCGGACATATACTCTATCCAACAAAAAAAGAATCATCAAAATCGGTTCACAAACGGCGGAGATATGAGGGAACATCGCCACAAAAAAAAAAAAAAAAAAAAAAAAAAATACACGACGAATAGATAACCTCCTCCTTTTGAAGTCGGTTAAAAATATTGATTTTTTTACCTCGTTTAACCCCCTTCGGGGTTGAAACGCAAGTTTCATTGTTAATGTGGTAAAGCGTTTCTGCTGTTTCAAGTAAATCCGATTAAAAATATTCATACTATTTTACCCCGTTTCACCCCCTTAGGGGTTGAATTTCAAGAAATGCTGATACACGTGTTTCATTATTTATGTTCTTAAGTATGTATGCCAAATATCAAGTAATTTTGACTAAGAAAAAATTCAACCCATTTTGCCCCGTTTCACCCCCTTAGGGGTTGAATTTCAAGAAATGCTGTAACACGTGTCTCATTATTTATTTTGTAAAGTATGTATGTCAAATTTCAAGTAATTTTGACTAAGAAAAAATTCAACCCATTTTGCCCCGTTTCACCCCCTTAGGGGTTGAATTTCAAGAAATGCTGTAATACGGGTTTCATTATTTAATTTGTAAAGTATGTATGCCAAAATTCAAGTAAATCGGAGCAATAAAATTTTACAAACTGACTTTTTTCCCCGTTTTAATAAAAAACTACACACTGTGCATCTTATAAAAATATATGGGACCACTATGGGATGCAGCTTAACACAGTACAATTTGAATCATTGAAATCGGTTCAGCCGTTTAGAAAAAATCGATGAACATACATAAAAAAAAAACATACGCGACGAACATATAACCTCCTCCTTTTTGGAAGTCGGTTAAAAAACCTTTTCAAAAAAAAAGTTGAACCGACTTCAATAAACACTAAAAGCACTCAAAAGTGAAAAATAATTTTTAACAAGATTATCTACACACAAAGTAATAAACATAAACACTAACAGGTGTTTATTATGTAGAAATTAATTGTCTACATACCTGCCATATTTTTGGAGTAGGTGCCAAGCGAACGTTTATAGATATCTATCTATACTAATATTATAAAGCTGAAGAGTTTGTTTGTTTGTACGCGCTAATCTCAGGAACTACTGGTTCGATTTGAAAAATTCTTTTTGTGTTGGATAGATCATTTATCGAGGAAGGTTATAGGCTATATAACATCACGTTGCGACTAATAGGAGCGAAGATACAGTCGAAAATGTGGAAAAAACGGGGAATATTGTTCATCTTTGAGGGCTTCCGTTGCGTGCGCTGCGAAAACCGTTCGAGATACCCAAAAAATATGTATGAAAGAATTATTCCTCTTTAAATTATCTAAAAAAATGTCCCCGACAGTATATGTCTATCTTTTAAGATTAACTCACAATAACCGTTTTTAAGATAATCAAATTTGGTCGAAATTAATGCATTATTTCAAATTATTTGTCAGAGTTGTATCAACATAATAACATTAATCTTTATCCTAATAAATGTGTTATTAATTAAGAGTATTTAACTGTGAACACAATTGTCTTTGACATCACCTAATTTCAATAAACATCTTATAAGATAATACAATTTTAAAATAACTCTAAAACAAAATTCACACGCGGCGTATGATGACGAGGCGGGGAGAGGCGGGGGGTGTAGCTCTACGAGGTACCATGCCGCTTTAAAAAATATATTCTTTTTACTTTAAAATATATTCTATTAATTATGTAACTAAATCGTCTATAAAAACATTTCTGAAAAAAATTAAACCGACTTCTAAATAAAACACAAGGCACTAAAAAAATCCTTTCCAAAAAAAAAAGTTGAACCGACTTCAATAAACACTAAAAGCATTCAAAAGTGAAAAATAAATTTTAACAAGAGTATCTACACACAAAGTAATAAACATAAACACTAATAGGTGTTTATAATGTACAAATTAACTGTCTACATACCTGCCATATTTTTGGAGTAGGTGCCAAGCAAACGTTTATAGATATACTTGATATCTAGGATCATATCCAAGTGTTCCTATCCTGAAATTTTGAATTGGAATTGCTTGGCACCTACTCCAAAAATGTGGTAGGTATGTAGACAGTTAATTTGTACATAATAAACACCTATTAGTATTTATGTTTATTACTTTGTGTGTAGATACTCTTGTTAAAAATTATTTTTCACTTTTGAGTGCTTTTAATGTTTATTGAAGTCGGTTCAACTTTTTTTTTTGAAAAGGATTTTTATTTTTCCATTTTTAGGGTTGTAAACCAAATCAGCAAAATCTCCCTAATAAACGTACAAATACTAATCGTAGTTCAATGAAATTAATCCAGCAAAAAAGAAACTCGTACAACCCCTTTCAGATTGAATTTCGAGAAAAGCTGAAATACACGTTTCGTTATTTATGTTGTGTGTAGAGCAAATATACTAAAAATTAAGTAAATCTGACAAAAAAAATTATCCATTTTATCCCGTTTCACCCCCTTCGGGGTGAAACGCATGTTAATTGTTTATATTATATTATAGAGCATTATTTATTATGTATTTTGTCACTAAAAATATTGATTATTTTCACCCCGTTTCACCCCCTTCGGGGTTGAAACGCAAGTTTCATTATTAACGTGGTAAAGCAATCTGCTGTTTCGAGTAAGTCTGATTTTAAAAAAATCAACCAACGGGGTAAACCGTTTCAACCCTTTAGGGGTTGAATTTCAAGAAATATTGAAACACGTGTTTCATTATTTATGTTGTAAAGTATGTATGCCAAATTTCAAGTAATTCTGATTACAAAAAAATCAAACCCATTTTGCCCCATTTTACCCCTTAGGGGTTGAATTTCAATAAATGCTGAAACATGTTTTCATTATTTATGTTGTAAAGTTATGTATGCCAAATTTCAAGTAATTCTGACATAAAAAAAACTCAACCCATTTTGCCCCGTTTCACCCCCTTAGGGGTTGAATTTCAATAAATTCTGAAACACGTGTTTCATTATTTATTTTGTAAAGTATGTTTGCCAAATTTCAAGTAAATCGGAGCAAAAAAATTTTACAAACGTGACTTTTTTTCCGTTTTACTAAAAAACTGCACACTGTGCATCTTAGAAAAATATATGGGACCACTATGGGATGCAGCTTAACACAGTACAATTTGAATCATTAAAATCGGTTCAGCCGTTTAGAAAAAATCGATGAACATACATAAAAAAAAACATACGCGACGAACATATAACCTCCTCCTTTTTGGAAGTCGGTTAGTGCCTTGTGTTTTATTTAGAAGTCGTGTCGGTTAAATTTTTTTCAGAAATGTTTTTATTTTGTAATTTTTAGTAGTAACTGTAGCTCGATTGTATGGATAACATTCTAAACGCGCTATTTAAAAGAAATGTGATGAAGAGCGGGCTTATAGCTCTCGGGTCCTACCCGATAAAAAATGAATCATTAAAATCAATCGAAACATCCCCTAATTTTCCAACCTTAGAGATGGAATATTTTCTTAAAATTGAAACGGGACCAATGCGGACATATACTTTATCCAACAAAAGAAAAATCATTAAAATCGGTCCACAAACGGCGGAGATATGAGGGAACATCGCCATAAAAAAAAAATTACACGACGAAAAGATAACCTCCTCCTTTTGAAGTCGGCTAAGAAGTTGTTTCGAAATCTGAAGCTTATTACATGTTTTTATGATGGGAAATACATTTAGTTATCTTCCTCAGTGCCGGATTAAGCCAGCGCGGGGCCTGTAGCAAATTCTGTCAAGGGGCCCTTGGTTTGCTTTAGGTTCTCAAGTTTAGGGTTTTAAATAAGTGGAAGTGAAGCATAGCCTAAGGCGCTTCACGATTAAGGCATTTAACGCTCCTATTTAAATTAATATTTTTATATTACGGTCAGACAGGCGTTGGAGCGCGGGCCCCCAAATTCGCGGGGCCTGTAGCATTTGCTACTCTTGCTACGTGGCTAATCCGGCACTGATCTTCCTAGATATCAAGTATATCTATAAACGTTTGCTTGGCACCTATTCCAAAAATATGGCAGGTATGTGAAAGGGGTTGTACGAGTTTCTTTTTTGTTAGATTTATTTCATTTGGACTACGATTAATATTTGTTGCGGCGGTTCGAGTCGAGGAGTTATAAGGAGCGTCAGACAAACCTTTGTATATAGATTTTGAAGCTGATGATCCTTGGTTTCCTAGTGGACTGTATAGGAGCTGGTTCTTACACTACTATTATCACTTTCAACGCGACGGTTTACGTGAGTTCGATAGTTCGAGGGTGGCGGCGTGCAGCGCCTCGCGGTGTCGGTTTTGTCACTACTGTCCCAGCTGTCTGACAGGTTTCAGGAAGGCTCGAGGGTGGAGGGGGGATAGAGGGCGGTAGTGTCTATGCGTGCGCGTGAGTTTGTGAGTGTTGTAAGCGTGTATGAGTGTGTATGTCATTTTGACATATAGGTTTGAATTTCAACTAACAAACGGCGCAACCAGTATTTGTACGTTTATTGGGAGGTTTGCTGTTTTTGATTTACTGCCCTAAAAATGGAAAAATAAAAAACCTTTTCAAAAAAAAAGTTGAACCGACTTCAGTAAACACTAAAAGCACTCAAAAGTGAAAAATAATTTTTCACAAGAGCATCTACACACAAAGTAATAAACATGAACACTAATAGGTGTTTATTATGCACAAATTTACCTTTTACCATGTTTCATGCAATAAAGATTTTTCATTTCATTTCAAATTAACTGTCTACATACCTGCCATATTTTTGGAGTAGGTGCCAAGCAAACGTTTATAGATATACTTGATATCTAAATGTATTTCCTATCTTAAAAACATGTAATAAGTTTCAGATTTCGAAACAACTTTTTGAATTAGTATAGCTTGGCACCTACTCCAAAAATGTGGTAGGTATGTAGACAATTAATTTGTACATAATAAACACCTATTAGTGTTTATGTTTATTACTTTGTGTGTAGATACTTTTGTTAAAAATTATTTTTCACTTTTGAGTGTTTTTAGTGTTTATTGAAGTCGGTTCAACTTTTTTTTTGAAAAGGTTTTTTATATATTGTGCAATAATTTTATTATTATTATTGCAACCCCTTTCAGATTGTATTTCGGGAAATGCTGAAATACATGTTTCGTTATTTATGTTGTGTGTAAATAAGAATAAGAATAAAGTAAATCTGACAAAAAATTCAACCCTTTCAGGGTTGAAACGCATGCTAATTGTTTATATTGTAGAGCATTATTTATTATGTATTTTGTTACTAAAAAATATTGATTTTTTTTACAACGTTTCACCCCCTTCGGGGTTGAAACGCAAGTTTCATTTTTAACGTGGTGAAGCAATTCCGAGGTTTCAGGTAAATCTGATTTTTAAAAATTCAACCAATTTTACCCCGTTTCACCCCTTTAGGGGTTGAATTTCAAGAAATGCTGAAACACGTTTTATTATTTATGTTATAAAGTATGTATGCCGAATTTCAAATAATTCTGACAAAAAAATTTAACCCATTTTGCCCTATTTCACCCCCTTAGGGGTTGAATTTCAAGAAATGCTGAAACAAGTGTCATTATTTATATTATAATCTATGTATGCCAAATTTCAAGTAAATCGGAGCAAAAAAAATTTTACAAACTGACTTTTTCTGTTATACTAAAAAACTGCACACTGTGAGCATCTTAAAAAAATATATGAGACCACTATGGAATGCAGCTTAACACAGTACAATTTGAATCATTGAAATCGGTTCAGCCGTTTTCAAAAAATCGGTGAACATACATGAAAAAAACATACGCGACGAACATATAACCTTTTTGGAAGTCGGAAAGAAAACAGGTGGCTGTATAGACAGATCCCTTTGCCTTCCCAGAATCGGAGACCGGAGAACATTTAAAAAAAAAATGAAGTAAAAAAAAAAGTAGTGATTGTCTACGGTACGGGCCGCCCTAATGGTGAATCGGGTATCGGATCGAGTGAGACGTCTCTGTGAAACAAGTGGGAAGTATATGTACATAATTTGTGCATAAGATCGTCCTTATCTATTCAACAGAGATATGAGATTGTTATTGACAGCTAATTTGTGCGTTTCCCATGTCGCTCTGTGTTCTGTGATCGAGTGCTGATTGCGGCCATATCGTGTGTTACGCTTCGTTCAGGATAATTGTATCGAATTCGCGACGATGCAGGCGATCAAGTGCGTGGTGGTCGGCGACGGGTGAGTCTCCCTACACATCTGACGTCACATTTAAATTGAAACGTCTTTATGATGAGTGAATGCGTCCCTATTTACGATAGCTCCAGCAGTGACCTCGATCGATGTAGTAAACAAATAGTGCGGTTATAATATATGAAGAGATCGTTCTGACCGCTCATCATGAGATCTCGAGAATGAATATGAGTCTGTCTCGTGTGAGGTGGAGAGTTTCGCTTCGAAGCATGATGGCAACACGGTTCGAAAACGGCGTTCCCTCTGTTGTTAGTTGTGAGAAGTGCTAATAATAATAATTAGTTTGTTGCATGTATTGCATCGTCGGTTGGAATTAACATGTAGTTCCTCTAACTCTGGTGCAGTATGAATGTGTGCGGTGTTGTGTGGCGGTGTCCGTATCGATTAGCACACAACAGTGCGATCGTGTTCTTCTATTTTGATCAGAAGATAGTTTGAATGTTAAACGGGGCAGATTGTTCCGCTCGCATAATTCATTAGTGCGGATGTACTCAATATTAATATGATGTAAACACAAATTACAGCGCTGTCGGTAAGACTTGTCTGCTCATCAGTTACACGACCAACGCCTTTCCCGGGGAGTACATCCCGACAGTGTGAGTATTGAAACGCTATCACTCGTCACGAGGGGGGGCTCCGTGACCGCCTCTTCTCATTTTGCAGTTTCGACAACTACTCGGCTAACGTGATGGTGGACGGCAAACCGATCAATTTGGGACTCTGGGACACGGCGGGGCAAGAGGACTACGATCGGCTGAGGCCGCTCTCCTATCCGCAGACGGACGTGTTTCTCATATGCTTCTCTCTCGTGAATCCTGCTTCATTTGAGAATGTACGCGCCAAGGTGACGTATAAGCGATGGTCCGCTCCAACATTTTAAAATGCATTAATAGACAATTATAATAATAATACGGACATAGGTTTTAAAATATTACTCGAGTATATAGTTTATTTTCTCAGTAAAACTATTCATAGAGAAATGATGGGTGTGCTTATAATATATTCACAGAACAATCGCTCAATTGTTTATTTGTTGTTTTATGGTGATAATTATTGCGAGTGTTCCAAACAATATATCAATAACAAACTTTTCTTCAATACTGAGGCACTAGAAAGTGAAAAATATTTTTTAACGAGCGTAGATAGTATCCACAGTGATCTACACACAAAGTTATTATGGGCAAAATTACTTGCGATGCATTTGAATTTCATGAAATCGGTTCAGCCGTTTTCGAGTAATCTATTTTTTTTTTTTTTTTTTTTTTTTTTTTTTATTGTAGCTCGACATGTGACAACACTCCGCCTGATGTAAAGCTAGAGTGCGGTCCATGAATGGAAACAACTGCTACCACAGAGATATCTCTACGGGCTGCAGTCGCCTCCACTATGCCGGCTTGAGGAGACGAGCATGTACCATCTAGATTGACAGTGCACACTCCTCTCTTATACCTGGCTACTTTCAAACTATTCCCGAAACGCGACAAGGTCACTTCACGGGTGTTACATTCGAAAGTGGTGGTACTGCCCCAGGACGACAGACTGGACATATAACCATCATCAGTCTGCCTACCACTCTTTAATAGTGCCTATAGGCACTGAGCGACCAAAGTACATATAACAAAGTTAAATTGGTACCGGTCTTTAGCGAGGTTCGAACACGGGTCTCATCGATCGTGAGTTCACGCGTCTTACCGCTAGACCATCTATGAACATAAATTGTAAATAATGTGAAATATTGTACATAGACAATCAATTTGCGTTTGCAATTATTCTTTTAATAAACACGTGAATTACGCAATTGATGAATCATTCGGAGCCAGACGACAGATATTTACTTTCATTTTCCATGCGGCCGAACCATCATTCATTTCTCATTTCCGGTCATCCATTAAGTCATCTTTCGAAGCGAACGTATCGTGCACAAACAACGAACCGAACTCCTCGTTCTGTCCGCTGTTGCGACTCCCAAGATGGCTTTCTTTACTGATGAAAGAGTTCTATTTTTTGAGTCGCATGAAATAATATTCGGTTCCGACTCTGTTGTATAATAAAGAGATGTATGGATGTGGAAACGTGGCGGCTGGAAGGATACTCGGTCGTGGCGCCGTATGACACTGGAATGATAAGTATGGGTTGCATATATCGACAGTGGTATCCGGAGGTGAGGCATCATTGTCCGTCGACGCCGATAATATTGGTCGGGACCAAGCTGGATCTGCGCGAGGACAAGGACACCATAGAGAAACTCAAGGACAAGAAACTGGCACCGGTGACGTATCCCCAGGGTCTGGCGATGATGAAGGAGATCAGTGCGGTCAAATACCTGGAGTGTTCGGCGCTGACGCAGAAGGGCTTGAAGACCGTGTTCGACGAGGCGATAAGGGCGGTCTTGTGCCCTCTACCTCCCACCAAGGTGAAGCGTCGGTGTACGCTGCTATAAGGTAACCGTAAAGGTAGCGTGTACGTCGCCGAAGAGCCTCCTCGTCTGTGTTTGTTTATAACGTGTTTGTTTTCAGATGGAATACGGACGTAACGCGCATGTGGGTGTGCACGAGGCCGAGGGAGGAGCGCGCAGAAGACACCCATATTATTATTATATTAAAATTGTATTTTTTAAATATACTTTATTGATGTTAGTTTATATGCGCCATATATTATTGATTTTTTCTACTGAGTGTATTGAATTTGCGTTCCGTACGATGCACGCCGTGATGTGTTAATGATCGGCGTTAGAACGGGTGTGTGTCGCAGTGTACATATCTCGCGCATTCTGACACGCCCGCCGTCTGATGAGGTGTGTCGTACTTTGTACAATTGTAAATAATGTGTTTCACTATTCGCACTCTAACGCGCCGCACGTTACGTGGTGCGAATGGCAACACCATTCATATATTGTGCTTTAAGTGCAATGTGATGATGTCGGTGGCATATATGTTGTGACTCGTGCGCGTGTCAAAAGTATACACACACACGAGGGGAGTGGTGGTATATATTACGATGACGCTCTCGATTCGACATTCTTCCAGATATTGTGAAAAGCCTCCTGAGTAATTCTAAATATATTTATATATATATATATTAACTGTTCAATTCGTGTGTTTTATTCATGCCTATAATTGATGTCACCTCGCAATCTCGATACTAAACATTTCGTGAGTATTCCTCTTTTTTTATTGTAGCTCGGCATGTGACAACACTCCGCCTGATGTAAAGCTAGAGCGCGGTTCATGAATGGAAACAACTGCTACCCCAGAGAGATCTCTACGGGCAGCAGTCGTCTGGATGCGCCGGCTTGAGGAGACGAGCCTGTACCATCTAGATTGACAGTGCACACTCCTCTCGTTATACCTGGCTACTTTCAAACTTCTCGAAACGCGACAAGATCACTTCACGGGTGTTACATTCGAAAGTGGTGTTACTACCCCAACACGGCAGACTGGACTAGTAACCATCATCAGTCTGCCTACCACTCTTTAATAAGCGGCCAAAGTACATAGGACCAAGCTACATTGGTCAGAATTAGCGAGGTTCGAACACGGGTCTCATCGGTCGTGAGTTCGCGCGTCTCACCGCTAGACCACGGCCGCTCTTGTTTTGTATTGTTCTGTGATATTGTCTTGAATTAGTTTAATTAAATTGGCTTCCGACAACGAGCGGTGGAACGTATGATTTCTTAAAGCGTACAGAATTTTTGGGATGTTTCATAGCAGTGGATGGATGAAGTCGCCCGAAGAAACCATAAATGCTGTAACTTTATGTACGTAGCATGTCTGATGAATCTAATGCGACTTGTACGTGATTTTCGTTATGTTAACAAAATATGTACTTTATTATTATTATTGAGCGAGGTCATTACAAGTATGTACATTCGAACATCTCGATTGGAATATTGGTGTCAGTTGATTCGTGGCGTCGCTCGCGGGCGGTCGTTCGTCTCCCGCTCTCGCGTTGACCCTTTGTTAACATAATGGCTGAAAATGTGCTATCGAGTCGAGAGTTGCCCGATATCGAGGTATGAAACGAATATTACTTCTTAAAAATTGTAAAAAGACGATTAAGTCGGTAACTGTTTTGTCCTATTTGTTATCTCTCATTGTTATTATTATAACACGAACTAAACTCTGTGCGTTAAACTCGTTCGAGTATTTGATAAGATATGCGTGTTATGAATGTCGCGCGTGCCTATCGCGGGGATGGTCATGTTTCAGAACTTGCTGGCGTTGAATCCGAGAGTGAAGACGTACAGCAATCTGGCGCCGTCGTGCGACACCAGGAAGGAGAAGCGCCACTGGAAGAGGAACGCGGACAGGAAGTGCAGCACGTGCGTCCCGCTCGAGAACAACTTCGACGACATAAAGCGCAGCACGCTGTCGGAGCGGGGCGCGTCGCGCGAGGCGGCGCGATGTCTCAAATGCGCCGACGCACCCTGCCAGAAGTCGTGTCCCACGCGAATCGATGTCAAGTCGTTCATCACGAGCATCGCTAACAAGGTCATCGCAGCATTAGATTATATGATCGCGATATATTGCAGCGTCGAATCGTCACTCGGTTTTAATGTTGTTTATCTTCAGATAAGAGGTCGTCGGTGATATATAATTAATAGTCGAATGCGATCTTGTAGAACTACTACGGCGCCGCGAAGGCGATACTGTCGGACAACCCGCTCGGCCTCACGTGCGGAATGGTCTGCCCCACGAGCGACCTCTGCGTCGGGGGGTGCAATCTCGCGGCGACGGAGGAGGGCGCCATCAACATCGGCGGCCTGCAACATTTCGCCGTCGACGTCGGTCATATGAAACATCGACACGGAGCCGACGACGGCGCGACGATACCTATGATCGTGTCGCGTTTCCGTTTCAGATATTCATGAGAATGGGCATAAAGCAGACGTTGGACCCGAATCGTCCGCCGTTGAGCCGCGGCGGCGAGCAGCGCATCGCAGTGGTCGGCGGAGGTCCCGCCGGCATCAGTTGCGCTTGTTATCTCGCGAGGCTCGGTTATACGAACATCACGGTGTACGAGAAGGAGGAGTATTTAGGTGGACTCAGGTATGCGGCCATAGGCAGAATATATTTTGCTCCACCTCGTGTTTCTCTAATGTTCCGATTGAAGTCGCCACAAATTGAACAAAATGTCGTTATCTTCGTCGTTGCTAAAAGCATTCTGTGGTGGCAGACGTTCGAAGACGGAAGCGCACCGCGACGCGTGTCGTGTAATAATAATATGGCGACGCGTTCGCTCGTTTCAGTTCCTCGGAGATTCCGCAATTCCGTTTGCCATACGATGTGGTGCAGTTCGAAATAGGTCTCGTTAAAGATTTGGGCGTCGAGTTCGTGACTGGCCGTTCGCTCTCGATTCGAGATATGACAGTGGAGGTGAGCGTTCGCACGATTCGACCGTAGAGCTCGCGCGCCGCGTTCAGCACGCACCTTCGAACTGCAGGGTCTCCTGTCGGAGGGTTGCGCCGCCGTGTTCCTCGGCATCGGTCTGCCGGAACCGAACAGGACGCCTATATTCGAGGGCCTCACCGCGTCGATGGGGTTCTATACGAGCAAGGACTTCTTGCCGCTCGTCTCCGGGGGCAGCAAGAGAGGTAGCCGTCGCGGAGGTCGCGGAGCGTGTCGCGCGGGCGAGGCGTTCTGAACGCGCTCTGTGCAGGTATGCGTCCGTGCGCCTGCGCTATACCGGCGATCCGCGGCGCGGTGCTCGTGCTGGGCGCCGGAGACACGGCATTCGACTGCGCGACGTCCGCGTTGCGCTGCGGAGCGAGAAAGGTGTTCGTGGTCTTCCGGAAGGGCATCGCACACATCAGGGCGGTGCCGGAGGAGGTGGGCGAACGCAGCGTCGCTCGTGCGGCGCGAATATTATATATATATGCAATTATTCTGATTCAGGTCGATCTCGCGAAGGAGGAGAAGTGCGAATTGATCCCGTTCATGTCGCCGCAACGAGTGATCATAAAAAATGATAAAGTACATCGCCCAGGACGTCGCACGATCCCTTTATATCTGAACGATCGTAACAGAGATGTTATCTTGCATAGATCGTCGGCCTGAGGCTCTGTCGCACTGAACAATTGCAATCCGGCGAGTGGATAGAGGACACGGACCAGGTGACGACACTCAAATGTGATTATATCATATCAGCATTCGGCTCCGGATTATACGACGAGAACGGTGAGCGGTACACACGCGCATCTGGTCCACGTATAACACTATTTTGCGACTAATTCCCGCTAATCAATGTCAATGAGGGTAGGCACACGGTCACATCAGCTGTTAGACCCTTCACCGACATGCGAAAACCTCTCGACGCGTTTCGCCACGCTTCGACTTCGCTCCGACGACGGTAGCCTACCCTCGCTGACTTCGATTAGCGGAAATTAGTTGCAAAGTAGTGTCTGGTAACATATTTCGTGCGCAGTGAAGCGTGCGATGGCCGGCATGCGGTTGAACAGCCGGGGTCTGCCCGTCGTGAACTGCGCCACTATGCAGAGTTCGCTCGAGCGGGTGTTCGTGGGCGGGGACCTCGCCGGGGAGGGGGAGACCACGGTGGAGGCGGCCAACGACGGCAAGTGCGCCGCCTGGCACATGCACCGCTATCTGCAGGTGGGATCCGCGACCGATCGCAGCGAACGCGACCCGATATCGTATACATCGATGCGTTCCAGGGCCTCCCGTCGGACGGTCCGCCGCGTCTGCCGAAGTTTCACTGCCCCATCGACGACGTGGACATATCGACGACCGTGTGCGGCCTCAGGTTCGACAATCCGTTCGGTCTCGCGAGCGCGCCCCCGACCACTTCGGCCGCCATGATTCGACGCGCCTTCGCACAGGGATGGGGCTTCGCGGTGACCAAGACCTTCGGTTTAGACAAGGTGGCTCGTTCGCACTCCGCCTGCCGTGATCACTCGAATTAGCAACGCTTTATTTGCTCTACTACCAGGACATGGTGACGAACGTGTCACCGCGCATAGTTCGCGGCGTCGGCGAGTCGTACGGACCCGGTCAGAACGCGTTCCTCAATATCGAGCTCATATCCGAGAAGCGCGTCGCTTACTGGACACGGAGCATCGCAGAATTGAAACGTGACTTTCCGACCAAGGTGGGCATCGACGAATATGTGTACGTGTGAAAATGTTCATGAGAGCTCTCGTTATAGATAATAATAGCATCAATAATGTGTTCGTACGACGAGGGAGACTGGAGCGAACTGGCGCGTCTGGCGGAGGAGGCGGGGTCCGACGCGCTCGAACTGAATCTGTCCTGCCCTCACGGAATGGGAGAGTCCGGCATGGGATTGGCGTGCGGACAGGTATGTACGAGCCGGCGCAGTGTGGCGCTCGTCGTACGGTGACGTCAGTGTCGTTCGATCAGGATCCGGCTCTCGTGAAGGCGATATCTCGATGGGTGAAGAAGGCGGTCAGGATACCGTTCTTCGTCAAACTGACGCCGAACATCACGGACGTGGTCGGCATCGCGAGGGCGGCCGTCGACGGTGAGCGATGATCGAAATTCACAATCAGAATATGAGTAATGACACGTCGACCGGCCGTCGCAGGCGGGGCGGACGGAGTGTCGGCGATCAACACGGTGTCCGGGCTGATGTCGCTGCGAGCGGACGGCACCCCGTGGCCGGCCGTGGGTGAGTCGCGGGACGCACGAGCGCGACGAACGCGACGCCGACCGACCGCCCGCCCGTCGGTGTTTCAGGCGCGGACCGCCTGACGACGTACGGCGGCGTCTCGGGGACGGCGATTCGGGCGTTCGGACTGCGCGCCGTCTCCGCGGTCAAGAGTGCGGCGCCGCGATGTCAGATCGCCGGCATAGGCGGAGTGGACAGCGCGCATTCCGCGTTGCAGTTCATACGAGCCGGGGCGAGCGTCGTTCAGGTCATTAATATCTCCACAATATAGTCGAATCGATCGCATCCTCATAATATAGATCGTGCGCCGCAGGTCTGCAGCGCCGTGCAGAACCAAGACTTCACTCTCATAGAAGACTACGCGACCGGACTGAAGGCGCTCCTTTACTTGAGATCGCTGGGGCTGCGAGATTGGAACGGACAGTCGCCTCCGACGCCGGTGCATCAGAAGGGGAAGCCCGTCGTCACGTCGCTCGGCGACCGCGGCGAGGTGATTCGTCCGATACGAGAGCGCGAACGAAGCACGCGCGATCGCCGACGTCTACAGTCGTCTATGTATGCAGGTATTGCCGCACTTCGGCCCGTACGAAGAGCGACGTCGACGATCGGCCCGCACCGCTTCGTCCGACGACGCGACGCCGCCGCCGCGCCGCGAACGGCCGCGTCACGTCGGACGCGTTCCCCGAGTGTGCGACGTCGTGGGCGAATCGCTGGAGCGCATCACGACGTTTAAGAAATTGGATAACACTAAGCAAGTGGTCGCGCTCATCAATGATGTGAGTGGAGGGCGCGGCGGTCGGTGGTGATGCGCGATAACAACGCGTGCGTGTTGCAGGACATGTGCATCAACTGCGGGAAATGCTACATGGCGTGCGCTGACTCCGGATACCAAGCTATCGAGTAACCCGTCGTCGATCGTTAATGACATCACTCACGAGCGATCTGCGTGAGTATAACGTGAGAGTGTATTTCAGATTCGACGCTGAGACTCATATTCCGCGCGTGACGGACGACTGCACCGGTTGCAATCTGTGCCTCTCCGTCTGTCCCATAATCGATTGCATCACGTGAGTATTCGAGCGCGCCGTCTCCCGGGCGCACTCCGGACGCTCGCTCATGACGCGGGGTGTTCGTTGCAGAATGGTGCCCAAGCGCATACCGCACGTGGTCGCACGGGGCGTCCCTCACGAAGCGGACGTGAAGGCGGTGTCGCCGCTCGACGCCGTCTGCCAGTGAAATAATGCAGTCGCTCATATTCGATATTATATTTGACACTATAACAATGCTACGGCGACAATATATATACGCCTAATAAATAATATTATGTAATTATCGCATGGTTTGTGTGATTCTGGTGTATATGCGTCGCGCGTCGCGTTCCGCGATCTCCCAGGCCTGCACCCACTCGTTGTTCGGATCGACGCCCTGCGTGAGCGCGGAGGTCGGTTTCGGACATTTGTAATGTTCGACGTCGAGCGTGCGAGGTCGCGCGTCTCGTCCGGACATCCTCTCGTGTATCCTCTCGCAGACGAGGCACTCCAGGCGGGCGGCCGCGTCCGAGGCGTCGGCGCTCGACGGGTTCTCGCGGTACGCTCGTAACAATCGTTCGTTGTCTATGCGCCCTTCCGTTTTGTGTCGCAAATGTTCGTCGTAGAGCAGGTCGTCGTCGAGCAGCGTGTCGATGCGCGCGACCAACTCCGCGACCGAGCCGTAGTCTCGCAGCGAGACGACGGACGCGTCGTTCGGCAGCCAGTCGCGCACGTTCGGAGCGCCGTAGTATATGGGCACGGAGCCCACTCTGATCGCGCGCCACAGCTTCTCAGTGATGTAATCGTCGCACACTCCGTTCTCGATCGCGATCACGAACTTGTACCTCGCGACGAACCGGAGAAAGTCGCCGTCGTTCAGATTGTTCAAATAGTCTTGTCTGAATCTGCGAGGCAAACGTTTGTTATTGAGGCACGCGCCGTACGAGTCCACTTTTATATATTTCATCAATTCCCGCACGTAGTCGTCTCTCTCGGTGGACGTGTCGCAATCGGACTGAATGTACAGCACGGGTGACAATTCCTTCAAGTACTCGTTTTTGTCCGCGGTCTCCACGAAAAACTCTCTACTGGTGATGTGATCCAAGGATTCCAAATACTGCAGCGTGCACGGCACGTCGCTGCGCCTGCTGAACGTGGAGGAGTAGTTGAACAAGCGCAACACCGGCTCGTGCGACAGCTCGACCACGTTTCGCGGCGATTCCTCGTGGTAGAGCGCCCAGATCGCGTCGGCGGCCCTCGGCAGCGGGAGATCGTCGAAGTCTATGTTACTGCCGTAGAACAAATACGCGCTCGCGTCGCCGGAGTCTCTCTCGCTGAGCACTCTACATTCGTAACGGCCTTTACAACGCTTGTGTTGCGAAGTGCCGGGGAATCCTCTGGTCCACCATATAAGAACCACTTCTCGATCCCCGGCCGATCGTCCACTACGATAGTGCGACATGCTCCAATATAGTAGGAACGCTATTAAAATTATTATATTCATTTTTATATTAAGCATACGCATCACCAGTCTCTTGAACATGTCTGTGAAGTACTCGACGCTTTTGATGCGTACCTACAATTCAGATAACAAACGGGTGTTTAATGGGTGAATTCGCTCTCTATCTTCAAATAAGAATGGACCGTCTGTCTCCCTCCCTCCCTCCCTTTCATATCAGCAAAGAGTCACTCGACAGTCAGTTTGCATGAAAGAAACCATATTATGATAATGTGGAAGATACCAACATTCAAAAATAAAACAGTTGAAGTTAATTAGAAACAAACGCACATACATACATTATGATATGTAATATTCGAGGCACGAGACTATCTATGTGCAAAATAATAAGCATAAACACTAATAGGTGCTTATTATGTACAAATTAATTGTCTACGTGCCTGAAACAGCATTAATTAATTTATTTTTAAGGCACACATACAGGCTACAGTACAAACATGTTACTGAATATAAATTTTAAAGAGTTAGCGCTGCACTGTAGCCCAAAATAGTGTGTACGCCAAGAAATATTTAAAACAAAACCACTTAAAAAACTAAACTACTTAGAATCTAATCATTATAAAACTACATGTTCTATTAAGTAACCTCACATGTGTGACGTTATGTGGAACTCTACATTTAACTTATTTTTAAACATTGAGAACTTACTGTTAAATGTATCTAGATCTGTTACCTTATTTATCCAATCATTGTACACTCTACACATTAATTGAAAATAAACCTGAGTAGAAAAAAATCAAACTGATGTTTAATTCCGGTTTACTAAAAAGCTGCACACTGTGCATCTTAGAAAAATATATAAATATAATTTGAATTATTGAAATCGGTGAACATCCAAAAAAAACATACGCGACGAACATAGAACCTTTTCCTTTTCGAAGTCGGTTAAAAAAATAAGGACTGTTCAAAAGTACATATAAGAGTAAATTTTTTTAACAAAATATTACCAAAAACTTCTTTTTCTATTTTCATTACCATCAATAAATTCTTACTTTTTGTTGAAGAGAGTGGACCCGATCGAATCGTAACACATTTTTCAGCTACTTTTGGTAATTTACACTTAAAGATTATTTAAAATATTTTACATTAAATATTACTACACTCATGTCTCGGATAAACTGGAATGTCAATATAGTCTGTGAATATATCCACAAGTAGTTATGAGACAACGTGTAAAAATATAATTACCTTAAAGATTTTTACGAGTTACGCACGCGGATTTCACTTAGCAAAACGACCGAAATAAGCCACAGAAATAAACAAAGCAAGATGTCAAGAAAACATCTCGTCGGTATGTTTTTTTTTTAATTGTAGCTTGGCGTGTGACAACACATTGCTATTGTCAAATAAAGTGATAACCTTAGTGCAAATATTTACTTTGACACTGGCAAATTATTAAAATACCATAAAGAAAAAAAAGTTTTGGCGGCCTATAATAAGATTCATAGGGTCGTTTGCACCAAAGGCCGGTTAAAGTAACTTTAACTAATACTTTTACGGCGACAACGACTGTTAAACGTTTACATTTACTCCATCCGCGTTGCAATATAAAGGTAATAGATGAAGTTACTTTAACCGGCCTTCTGGTGCAAACCACCCATTTTATTACTATTTTGTGTCGGTGCATAGTGAAGGCGACTTTCGCCTGCAGATTTCAATGGTAGCAGTGGTCTTCGCTTGTACACCACACTTTAGTATCGACATCTGATGAAGTGATACGTCATACATCACGCCATAAGAGTACCGAATCGTGTAGGCAGGTACTGAGTAATAGTTTTCATCATCGTCCTCTTATATTACCTCCGATCAGCTCGATCACTCACTACCCGTGCCGCGTCAATCTGTTAAATACATAATCAATGTAAAAATCAGTGTTCACAATCACACATTGTTGACGGCAGGCCTATGGGAGTGCTAACACAGGTTACTATCCTATCGGAATAATAAAACTTGTTTACATATTACGACACGACATCTTGTTTTAAATAAATATACATTAGATATTTGGTGATTCGCATTTCCCAAATATATTAAATCTTCGAAGAGTGGTGAAGCTCTAAATAGAAAGCGTCATCAACCTTTCGAACCAGAAGTCATACTGTCCAAGAATTTCTTTTTGACATTTATTGGTCAACTACAATGTGTGTATGTAGTAAGTAGTATGGTATATGGCTATAAAAACACAAAACATTAGTGAAATATCAAAAACAAGCAATGTGAATGCAAGGATTGATATACGCCGCGACGACCTCGTAGCACGCGCGAGGTCATTCAACTGATAGACGGTCGGGCGCACTGTTATTACGACATTGCGGCTCGATTTTACATGAAAATCTTTAAGAGAGCTAATAATAAAATGTTTAGTAGTGTGTAGTAGCGTCTCAGGTTGAAGGGAATGATTACATTTACATTCGTACATTTTGAGTGGAATCGCGACGATCGTGTCGCAAGTCGTGTCGGTCGGTGTGTTACACTCTATACACCGATGTACACCTCCCACCATAGCATCACCCGGCGAGGCGACCGGGCGACCAGTTCTACAATAGCTTCGAAGGTGTGCAGCGGTTCACATACATAATACAACGTTATAACGATATAGCATTAACAACCCATTAAATTTGGATGTGGTGTTTAATTATGCAAGAGTGTTGTTCTACAGATGCTAGTGACGTGACGTGTTTGTTCGATTGAACGGTTCGGGCGAGTGTTCACCAATGCGAGACACTCGTATACAGAACTATTATATATTAAAAGGCTGTTTTATTTCAAAATGCTCGTGTTGTGTTGTGTATTAATGTTAAGCATATGTGTGGCCGCCGCACACGACCAGGAGACGTGTCTCGCCACTGACGATAATCCATACTTATTATTCGGCACAAAGACCGCGTACACGTTCTCTACTGAGCACAATGTGCGCCAAACGCCTGCATTATTATACTCTGTGCCCGGTGAGTATCTGCGCGTGCGGTCGCGTCGGGCCGTCCGTCGCGCGCGATTCAACAATGTGCTCGTTCATATATCAATCACAGATCACTTTTTGTATTTTAATTATGAGGCAATGTTGATATTTTGGAGGAATTTGTTTGCTAACTTTTATAAAATCTTTAAACGCAATTGTACTTATATTTATTTAATAAAAATGAAGGAATGATCCTTCGAGTAAAATTCCCGCCTTCTCACTCGCCACCTCTATACCTACTTCTAGACGATATAATTTAACTCGCGAACTCCTGATAATTATGCCCAAACGAGGAAATGTATCATTAAATATACAACAAATCGATCATGACCTTTCACAGTCGACGATGCCTATAATACGCCGGTATAAATATTTTAAAATGAATCACACCGAACGAGTCGTCGCATCGGTTCGTTTCAGCGAGATGAATAAATTGAATATATTTGGAGGTTGTTACGCGTCGGCGATATGGCTTCTGGCGCGTTACGGGACGCAGCAGCCCTCGGGCGGCGAGAAGACACAACTGCGACGCTTACAACATGTGAAACAAAACGTTGTCGATAATTACAAGAACGGAAAGTATCGTGACACTGGCGTGAGTAGACCCCTCGACCGCTCTCCCTCGCGGTAGTGCATGTTACAGTATCTCTGACATATTCTGCCTGCATATTAGATACGGATGTGCGAGGCGGACGTGTCGCTGCTGCAGCGGTGGCGATACGACACGAGCGACGGCGACGGCGACTCGCCCGCGCTCACGGCGGAGGGATACGTCGCGATGCAGCGTCTGGCGAAACAGTGGAGGGACAGATATCCGGAACTGTTCACATACAACCAGCACGACTATATGGTGAGTCGTAGACGTAGGAGTCGCAGTCTCATCGCTAAACTTGTGATATTTCATTTTCAGTTCAAGTTGGGCAAGGAGTATCGCGCCACGACCAGTTTCCGCGCGTTCACGGAGGGAATATTCAGGAGAGAATCGGAAACTGTCGACATACCTAGGGAAATTAATGACAATTTTGTTATGGTAACACTGACGAGCGACACTATGACGCGCGAGTGGACCCCCAATAATGATATATTCCCTTCAGCCGCATAAATATTGCGAGGCGTGGACGAGAGAACATTCGAACGGCACGACGGAACAATTGAGAATATTCGAATCGAAGCATGAATACAAAGAGGTGACTTTCGGCGTAGCTCGTTCGCAGCGTAACCACAAGAGAGCCCGCGCGCATGCGCAATTCAGTCGGTGGCAGTGTTGCCATCGCGGACGACGTGCACCCGAATATATATTCTCTCAGCCTGGTGTGAAGCTAGAGTGCGGTCCACGGAAACGACCGCTACTTCAGAGAGACCTCTACTCGAGGACACGAATATGCGACATCTATATTGGCGGTGCACACTCCTCGTTAAACCTGGCCACTCCGAACTGTTCCCGGTCTCAGGTCTGAGGCGAACTGAGGTCGCGTCGGCAGATCGGGCAAATAACCATCATCAATCCGCCTACCACTCTTTAATATAGGCACTGAGAGACCAAAGTGCATGTAAGATAGTCACATTGGTCAGAATTCGGCGAGGTTCAAACACGGGTCTCATCGATCATGCTATTTAATAATGAGCAGAGTAGGAATAAAACATTTCGGGATCCCATATTATTTTGTAAATTTCGTACGTTATAGCTCAAAGTGACCCAGATTCAATCTACAAAATGTCTATTTATGTGAGAGTATAATTTTCAAGTCTCATGTAGTTCATTTATTTGAAGGAGTTAAGAAATTGTGCGGGGAAAGACACGGCCGCACTGTGCCGATTACGCACCGAACTCACCAGATCGTGATTAAATCGATGCGGGCTCTCATAGTCAAACGCATGCCGTTTCAGTCAGCCGAATGCGTGTTTCAGATGATAGGCAACATATCGCGCCGCTTGGGTTACAACTACGAAGTGGATGCGGCCAGTGTCAAAGCGATGTATCAAATGTGCAGTTACGACAAGGCGTGGGAGAACGGCAAAATATCACCATGGTGCGCGGTAAGACGACGCGACATCGGGGCCCGAAGGAGTGCGAATTAGAAACGCGCCGGTCGAACGTCATTCCAGGTGTTCACTAAGGAAGATTTACAACGATTGGAATATGCGGACGATCTGGACACGTACTACAAGTACGGTTATGGGTCGTCTCATCACGAGAACCTCGGTTGCGGCTTCCTCGACGATATGATGAAATTCCTGGAGGAACGCGCGCGACCGGACGGTGAGTCGCATCATACTCGTGGCGTTCCGTCTTCGCGTGATGTGATGCGAGTCGTGTGTGCGATGCAGGGTCGCCGCGGCAGCCCCGCGTGCGAGTGACGCTCACCGACGAGGCGGGTCTCCTCTCCGCGTTGGCCGCGATGCGTGCGTATCGAGACCGCGCGCCGCTCACGGGCGACAACTACCACACGGCTACCGCGCGGGTGGGCGATCGACGAATCACCACTTCTGAATCGTCATCATCCATGTTAACCGTCGCCGTTATTGCAGAAGCGCGCGTGGAGGAGCAGTCTCATAGCGCCGTATACGGGACACTTCGCTTCCATATTATACAAGTGAATATTTATAAGATGCGAGCGCGACCGCGAAACGCAGACGCGTCACCGTATTTCGTTTCAGATGCGGTAATCCGTCGGACGCGAACTCTACGAGTCACCTGGTACTGTTTATCGTGAACGAGCGACCGCTGCAGATGCCGGATTGTCGCGTCGGCCTCTGTTCGTGGCCGACCGTGCTGACGCACCTGGCCACCGAACGATGTCAGTCCTGCGACGGCGCGCATGCGCACACGCCGATATACGCGACGCTACTCGTCACATTGATACACATGTACGGTCAATAACACGAAAGCGTCACCTACCAATATTTGAACTCTGCTGTGCCGAAACGGGTGCAACCATAGAGATATATACCGGAGGAGCGGACCTCGTACGTCCGCCATGAAAAAACATAGTCCGCTTCGAACGATTCGCCAATGCGCCGTCGAGCCGAATACTAACTGACAGAGAACCTAAAAGTGACTGCGGTCATCTTTTCTCTCGCATCACATCGGGAGCGTTATTGCACATCCAATTGTCTAATGTAATATTTCCGAGCGATCCGAGGGCCAAGTATGAGGTTGCATTTACATGTTATTTAACTGAAGCGACCCGCGCGGCATCTGCAGGTGGAGACATGGCGTAAATACAACCTCGCACTCTGGTTCTATATTATGACAGCAGTAGGCGATCGGAGTGCAACTTTTATTTTATAAGTAAATAATTTATTGTCTGTTGTTCATACATTTATAAGTGAGGATGTTCGCAATCATTTTTGAATGTGTAATTATACGCAATACAAATTAGAACATCGTCTTTTTATTTGACAAACCTATTACGGACCTTCTCCTTACAATGACATTTTTATACATGATGCACGCATAGACGCGGTAGAGGGGCGAGGCGCGTGAACTCACAGTCGATGAGATCCGTGTTCAAGCCGCAGTGAATGTAACTAAAACCACGTTTATGGAAAATAACGAATCGAGAACGGTAGCCGCAGGTAGAGAATGGATGACCAAAAACGTCATTCCATGTTGTATCAATTACTACTAAAAGCAAATGCATATATGTAATAGGCCTAATGTGGAGCAATAAGTATCTTAAATCATTATGTTCAATTCGCAGTTTAGAATTTTTATTATACATATTTTAGTGGCTGTACTGGGCTCGTGCTCGTATCACAGGCACTGATGCACATGATGACAAACGTGAATTTAGCATGAGATGCGAGTGATTCTTTTACCACATCATTATTTATTAGCCGCTCCGTTAGTGAATGTCATTTCAAGCTCTCTTGTGAACTCGAACTGACTAATCTGTTACGTCTCTTCCGCTTTTTGTTTTCCTCGTCATCCGCACACTTGTCGCTCTCGAGTTTCGGCTGGCGCTGCGGCGATCGCGTCGACTCCAGGAACAGTCTCTGTCTCCCCTCCCAATAACGTCTGTATCGCTCCACGATCTCCGGGTGAGCTTTCTCGAAAGCGACGTCGGGAGGCGACATCAGTTTCCATTTCTTGTCCTCGAGGACGCAGACGCTCCTCAGAACCTCGAGCAGCCGCGCGGCGGGCAGCCTCACGTCTTTGGCTAGAGACTCCCTGTCGATGGCGTCGGATCGCGTCAGGAGATATATCTGAAACGAACGACACGCTCTCGGTCGACGAGGAACATCCTGAGAACCTAACGAGCGATCCGCCGACCGTTCACTCACCACGTGGTCCCTGGCGGCGCTCATGACGGCGTCCGGCACTCGCGTGTCCGTCCAACGCAGGCCTTCCGAGGGCGCCGTCCACAGGCCGCGAACGCACACGCCGGCCGCCCCCACCGCCGTCAACGCCGCACTCGTCGACAGCCGCAGCGCGCGCGCCACCTCGGCCAACGACAGCACCCCTCCGCGCCGAAGAAGCGCGCCCGCCCCCTCGGACGCCTCCGCCCGACCCCTCCCGGCGAGCGCCCGCACGTACGCCGCTCGCTCGAGTGACACCTGCGAGCCCTCGCCCGGGTTCACGCTGAGAAGCTTCAGTCGTTCTAACTGCAGAGGGCACATGTGAATCGACCGTGCGCACTCACCTCTCACAAACTGCACATAATAGTTACATCAGCATAGTCGGTGTGATCGTGTCTGTAGATCGCTTCCGACCACGGCTCCTCCAGACTCTTCTTGTGTACGAACTCGTATGATTTCTCGCGCGCCTTTTTCGCCATCTCTGTCTCTTGGCGACCGAACTTCACTGTCACCTAATTCGACATATATCATGTGGAAGGAGTTGTAGAGTCTGCTTTTTTATTTTTTTTATTGTAGCTCGACATGTGACAACACTCCGCCTGATTCTCTAACTAATAATTCCTCCTATTTATTACCTGTTGGGTGTCTTGTTCTTCTTCTTCCTCTCGCTCGTCCTTCTGTTGGTGGTCCAAGTATGTGCACGTGGGTCTCAGCTGTACTATACCTGCGATTGTGTGTTATTACACTCGCCGATGTGAGTCCCTTCGCATGCGGCACGTTACCTATACCTTTGATGGGTGTGCAATGTATCTCCTTGGATTGTAATATGGCCACAGCATAGTTTGCGGGATCACTGCCCGGTGCGATACTCTCGTACACCAGCTTGTCCATCAGTCCTGATCTAAAGTATGGCTGCTCCTTGCGATCATGGCGGCTCTCCTGTCACATATTATTAATAGCAATACTTCTTTTTATGCACCGGCGACCTGGACGGTGCACGTTCATGGCTCTAACTTAACATGAGATAGAGTGAGCTCACAAAAATTGTATATATAGACTTACCTGTTGGCCGTCTGTATTTATAGCGATCTGTTCACCTTTGGATACACAATATTTATCACTGTACGTGTCGAGTCTCACCTCCAGACTCACAATATTATTTTTAGGTTTCACCCTGGCATTCACAACATGAGTAGTGTTCCAATCCCTACTGTACGGCTTCACCGGATACTGATATACATATAAATTATCACTGAGGGACTGTGATAGAAATACCGGTATCTGAAGACAAATAATTCCATACTGATTTGTGACCATCTGATCTGACCGAACATTTTGGTCTAAACAAATATAACCTAATTTCAGCTAACTTGATTAACTAGCCAAAGTAAATACCTCTTGAATTACTGGATCCTCATCCTCCATCTTCTACAGCTATCCCTCACCACAGACTTCTTTCACTACATGTCATTTTAAATCAACCACAGACTACATAGTACTGACTGACATCAACACCTTGGCGAAGAAATACACAAAACACACACACACACATATATAGTAGAGATTAATTGTCTATGGTCGCTACATCGCTGAAGCCTAGCACCGCCACTGAATAAAAAATGCTCAAAATTACCTAAGAAATCTTACAGCTCCCAAAAAATAATATAATGTGAGAGATTACATATAGTGTGAGATTTATTTTACACACACACTAGACTCCGTTTACGCCGTGAATGCGTAATAAATCTCACACTCAGGCCTCTGATCACTGACGTCTCTAACCAAACTCTATTTTCTATGGTCAGTAACTAATGGCGTGTCTTCCGGTACCGCACGCTATATTATCATCAAAATGGCAAAGAAAAAAGGAGATGATAAAGTGATTCAGCCGCCACAAAGTGATAATGAGGATCAGACGTTTGACGAGGAACCTGATTTTGACGATCCGGAAGGATTCGTTGACGATATCTCCAACGAAGGTAAGGGATCCGAGTGTCATCGTGGTTGTACCGGCCATATGTGACCAATCTAAAGCTATCTCAGTTCTGTTTAATGGCTCGGTGAACGCGTGTTGCGCCGTTCATGAGCGGTGTAATGTAATTGTATATATAAGTGGAGTGATGCGGTTTTACGCGTTAAAAGCTCGTGACATGTCATTTAACCTCAATTTGACGTTGCAGAATTGCTCGCGGACTTATTGGAGCAAAAGCCGCAGGAATCCGATGGCTACGAAAATGTTATCGTAGTGGACGGATGCCCGCAGGTCGGTCCAGAGCGTCTCGAAAAACTGCAGAGCGTGATAACCAAGTTATTTAGCAAATTTGGCAAATTAGTGAATGAATATTATCCAACAAATGAGAACGGCTCGACGACAGGGTATATCTTCTTGGAGTACAGCAACCCGACTAACGCCGCCGAGGCCGTCAAGGCTACCAACAATTGCAAATTAGATAAACAACATACATTTTTAGTTAATTTGTTTACAGATTTCAAGAAGTAAGTATTGCGTCATGTCATTCAGCAGTTGTGGCATATTTTTTACTATTGATGATTTGCAGATATGCCGACATCCCGGAGGAATGGGATCCCCCGTCACCGGCGCCGTTCAGGGCTCAGGCAGATTTGCAATGGCATCTGTTGGATCCTGATTGCTACGATCAGTTCCTCGTCGGGTTGGGCACGGGTAGCGCTTTACAAGTGTGGCAGCACTCGTTGCCTGAGCCTACTTTGGTGCAAGAGCGGCCTGTGAGTATATAGAGCGAAGTGGTCACCCTCCATTGTATATGTGTGTATTGAGTGTACTGTTGTAGAACTGGACGGAGACATATGCGGTGTGGTCTCCATTAGGTACATATTTGGCGACGTTTCATTGGCGAGGAGTGGCTCTATGGGCGGGTCCCAAGTTCTCCCAGTTCCAGAAGTTCTTTCATCCGGAGGCTCGCTTCATATCCTTCTCTCCCTGTGAGAACTACATTGTCACGTTCTCGCCTAACGGTGACAGGGGAGATGATAAGAAGCTCATAATATGGGATATACGGTGAGCGTCATAGACCCCTGACCCCCTACAAGAAATGAATATGCAAATAGTATAACGTATGTACACACAGCACAGGACAAGAGAAGCGCAGTTTCCCGCCACCAGATGAGTATGCGACCTGGCCCATATTCCGTTGGAGTAAAGATGACAAATACTTTGCCAGAATAGGTCAAGACGTGCTCTCGGTGTATGAGACACCGGGCTTCGGATTGCTCGATAAGAAGTCTATTAAGATACCGGGGATCAGGTATGTCTGTTCAGGTATGTGTTATTTTTGTTGGGCATGTGTTCTAAGTATCTTACGCTACAGGGACTTCAGCTGGTCTCCTAGTGACAACACTCTGGCATATTGGGTGGCCGAGGACAAGGACGTTCCCGCCAGGGTCACCTTGCTCGAGATACCGAACCGGACCGAGATCAGGTCCAAGAACTTGTTCAGTGTGGCCGACTGTAAAATCCATTGGCAGAAGAGCGGAGATTACCTGTGCGTCAAGGTGGACAGATACGCCAAGGTCAAGAAAGATAAGAATGATATAAAGTACTCCGGCATGTATTACAACTTTGAGATATTCCACATGAGAGAAAAGGCCATACCGGTGGACTCCGTAGAGATCAAGGAGCCCATACAGGCGTTCGCATGGGAGCCCGTGGGTTCCAAGTTCTCTATAATCCACGGAGATCCCTCCAACATCTGCATCAGTTTCTATCAGGTGAATACGGGCCAGGCGCCGACGTCGCTCAAGAAGTTCGAGAACAAGCCTTTCAATCATCTGTTCTGGTCTCCGTCCGGCCAATTCATAGTCCTGGCCAACCAGGGGCTCACGGGGGGCGCATTGGAATTCCTCGATACCAATGACTTTACCACTATGAATGTCTCTGATCATTATCAGGTATGTACCTAACACGGGTGGAACTCGCGACGGTCACGGTTCTCCCGTCACATCGATGTCTGTCGTAGATGTCCGGCATCGAGTGGGATCCCACCGGACGCTACGTGGTCACCGGAGTCTCCTCGCTCAAGTGCAAGATGGACTGCGGATACTATGTGTGGTCTTTTCAAGGGAAGATACTACGCAGGTGAGTGCGTCGCGAGAGAAGCGTTCGGTGACGTCACGGCCGACTCCATGCGTGTTCTCTTTTCAGGGTGATGAAGGAGGGCTTCGCTCAGTTTCATTGGCGTCCTCGTCCGCCGACCTTGCTCTCGGACAAGCAGCAGAAGGAGATCAAGAAGAACCTCAAGAAGTATTACTCTCAGTTCGAGAGCAAAGACAGAATGCGCACCAGCAAGGCGAGCAAGGAGCTGGTGGCGAAACGCACGGAGCAGATGAAGAGGCATCAGGAGTTCAGGGCGGCGCGAACGCAGGACTGGCTCAGGGACGCCCCGCGGCGGTTGGCGCTCAGGCAATGTACGACGAGCGCCGCGTCGCGCGAGAGGGCCCCCTCGCCGCGTCTACAATCGATTCATGTTTCAGATGTGAATACGGACGGTCTGGAAGCAGACGCGGATAATAATGTTGAAGAGATAGTCGAATTCTTTGTGAAAGAGGAACAAACTGTAATCGAGTAGTCGCCGTGGAGCGTCGATCGCGCGAGAGGACGTGCCGGCTTCCTCTCGCTCATCATGCCAGATGTTACGAGTCGTTGTAAATTTCATATTAAATGCAGATATTATAAATGGACACTTTGTTTTAATGTTTCACCATATTTATGAGGATAATTTGAATAATATTTGTGCGTCGTCGAAGGTCAGCCGTGGCGGTACACGAACGTTCGGTGACCGATTATTCGGTTATCTCTGGTTTCTCTTTGGTGGGCAGAGTTCATGGTTATTTTGGATATAGCATTAGAAGCTGCACTTCGCGAAGAGTTTACATATCCATGAACGGTGTCGACGGCGCATGCTCGGATGAAGCATTTGATAACCTCACTTAGTGTTCGTGGTAATATCGGCGAGGACGTACGCTCGTTCCGCAAACGAACGAGACGCGCGAATTTTCAAAATTCCGACTCAATGAGTGATATGAGCATATTTTAGTGATTTATTTATATTGAAAGGTAAGAGTTGTTATATTTTTACGTCGATTATATCACAGTCGATACTCTCGTTTTAATTATGACTTTAATGTTAGTTGATAGTTCTTAGTGATTTTTATTTGCAGGTTTAATGTTTAGTATAGTTAGGTTACTTCTAAACAACAAATATTATAGATAAATTAATAATAAATAATATGATTGGAGTGAAATTAGCAAGAGGATGGAGAGAATGTAGCCGCATTCTTGCCGAAAGATTGCGTTTACTTTATTCGAATGTTGATTGAATTGATGAAGGGTTGTGTCCGGGCGGCCGAGACGTGAGCTCGAGATTGCGAAACACGTGCTCAAATCTCGACCTACCGCCGCTTTCGAACACCCGTTTCGTCTTCACTCGTGGCCGACGATCTAACATAATTTCGGGCGGGTGACGGTCGCATGCCGCAAACACCAATTCTTGAATCAAGGGTGATTCTAACTGATGACGACCGAGTATAACTGCGACATTTATTATCGCCTTAAAAAATGTCCGGCTACTGAAATGCCTAATTGTCTCGGCTTAGTTGAATTAATTCGTCACATAAAAGACAAATGATGTTCCCACGTTCATTGATATAAATTGTCCTCGTGTCGGTAGATGGCAGTGACAGTGGTCACGACCGTTACTATTGTATAGCAAACGCCCCCCGATTTATCTGGACAGAAATTACACCTATAGACGCAATCAGGTTTTCTGCCAGGTTAGTATTCGACTCGACGTAGCCGGGTAACGCGTAAAATGAACAACGGCAAAATGGATAAATGTATCGTACATGAAGTGCGATTCTCGAAAAAATGCGTTCAAAATACGGGAAAAACGTAAATAGAAAACAATACATAAAATATTTGTCAGTTTGTAATGAATAGTTGATGAAGATGTTCAGTTTCCTGGTTGACCTACTTTTACAGTACTTTTGTTTACGTCGATAGCAATAGAGGACGATGACTCCGCGCCTCGTCGATCGCCGTCCTCGACATCATCGGCATGTTCACGACAATTAATCTTTGTTCGGTTATATCTACGAGTTTGATGTGAAGGAGGCGAGCCGAGGAGTAAGCCGGTGGCGCTCGTAGCAGCCGACCCCCATGCCCACAACAGTTATGTTCTAATTATCGCTTATTTGCGGTTGTCCCTGAAGGCGGCGTGAAGCGAACGAGCGCCGATTCCCGCAGGACGACACCCGTAACTTCTTATAACGCTGTAAAACTATCCATCTCTCGTTTTGAGCAAAAATGCTATAAATCCATCTCTTTTCTTGAGTTCGTGTGAATTCTCTAAACCGTATATGGTATGCGTTCTACTATATACATATACTACATTATGTAAGACGTATATATTCTTGATTATATGAAGTGCGCGTCGCGTTGCTGCAAAAATGCCAGAAACTGTAAATGTTGAAATGTATGTCAATAGCAGTCGTCCTCGTCGCGCCCGAATTCACCACATTATAATTACACCAATGAGATATATTCAAAGGAAGATATAACACGGTTTCATTTCAGTCGTCACTGCAATTCGCCTTCATTCGCTCCACACCTGATATTTAGAATTATTCATAGACGATTGTATACATAGAGTATAGAGGGAATCACACACGCGTACATTTTGAAGCGAATTTTCACAAGATTTTATTGTACACGCGCGACTATGTCTGTATCAGGTAACGCTATGCCTCCATATACACAACGGCGGCGATCACTGCCCATAATGCAATGAGAGTGATGTACTAATTTTATAGAAGTACCTATTTTACGACGCAATCGACTTTATAACGTGACGTGACGCTGACGACCGTGACGTCGGTATATGGGTATACCAACACGTATATTATGCAGAAGATTTTCAGGAAATTGAAGTACTAAATGAACTGATAACGGATATTATTCGTTTGAAAGAAGATGGGGCCTGAATTCAGATAATGAAAAGATTTATTTATTATTTTTAGTAAATATCCAATAATATAAGTGAATTGTCACGATCCCGAGTTAATTGAATGCGCAAAACTACCATATTTAGTGACGTAGGCGCACGGCCCGATGTTATAATTTATACGACAATTAGAGCACTTATTTCAGTAATTTTGCACTTTTTTTTTATTGTAGCTCGGCATGTGACAACACTCCGCCTGATGTGAAGCTAGAGTGCGGTCCATGAATGGAAACAACTGCTACTACAGAGAAACCTGTGCGGGTAACAGTCGCCTCCACTATGCCGGCTGGAGGAGACGAGCATGTACCATCTTAGATTGACAGTGCACACTCCTCTCGTTATACCTGGTTACTTTCAAACTATTCCCGAAACGCGACAAAGTCACTTCACGGGTGTTACATTCGAAAGTGGTGGTACTACCCCAACACGGCAGACTGGACAAATATTTCAATGACGTCAACTATACTAATCATAAATTATATTTTAAATAAGCGTGACTGTACGCGCGGCACCATACTGTTTTACGTAGATTTGTCAATCGGTCGTTCGGACGTTCTCAAATCTTATTCTTTGTGATATTGATTTTATTATGAAAGGAAAAAGTAGAAAAATGCCGACTTTATCTATATTCCTTTCGTCCGCAGGAATACTCGCACTCATCGGCCGTCGGATTTATTTATTTAGGGTTTTAATAAATTCCATTGTACGAGTAGAGACCGCCGCGGCGCGTTCTACTCCGGACTACTGACACTCGTATATCAATGAGTCACTGAGTATGTTTCGCCATAATATGTACTAATAATAATAATTGCCACGCCCATATTCATTATGACTTTACTTATTACAAGTACGTAACGAAGCGGGCGTGGCTTATTTAACGCATTTCAGTGCGGTTATTATAAAACATCGTTGGCGAACGATTTGTTGTAATTTTAAGTAAGTACCTATTTAACAAATTAGCTTTCGAATCGACTCCCGCGCAAGCTTTTACCTTTTACCCTACATACATTTTAATTGTATAATATTTCATTCAGATAGTTATTATTGTTTGTGAACAACTTGTAAAATAAAAATGAATAAAACATTGTCGTTGTCATATCGTCAAGCCGGCATAGCAGAGGTCGTCTGTCTCCCCTCGTGGATCGCACATGAGCAGATGGATGCCGGACTATTCACACACACACACACACATCGGCATAATCAAATGCTGATGGCGGCTCACCGAATTATGATGAAAAACATAAATAAAAAAATAAAACCTCCGCGCACACTGTTAGGTACTGCCGGTGGTGGGAATCGAACTCACTTCACATCTACGATTCTATGTGCAGTCAGTATATGATATTATAATAGTTTTGTTATTTGATGGCACATTACATACATACATGTAGTTACATGTTAGTAGATTATACGAAAACATTTTAATTATACAAATCACAGCTCAAATATTAAAAAGAAGAAATAAATTATTATATTACAAAATATACTTATTGTGTGTTATTTTATTACATTTTGTGTATAACTGAAAGTGAACAATTATGCTTGAATTATAAAACAATGTACTATTGTTTTGTTTGTAAAATAATATATAAATTGTGTCGATTCATTCTCCTTTAGTAAGTAATCGCTAATTGTTATGAATGATATTGGGTCCACATAATGAATTGATTTGGTGATTACCAAAATAATGATTTTGAACAATTCACTTGTTTATTAATTGAGTATTTCGTGTTTTGTTAGCGAATGAATGAACGTGAGCGCTAATGAATACGCCTGTAGTAGTAGGCGGTGTGCCTACCCCTTTCGTTCGATCATATTGCAATTACCATCAACCTTATATTGCTGTAAGTTTATGGTAAGACGGACGCGACGTAGCGATGGCGACGATCGCTTGTAGAGATTTTTCTGTGGTAGCAGGTGTGTCGGTTCATGGAATTTCTTATGATATTTCTTAGTTTAAGGTTCCTTTAGCGCTTTATCCCAGGAGCAATGTGCCCTTGTCTAATAAACATACGTATACTGAGTAATGTGAGCCGAATGGAGCAAATATAAGCAAGCGAATCTTTTTCTTGTATACCTATTATATGTATAATAGAATACGGCGTTCCCGGGCCCTCGGGGATATAATTTCGTGAAATGTTCAAACACGTGTTTCAGCATTTATCTCGTAGAGGATTTATTCTAAGTTTCAAGTAAATCTGTCTAAAAATGTTTTTTCGATACAACCTACTTCAGCTCCGTTAGGGGTTCCGTTGCGAGAAATCTTTTCATAGCGGACGCACACGTCGCGTCATGCGTCATCGGGAATATTCCTGTCTCGAAAGCTGTAAAAAGAGGATATATTTGAAAAAAAAAAAAGTTATTTAATTAAAAAAGACGTAATAGAACGATATATGTATCTCGAAATGGTTTTCGATTTAGTATATGTTAGCCGGACAGACTATTAAAACTATAATTTATATGTGAAACGGAATCTGTTTCTCTTACCGTATGAATTCATCACTGAATTTGTTTTACGAGTACATATATTGTTTTTTGACACAATAATAACAGTATGCTAGTGTGAGCAAAGTTAATTTGTACATCACACCGAACGGGCGAGTCGAGTCACAGTCCAATCAAAAATATGTTGAATGTTTTTAAGTTTTACTTTCAACAGAATATTGAAGGGAAACTGCGAGCACATTAACATTCGAAGCAAGACACATGTTTAAGAAAATAATTCACCGACAATATCGAGCACGCGCGCCCTCCCCTGTGCGCTCTTAAATATTATGATCGGCTTTTTAAAACAAATCTCTACATTGTTAATACGAGTACAATGCGTATCATATTGACATACGAATTAAGTATTCCATTTAATTGGACGAGCACACCGACCGCGGTCTTGTGAAAGGTTTATGCGAATCACCCCTCGCGGCGCTCATACCTTCATCACGCTCGACACGTCAAATTAGTACGGTCAGCAAAGAATGTTTTAATTAATGTTTGCCACGAAGAATCTGAGCTTTTCTTCTCATAGTTTTACATTTTAAGTACTAATTGATCATTTAGAGTAATTTAATTATGTGTAAGTCAGTTTAATAATAATACACACAGGCTGACCTGACTTGTAGTGGGAATCGAACCCGCGTGCTCCACCTTTGCGCACTGATGCTCTGACTGCTGAGCCACACAGTCGTTGGTTCTTTGCGTGAACGCGTCGAAGTGTATTCCTTTCAACTTCCGTATTGACGTCATAATTACTGTGTTTTTTGTAGCATGATTGCAAGCTTGATAACGAGCTCTACTACCACAGTTGCTTTGTTTATTTAATTTGACATTAAAGTGCAGGAGTGAACATTGAACAGAAAGGTCACTAAATATACTTATGCCTAGTCCAGCGCCAGCCAACCGAACTACCACCCCAGGACCCAGTACCATCACTTTCAGGCGTAACACCCGTGATTCGGAATACGTTCGTTAGTACGTCGATATAACGAGAGCAGTGTGCACCTGGATAATGATGGATGATTCGTCCGCTGCAGCCGGCATAGCGGAAGTGACGGCTGCCTTGTTGTTTCCGTTCAAAGGCCGCACCTAATCTCAACAACAGGCGGAGTGTTGTCACATGTCGAGCTGCTGTGAATAAAAAAACTAGTAGTATCGCTTTGCCTTACGATATATTACTGTTTAAACGCTTTATTAGGTGAACCGTTTGTCGATAGAATAGAGTAGTCGTGAGTGAAGGATATCGTGGCTATCGAGTGGGGGACGGACACTCGCAGAAAGGGTCGGAAGTAACGGTTCATTGCATTTCTACCCTTTATGTTTAATAAAAAAGAATTGATGCCGACCAATTCGTGAGGGTGTCGCACAATCATGTGTTATTAATACATATAACAAATCCCAAGTACAATATGCGAGAAGTCGATCGCCTCGAATGTAAAAACTCTAAAACTGATTAATTATAAATGTTCACCCAAATGGCGGCAGGGATACAATGCCAGTTATGAGCTATTATATTTTTTTAAGTTATACGACCTTTTTGTGGCTGGTAATAATAATATAGTAGTAGTAATCCATTTATTATCCAATTCATTACGTTTTTGTTGATATTTATATTAATTTACATAGATATATATATTGAACAAGCAGAAGTCGTTACAATAGACCGTCATCTGTTACAGACGGCCAATCAATAAACGTAATATTAATTGATTTTCTTGATAATATAATATTTTCTCGTTTCGATTAAAAATAGTCATCAAAGATACACGCCTTTCATGGATACAGCTTCAAAGCAGCGTGTGTCGGCTTAAATATTGGACGGGTTTATGGTGCGATTGTGTAACAACGTTCACGGATTTATAAATTCATTGAATAAAGTTTTCAGTTCACGCAGTTGCAGAGTAATCGTACGCACATCGACTCGCCCGTACACCTTCGAATGTGACATCCGAGAAGCGTATAGCGGAGACGACTGCTGCCTGTAAAATGTGTCTGTTGTACGTCAAACGAAATGTGGTCATTGGCCGAGCTACAATAAATATAAAAGTTCACCCTCTCTCACACTGTATATATGTATAATCTCTTGACCGTTGAATCTGAAAGCTTATTTTAAAATATCAAATTCCCAAAAACCGTCTGCCGAGTAACGGAGACGTTCCTCTTTTGCTCGATTCTACCACATGTCTGCAGGCAGTCGTCGCCTCCGCTATAGCTATAATACAAACACACTATTATAATTGGATAATAATATATTAATTGGTTTTGTGTACAACTTTAGTATTGTTTAAATCATATTTATTTAAATTCAATTTTGATGGATTTTTCACAAAAAGCACATCATTTTGTAAGAGTGCCACCTCCTCGTTCGTTTTTGTTATATACAAACGCGACACCAATCTGCTTCTGATCCAGTTCGAACTCGTGGTGAATGGTAATTCGAATGGAAACGTCACCGGCTTCAGCAATATTGAAAAATTATATGAACCCTGAAGATATATGTTATGCGAAATTAAATATGTAAATGATAAACAGGAAATAAATGCCATGTAAAAAGAGAGAGAGCAATTCCTTTGACCGCATGTGACACCACTAATACCAAAAACGGGATTTTTATGAAGCCGTAATGAACGCGCAAAACGTTCGTCGGCCGTTTATCGCGTTACGTGCGTTCGAGCAATGTCGTTTTTCATATTTCAACGACATTTTGTGTTTTTTTTTAACAAATAATGGTACCACGATGTTATTGATATTTGATCAATAAAAGAATACGATTAACGCGTCTTTATACTCCTGGTTCATACGGGTTGCTATATTTCTTCTTACATCCCGCATAAATGTTGTATAAACTCACTCGAGGGAACGGACATGAGGAATTCAATTGTTTGTAGATTATTTTGCCAAATACCGGCTCTTCATACAGGAACACACACAATTTTTCATCCATTTGTATGATGGTAGGCTGATATCTGTTGCTTAAATATTCGTGGAATGTCGCTGTAAACTTTATTATATTTATTATTTATATGTAAATGTAATTATAGTCGTAATATTAATTTGACCATTTACTTTGTCGCGTTTTGGGATCTGGTATAAAGCAGCCAGGTGTCAACCTAGGTCGTGCACATTCGAGTCTTCGAGCCGGCATAGGGGAGGCAGCAGTCGCTTCCGTTCATGGACCGCACTCTAGCTTAACATGAGGCGGATTGCAGTCATATGCCGAGCTACAATTTAAAAAAAAAAGTAATTATATTACAAACGTACCTTAACATTATCTCCAAATGTTATCAAATTAGTGAATGACAAATTAATGACATATGGTGCGCGTCTGTTTTTCTTAGTGATTCGACAGGACATACGTTTCACATATTTTATATTAGTCGATCTTATTACAGGTTTCTCAGGTATCATTTCGTACATCACACACTGAAAATTAAAACACGCATTATCACTAATGTTAATATATCTATACATTATTATTTTCACATACTAATACACTCGTCACGACAACAATGAGACATGTCACCCTGCACCAAATCATCCTTATGCGCACAACAGTCAGTCAACGAGGCTCCAAATTAATCTCATAATAACTCTATTACACGAATATTACAAAATCACAGCAATTAGATAATATCATATAATTGCTGTGTTTGGCGGCATATAATTGGATAAATCTAACGCAGGAAGTAATAAGATATGTTTGTAATGTAATATTGAATGTACAGGATGTAAAAAGACAGACACCAATCCCTGTAACCGCGTAATGTTTGTTTGTATCAGGCTGCAATGGACATCGCTAACACGAGCGAGGCCGCCGCGACCACTACTATACCGTTGATTCATCGTCGCATCTACATTGCTCGCTTTTGATATTTTGATGATGTTTTGTGTTTTTTTTTCACAAATGATGGCACCATAATGTTATTGATTTTGGACCAACGTATATCAAAAAATAATGCAAAAATAAAAAAAATCTGAAAAAGAAAAAATAAATGCATCACATACAAGTTCTGGTTGACAGGGTTGATATATGTTTTTTTTTTACATCCTATTCATATTATGGTGACATTACACATAAAAATGTAATTCAAAAATCCTTTGTAGTAAGGCTAATATTATGCTACATTAAATATTTTACGATAATATACTTTCATGTTTTATTCTTAATAATATGGAATGGGTTACGATGGCACGGCGAGCTCATCCCTCGCGACCCCCGTCACCCGCCCCGCCCCGCCGTCCCTCTTACGCGAGCTCTGTAACTGTCCGAGAGTACCTATACGACAGAACTTTATTTATATCGTTTTAAAGTTATTGTCAATCATATAAATGTTACAATATTGTTAAATACATATTTGTTTGTTTCAGGTTACTGTTGCGAACGTTGATGCCGCATTTGATACACAGAGTGTGAAAATCGCGTGTCTCTATTACTTTTTTATTAAATTGAGATATATGACCTATTTAAAAAGTAATTTATAGTTTGAACTTCGTTAAAAATCTGTCGAGTATGTTCTTATTTTAACGTGTGCCGTAACAAAGTTGTCAACCACGTCTTTCCGCGGCGAGGAGAGGACGCGCGCCGGTCAGAAGCCGCGATGGCTCGGCCTCAAGATGTGCGATGAGCCGGCGGAGGACGAGGAGGCGATGGAGGAGCAGACCGCGAGCAAGAGACCGTCCGTGCTCACGATAGACAGAGCCGCATTCCTGCTGCTGCGCGTCAAGAGAGCGTTCAAGAAGAAGCGACAACAAAGAAAGGAGAAAAAGTATGTATTCGATCAACTCTCTGAGTATCTAATCGAGTGAATCGTTAATAATAATTTATTAATTACATATTAATAAAGAAATACATATAATATCCTGCTGACTAATTGAATCATAGATCACGGATGGTCGGTTACTTTTACTAATGACTGATCGTTGATTATAGAAATCCGCCTTCGACCGACTGATCTTAAATATTAGAATTAAAGTGAGAGAGGGGTAACTTTCCTGTAATTTGCCACAGATTAAATCCCAGACTCGACGTAAATGAGGGTACTTGTCATTCCGCGCACGTGCCCGTTTTGTACCATTATGCGACCGACGCTCGGGGCCGACGGACGTCTCGCGCACGTCCATGGATGATTACGCAATTTTCTTTTGTAATTTGCAATTGTGTTTTCCATTCGTAATAGAGTTTAGAATTCATATATGAAACCGATCGAGGCGTTAGTTGTCGCCCGACCTTTCTTAATATGTGCATAAAACATTAAACTATACTTTTTATTAATTTATTAAGCACGTTTATTGATTGACAAAAAGTCTATATTTGGGAGTTACAATTTTATCAGCATCATTAACTTCGTTACTTTTGTCAGATTTCTGATTATTATTCGATAATATTTTTTCATCCGTCTTAATCGAATGGCCATCGTCGCTCTCGGTCTTCACATCGACCATTTTAAGACGATCCTTTTGAAACGGTCCTTCGGCTTCTACCGCTCTATGGATGCCCCTCGCCTTCGGAAGAAATATTAACTCTGGTTTTTGGCGTTCGAACGTAATCGCGTTTCGTTGATGTGCATCGCGATATCCCTCCATGTCGCCGATCGAGAATAGATCGTCGTTTAGAAATATTTTCTTGAACGCGTCGGAGTGCAGTGGCGATGAGGTCTCGTCGCTATGATAATGCGGCGTCTCTTCTGTCCCTCTGAACGCCGACAATATCAATTTTATTAATGGATTTATTTCTGTTAATCGTTGCGCCGGTGCATCTGGAAAATGGAACGCATTTGAATGATATCTCGCACCAGGAGTGGAATGATACGATCACCTCTCACCTCTTCTGTTCGGTAAAAATAGGGAAACATCAATTCTGCCGAGATTGAGGAGTGAGTTCGAGATGGTCGGTTGTGATCTCAGAATCTTCTTTAAATGATCATAGTCTTCGAACGCGTCAGATAGCGACAACGCGATCAGCAACAGGTTAACAATAGCGAACATGTTTTTTCTAGAAATATACATAATTTATTAGATATCTCATGCGTTGCACGGTCGGCGTCGGCGTCGGATAAAGCGAACTTCTCAGCGGAGTACATTGTCTCTGATAATAAAACAGTCGTACAATTTTATTGGTGTTTTGGTTTACTTATTTTATTATCCGAATTATTGTCAGTGAATGGAGCGTGCCAGTAGATGTGCGCGACTGAGGTCATTCTATGATCTTTTCACACTATGACGCTACCTGATCGAGTGCGGAAAGTTCATTACTATTTTATGCTTAATTGTTGTATAAATATATATCGTACGTACCGAATGCACATCGGGCACCACGCGAGCGACGATTGTTTAAAAAGTTTTCAGCGAATTGTATTTTATTGGCAATCTTTTTATCGTATTTTGAAACACATAACAATCGATGCATTTTATTTTTATTGTTCACATACGACTATAAATATATCGACATAGAAACTGAAATACTTTTCATTCAACTCATGACATGGTAACGTGAATCCCGTATAGTATATCGTTTGACCTCGTTCCGTTCATATGTAAGAATGGAGAGATCATCTTATATGATTGTGAGTTTATCACAGGAGGATGGATGTCAGTGAAGAAACGAGGGACTACTCTCCCCTTTATATTCTTGTTTCGAGACACGAGTATTTCCTTAAGGGTTGAACACTCGACGAGATTACACCGCGGCAATGCGACCCGTTTGATGCCCGCGGCAACATTTACAGCGTGGCTACTGTTTGCGAACATTTCTTTGTAGCAGCAGCAGTCATGTTAAGAATGTAGCTTAACATATGCCGGGCTACTTATAAAGAATGACTCTACAAAAGGGTCACACGGGCACTCTGCGATGTGGTCACAACACGCGCGTTCGACAGGCACCAAAAGAAAGTCACAGTTTCAGCTTTCCGCCATCAATCTTGTGTGAAAAAACTGTTTTTAGGTCACGTGAGAGAGCATCTCGTATACTCATTTATAGATTTATTTAACTGAGGTTGGCAGATAACATACTTATAACGTTTTAAATGTCCGCGATACATGATCTTTGATAATATACCTATATAGGAATAGAAGCCGATACTCTTGATATCCGTAACTTATTCATTCCTTGGTTAAGCAATCGCGTGCTATTGGCGTGACACCTTAGTTTTCTTGTCAATTGATGACTGCGATAGAATGCTATCCATTAATGGAAACAATTGCTACCAGAGAGAAATCCGTGCAAGCAGCAGTCGCCTCCGCTATACCGGCTTAACGAGACCATCCAGATTGACACTGTGCACTACGGTCCTCTCGTTGTACCTGGCTACTTTCAAACTGATCCCGAAAGGTCATACAGTCACTTCACGGGTGTTACCAAAAAACAATAAGCGGGAGGGATTACGTTTTACAGATAAATTAGCGCTGTCAGGTTTGGCTTCTTTTCATGCTCGATGCACGAGTATGCATGTATGTATGGGATTTGCTTCTCTTTGGGGGGTTATACTCTTATTTCATCTCAGTGGCACCTATACGAATAATATGGTTAATAAAATGTTGAACTCGCATGTATTGCATTTACATTAGAAATAAACATAAATTGTAATTTTATGTCGGTCATGAAATATTGATATTTTATGTGTTGTGCACTTTTACACTCGATGCCATAATAACATCGATCGTGACTCAGCAAAATTATTATTATTACACGCAACTTCGTACGAATACGCGTGTTTATAAAAAAATAGTGTCAAATAATAAATAATCCAAGAGTGGTAGGCAGACTGATGATGGTTATTTGTCCAGTCTGCCGTGTTGGGGCAGTACCACCACTTTCGAATGTAACACCCGTGAAGTGACTTTGTCGCGTTTCGGGAATAATTTGAAAGTAGCCAGGTATAAGGAGAGGAGTGTGCACTGTCAATCTAGATGGTACATGCTCGTCTCCTCAAGCCGGCATAGTGGAGGCGACTGCTACCCGCACAGGTTTCTCTGTGGTAGCAGTTGTTTCCATTCATGGACCGCACTCTGGCTTTACATCAGGCGGAGTGTTGTCACATGCCGAGCTACAATAAAAATATAAATAAACAAAAATATTGGAACATTTCGTCATAAAAATATGATAATATTAAGCTGTGTCTGTCTCTAGATATAATATGATTAGTAAAGCATTTTCCGACTCAACTTTGAAATGTTTATTATATTTGTCAGCCGATGTTAATGCTACATCTTCTTGTCTCGAGAGATTTCGCGTTAATGTCGCAGGGGATGACTAAATAATTGTTATAAGTTAAAATGTTTATCTGTTCGTTTGAGATTCGAAGCTCATCTGAGCATAGAAGTCGAAAACTCACGATCGATAGACCCGTGTTCGAATCGCACTTGAACTCCAGCGAGTACGCGTATATATACGACTTTGGGTCTTGTATTTTTTAATTTTTAATTGTAGCTCGGCATGTGACAACACTCCGCCTGATGTAAAGCTAGAGTGCGGTCCATGAACGAAAACAACTGTTACTACAGAGAGAAACCTATGCGGGCAGCAGTCGCCTTCACTATGCCGGCTTGAGGAGACGAGCATGTACCATCCAGATTGACAGTGCACACTCCTCTCGTTATACCTGGCTACTTTCAAACTATTCCCGAAACGCGACAAAGTCACTTCACGGGTTTGTAATTCGAAAGTGGTGGTACTACTCCAGGACGGCAGACTGGACTAATAACCATTATCAGTCTGCCTACCACTTTTTAATGCGCGGCCAAAGTACATACAACAAAGTTACAAGTAAGGTACCCGGTCATAATTAACGAGGTTCGAACACGGGTCTCATCGATCGTGAGTTCACGCGTCTTACCGCTAGACCACGGCCGCTCTAAGTATAAGTACCTTCGGGGATAAGCGAACTCCAGTACGTTTATTTCATTCTCTCTAAACAATGAAAATGCTCACTCCGCACGTTTCAGCGAGGTGACGAAATCAAGACGCAGTTTCAGCAACCGTATTCTGTACGTAACGGTTGACATATTGAACACATTTAATCTTTATTTAGAATTCAGACAACTATATCATTATTAAATATAATTTATGGTATAATGTTTCTTTTAATATATTAAGTATTTATTAAATTGTAACATACTAATGTTTCTCGCATTCCCAAATAAGCCCTGTCTATCCTTAACTGCAAATGTATTGTATGTAGTAACATCATAAAGTAGTAAGTACTCGTGGCAACACCTCCCTTAGATATTATAGGAATAGTAATTGATGCGAGAGTGATTGATCAATAAACTTATATTAAACTAGTGGACGGTGCCCGGCGTCGCTTATTGTATGGGAATCTTGCCGTTTTTTTGCTCTTACCATAAGATAACATTCTCTTCAACTTTTGTTTGGGAACAATCGTCCTAACGGGTTCCGTTTCCATAATATCGCAGGACGTCCGGTTCAGAACTAAATTTTGCAACCATTAAATTGTTAAGAAATTAAAAACTTCATGTTTTCTTGTATATTTACACAGTAATATCCTTTCAAAACGAGTTTTGATTGTGTATTGTTGTGTATAGTTGTGATTGAGTATTATTGAGCGGCCGTGGTGTAGCGGTGAGACGCGTGAACTCACGATCGATGAGACCCGTATTCGAATCTCGCTAATTCTGACCGGTACCAATGTAACTTTGTTATATGTACTTTGATCGCTCGGTGCCTATAGGCACTATTAAAGAGTGGTAGGCAGACTGATGATGGTTATTTGTCCAGTCTACCGTGTTGGGGTAGTACCACCACTTTTGAATGCAACACCCGTGAAGTGACCTTGTCGCGTTTCGGGAATAGTTTGAAAGTAGCCAGGTATAACGGGAGGAGTGTGCACTGTCAATCTGGATGGTACATGCTCGTGTCCTCAAGCCGGCATAGTGGAGGCGACTGCTGCCCGTAGATATTTCTCTGTAGTAGCAGTTGTTTCCACTCATGGACCGCACTCTAGCTTTACATCAGGCGGAGTGTTGTCACATGCCGAGCTACAAGTTATCATATTTTTGGCTGTACATTGATTATGAATCAGCCAGGATCATTATTAATTGTATATGTTAACGGAGTACAGCTCACTACGCGTCGTGTCGTAGCTCGTAGCATCCATTCTTGGCTGAGTAGCAATAGTATAACGGTGACGATGCATGTTTGTGTGATATTCTAGTGAGTGCATTATAGTGCCCATATTCTCTTGAGCTAAATGTCAAGGCGAAAGGTCGTGCCGCGTCATACCCCCCGTTATGTACAATATAATAGTTATATACATATTTATCAGATGTATTCCACATATAATTGAATTGTGCAGTTGATATGTCAAGCCGATATTGACTAATTAAGGTGACGTGGGGTCGTCGACGAGATATATCCTTTTTCTCTTACGTTTATCTATAAAAAGTTATCTCACACACACACACACATATATATATAAATATACACACGCACATTTGTATAGGTCGACTCATGGCCTATTTAGGTAATCGTTAAAACTGATCATAATAATTAATCAGTGTCATCAGGAGGAAACTTGTGTGCAGTGTCACAGCAGTTGACCACTCACGTTGACAGGCCACACTACTCTTGCTATAGCACAGGACGGCAAACTGAAATAATAACAATCACCAGTCCGCCTGCGACTCCTCAACAGTGGTATTACCCAAAATATAACTGACTAATATACATATGACTAATGGTAACATTGAACTCATTCAACAGTGCGGCGGCTGCGGCTGCGGCTGAAGCATTGGGCGGTACCAAGGTTCGTGTCCCACCTCCGCTATTACGGTCGAGAACGCTGCCGGCCATCATCGTTCCCGGTTTCTCGATACTCCATGCACAAATCGATCCAAATAGAAATAATGGTAAGTAATCCAATTAATAACGTTTATTTATTTTATTATGTTTTAATGCAGTTTATTTGAGCATGTCTGTCGAGCTCCGAATGCAGTGACTCGGCATAAAAACGCCGCACGAACAAAACAGCATTGGAGAAACGCCAAACACTTAACCGTCTTCAAAATATCATTCTGAAACATCTGCACAATGAAACTGAAAATAAAGTTCACAAATTTAGACTTACCTCCAATTTAGGGAAGTTGAAAATAAAATACCTTTTTTGTTGGCCTCTCTGACACGGAGGCAGGGGTTCGGTTCCCGTAAAAAGGTCATCATTTATTTGTTATTCTATTATTCTATAGTACTATAATAAAGCTGCATAATTAGTTAGTATCTTTCAATATCTCGGGAAATAATTTCCTTTTGCGTCCAAATAGCACGTTTATTAAGCTTACAATTATATCTCTGTATGTGAGGATGTTTGCCAAGAAGATATTGTTTTGTGAATGTGTGTATCTACAGAACATAAAAGCTATATCATAACATTAAAACTTAAATACAGTAGTAAATTGCCTTCTGCGAGTAGGGAGACCATGAAATTAGCTTTTAGGCTTCGGCTACACGCTCACTCTCGCTCGCACGGGCAAGACCACAGCAGAGACTGCACGGCTATTAGAGTATGCAAAGTCGACAGTGGCCCCAGTGGCCACACGCATAGACAAGCCCGTGGGAAATACTGCGCATGTGTGCATTATCACGTCGAACAAACTCCAACGAAATTAATACAAGCCCTACGAACATTATTGATGTATTTTCATATTTTATTGTGGCTCGTTGTTTGTCAACATCCCTGATGCGTCTGATGTCAAACCAGTCTGGGGTCCACACGCCACAGTCGTCCGTGCCATCCAGGGCGACTGCTTAGGTCACGTCACAGTTACAATTTAAAGTGGAGATGAATTATTTCCCAGCTTTAGCACAATGCGCATCTATTGTTATTATTTTAATCCGCGTCTCGGCGCGACCACGATCACTGTAAAATGAATTTCATTTGAGATCAATATGTCGGTTGTGTGCGGCGGTGTCCTGCGTTGTTGCGTAACGTGTGGTTGTATGTCAGTTGCATGCCTCACGCTATTCGATGCAAAAACTTTACTAAAATATCGCCCTCCAAGTAACGAAGCCTGCCATTTGCAACAACCATGCCCTTATATTATCAAATAAATATTAAAAATGTGGATGTGATCTATTTATTTACTTAGATAAGTCGCGGCCGAAAAAGTCATATACATGATCATTATTAGTGAAATTAGTTTAATAGTCAAGTGCAGTCTCACCACTCCAGAGTGATATGATGGTAACCATCACAGTTTTTGTCCTGAGCCCGAGGTAGCATCGCCATGACCGAGCGCGTGACCTTCGAGTGACCTAGTCGCGTTTAAGAATAAGTTCGGAGTCTTCCTTGATAATCCGGCCGGTATACGCTCGTCTCGTAGAGCCGGTATAGCGGAGCATGAATCGCACTATAGGCGGACTGCTGGCGCAGAGCGGTCGCATTCGACCCCAAATTATTATTGATGATGATGAATTAGCGTAACGTCATCATTCATCATCATAAAAATAGTAATTTTTGCTTTAAACAAAATCAATAATTATTTCAAGTATTTGTTTAGAGTGAATCTTTCCAATCTAGAAAGTCGTGCAAGAAGATTGAAGAATAAAATATTTTATCTTAAAAAAATTACTGATAAAGCTTTAAATTCAATTGCTAATATAAATAAAGAATCGCGAACTCATCAACCGAAGCCAACATTCGACGAGAATTTTTTCCCTTTTGTTTCTTTTTTAAGGGGCAAAGTAAAATCGTGACACATTTAAACGAAGCAAGTGGAATGGAAAGGTCGACATATCAACAGACCGACGCGCGAATCCCGATCATTTATAAAAGTAATGTGGATTGTAGGTATATTACAAATCAAAAATATCCGAACGACAGAGCGTTTAAATATAAGAGAAATAAACTTTATTACAATGGGATAAAATTATTGTAAGAAGGTGAGATTTTCGTGTTATTTCGCGTTATTCTGAAAAACACACCTTATGACATAATTGTGTAATTTAACTTTCTTAATTAGTTCGTCTGGTTATTTCGATGTTCACTTTACTCGTTCGCTAACTAAACAAAAATATGGTACACAATATATTTAAGAATCATTTGTCTGATTGCAAGTGTATTGCGGCATGTATACGCGGCATAACTAAACGAATTATTTGTCCCTTCTGTAAACTCGTAGCACATTTTTTCTACGGACAATTTGTTAGAAGCTTGAAAAGTTCTCAACGCCGTTAATCTCGGCGCGAGATGAAACGGATGATTTTCTTATTTAATTTTCTGCTGGGAACATAATAAAAATATGAGCGAAGGAAGCGTCCACACAAGCCTATTCCCATCGGCTTCTCTGTGCTGTGCTGTATATATGTTACACTATAATAATGCTACAGTTTATTTGAACCCTATCTTATAATATAACTATTAATTTGATTTTGAAATATATTTTTGCATTAGATAGCCCTTTTATTGAGGAAATCTTTGTCCTTTTTTCTAGTTTGTGATTATGATTGGAATATGATTTATATTTAAAAAGCTCTCAGCTCTGGCTACGAGTACTTTTTGCGTTTATTCAGCCTCCCTTCGGCCTAACTCGTTCTGTCTAACTTTGCAACTGGAAAACATTGAGGTTAACTTAATTATTTATACTTCACCACAGAGATATATAAATATTCGCTTGTACGTTTTATTATTGTTATCTAAAATAATAAATGTGTAATTTATTCGGATGTTTTCTTCAAGTTGTTAGCAAATAATAATTTATCAGCAATTTCGATTACTTTTTTCAGTACCGTTTGGATCGCGCGTCACCCAATCGCACAATTTCGGTTGATATTTCAGTGTGGAATTCCTGAAAATATTTTCTCTCGTCGCGAGCGCGCGTCGGTCTCTCGCTGTGAAAATATCTCGAGCTTTTGCCAATAAAGGCACTATTTTTATTTCAAATGTTCCGTGTTACCCCGAATGTCAAATACAAACTATTTTATTATAATTTCATAAATGGCGAAGCAAAAATAAGTAAAATAGTAACTTCTAGTATCGAATAATTTGGCAATAGAGGCGATTTTCGTTCAACGTTCATACTTAAAAGTAGAGTTTTATTTGTATGATTGTTTAATATAATGAATGGAGAAAATAGTTTATTGATGTTGGTAGGCATGGATGTGACGAGGATGTCACAATTCCCATCACATTATATGGAATATGAACAAAGTGTCAACATGCCTTATAATATACATGAATGAACACCCTTTCTTTATATATATATATATATATATATATAGACATATAGACAAACCTATTTAAGGGTGGGTATCCGGCCATTTAAATATTTATGCATTTAGTTTATTGCGCGGGAGGCCGTCATGTCCATCGTGGTCCATTGGAACTATTTAACAGAGTGAAGCCTTCACAATGCAAAACTATACAAATATATGAAAGCGCCCAAGTCACGGAGCACGAGGCTGCAAAGCTTTGGAAACGTATGGTCATCGGTCACCTCTCGAGTTCTGCCCTCAAAATAGATTACTACACTAATTTAATATTTGCTTTAATGGAGCTCATAGAATGCCATTCATGAGTGGCACGTGTTAATATACTGTAAAAAGCCCCTCTCATTTTCAACAAAATAGTATGCATACTATTTTCCGCTTTATTCTTTTGTCAATAGAGCTTATAATGTTTGAATTAGTTGTGTTGCCTTTGTACGGGAACGACAGATGGTGGATATTCACTACTATGAATATTGTATTAACTTTATTATTAGATAGAGGGCGCTATTCATGAGATACGAATATTGCGATACTCGAGTGGGTCAAATGACTCCTCCTCTTGACCGAATGCGAAAGAGTGTCCGCCGCCTCGCTGGGACATAAATTAGATTGATTCCACATTTCCAGACATACAATGGTCGGAAGCGAACGAGTATGACTACAATAATAAGCAATATACCGGTAAGTTTGTGCCTCGTTTGACTCCATTGAGCGTTGTTGCGCTTGTTTTCACGTTCATTTCAAATTCACACATTATTATTAGAAAATCAATAATTTTATACTTTCAGTACGTAATATTTAAATCTTTTATTGTTTTTATTAAATTATGATGAAATATGAACATAAAAAAATTGCCGCGCGTCCATCCACTCTTGCTTAGCAGTAGCACCGTGGAATCAACTGCGTATGCGCGTGAAAGCCCCCACCAATTGAATATGTTAATAATTACTTAAATTAGTTAAAAACTTCGCTTTTTTTATTCGTTTATTTATTTGTAGAGACGAGTTTGTTATATTTTGATATAGTTATAGTATTTAGTATTTTCCGAGCGAGCGAGGCGACGTGAACGCGCGACGGACGCCACCAATAAATCAAGCAAACGGTAAAACCAATTACAATAGAAAAAAGCACTTTTCTGATATTTGATTTCGTTTCATGACATTCGGTCGAGTGTGCCCGGAAACCGGATATGACGTCAATGAAATAAGATCCGGCGATCCGAATATAATCCGGATATAGGATATATTACCAAGAATAAGATTCAACAATATAAATCGCATCTCTATTTAGGTATTATATAAATGGTGGTGTTATTGTTTTGCAACACACACACAAACCTAAATTGAGGTGGGAATCGAACCCAAGCACGTTCCCCACTTTGCGCACGGATGCTCTGACGCTAGTGTATTACATTGGCGCTTAACATGGCCGTCTGACTTCATCGAATTACTCTGTTCTATCTTTCCAATATATAAAATAACTATGTAATTAGATAGTTATATTTAAAAAAGTTGTAAAGCTAAATTAAAAGATTTTACACGGGTTTAAATGCAGTGGGTTACCGCAGAACCGCGCGTCTTCAAAAGCTTTACTCTTTACAGCCGTCCGTTTGGCAGTCGAGTGACGTGACGGGCGGTTATAGTGCTCCCCGCATTTCACTAATAATGGTGCCACAGAGGAAAAAAAATAAAAAAATGTAAAAGCTAAAGTAGTTAATACAATTTTAACGTTCAAAGGTTTTAATAAGCTTCAGAGGATTCTTCGGATGCTCTTTGTTAGAAATTCTCAAACAAAATATACATTCTTCGTAATTTTGTGGAAATAAAAACACTTTGTGTACTCACATAATAAATAATATCTAAGTTTATATATATTTACAACAGAAGTTTTCGGTATTTGTGAGAGCGCTACGTTTTACTTGTCCGGGCATCTTATATTTCGATTTATTCAGACGATATTCGTGTTGTTAGGGATTTATAAATATTCCCTACGACTACGATTCTATCGTTTTATATTTGTTCAGTGCCCGCCGCCGCAGGAGCCCGGTTCTTTTTGTGGGACCAAACACGCACTATTTACTTTATTACAGTATAAAAATTTCAGATATATTCATCCAGAAGTTTACGATTGATGTTTGAACAACTGATGTCTGATCTGAGGCGCCATTATCAAATGCATCTAATTTCTGAACGGGGCGTTACTGCGAATGAATGATTAAGCCAACAATAAGAGTTTCTTGTATGAGTTTCCTTCGTGTACGAGTATGCAACTATAAATTAACTGTCCCAATAATTAATTGGTATTGGTGCGATTTGTGAATATGTCTGAAGCGTGTACGAGTATTGTAGCAAAGTCACCGGAGTTACATTTCGAGCAATAACACGAATTGTTTACTCACAAACTTTGTTACGAACTGTATCAACATACATATTCTTGTTCGATTGCAATCTGAACACAATCTACATCAGTTTTTGTCTATCTATAACAATGTAGTAATGAATGCTGGAGCATAAAGAGCTCTTAAATAATCTCATGTAATGTTCGTTTTTATGTTTTTACGCGCTTTGATTGAATTTCTTCTTACAAATGTATGACAATAAATGTTCGTTCGTTCGTTTCGTATGCGTCCGATACCACCGCCCGTCACCGATCCGATTCGGAAAATTATATTTGTGTTAGTGTTTGGTTTTGGGCGGGTTTGAGCTTTTTATTAATGTGGGCGAACACGCGATGTACGGCCTGTTTAAAGGTTCCTCTCGGATAGCACGAGGACTATGTGTTAACGCATAATACGCATATAATGTTGCGAATAAAAGCAATTTATTCCAAAAATATCCTGTATATGTATAAATACATGGAAATAAGAGACAATTTGTTAAAAATCAACACTTTTCTTTGGTTTGCCGTATATCATTACTTCCCAGAATTTGATCCTTATCAGGAACACTATCGGATGGTGCAATATTACAGCGTGTTTTATTTTTTTAAAAATCAACAGGTTCGATTCCTGGCCGGGAAAATGGATTTATCAAAAATCTAATAATGCAGTTTTAGTTTTCATCAAAATCGGCATCGAGACTCCTTTCAGCATTTTTCGATATCTCTTATAGTTTAGGATTTGGCCATGAAAGCCCACTTGAAAAATTCACCTGTATATTAGTAAAAAATGTAAAGATTAGTTTCGGTTCTCTAAAAAAAACCTTTTCAAAAAAAAAGTTGAACCGACTTCAATAAACACTAAAAGCACTCAAAAGTGAAAAATAATTTTTAACAAGAGTATCTACACACAAAGTAATAAACATAAACACTAATAGGTGTTTATTATGTACAAATTAATTGTCTACATACCTGCCATATTTTTGGAGTAGGTGCCAAGGAAACATTTATATACGTGATATCTAGGAAGATATCCAAGTGTTCCTATCCTGAAATTTTGAATTGGTATAGCTTGGCACCTACTCCAAAAATGTGGTAGGTATGTAGACAATTAATTTGTACATAATAAACACCTATTAGTGTTTATGTTTATTACTTTGTGTGTAGATACTCTTGTTAAAAATTATTTTTCACTTTTGAGTGCTTTTAGTGTTTATTGAAGTCGGTTCAACTTTTTTTTTGAAAAGGTTTTTTATTTTTCCATTTTTAGGGTTGTAAACCAAATCAGCAAAATCTCCCTAATAAACGTACAAATACTAATCGTAGTTCAATGAAATTAATCTAGCAAAAAAGAAACTCGTACAACCCCTTTCACCCCCTTTCAGATTAAATTTCGAGAAAAGCTGAAATACACGTTTCGTTATTTATGTTGTGTGTAGAGCAAATATACTAAAAATTAAGTAAATCTGATAAAAAAATTCAATCCATTTTATCCCGTTTCACCCCCTTCGGGGTGAAACGCATGTTAATTGTTTATATTATATTATGAGCATTATTTATTATGTATTTTGTCACTAAAAATATTGATTATTTTCACCCCGTTTCACCCCCTTCGGGGTTGAAACGCAAGTTTCATTATTAAAGTGGTAAAGCAATCTGCTGTTTCGAGTAAGTCTGATTTTTAAAAAATCAACCAACGGGGTAAACCGTTTCACCCCTTTAGGGGTTGAATTTCAAGAAATGCTGAAACACGTGTTTCATTATTTATGTTGTAAAGTATATATGCCAAATTTCAAGTAATTCTGATTACAAAAAAATCAAACCCATTTTGCCCCATTTCATCCCTTAGGGGTTGAATTTCAAGAAATGCTGCAACATGTTTTCATTATTTATGTTGTAAAGTTATGTATGCCAAATTTCAAGTAATTCTGACTAAAAAAAATTCAACCCATTTTGCCCCATTTCACCCCCTTAGGGGTTGAATTTCAATAAATTCTGAAACACGTGTTTCATTATTTATTTTGTAAAGTATGTTTGCCAAATTTCAAGTAAATCGGAACAAAAAAATTTTACAAACTGACTTTTTTTTTCCGTTTTACTAAAAAACTGCACACTGTGCATCTTAGAAAAATATATGGGACCACTATGGGATGCAGCTTAACACAGTACAATTTGAATCATTAAAATCGGTTCAGCCGTTTAGAAAAAATCGATGAACATACATAAAAAAAAAAACATACGCGACGAACATATAACCTCCTCCTTTTTGGAAGTCGGTTAAAAAACTCCTAAATGAATAATGTCAAATATTCTGGTGGTGCGTGCGTCATAACCAGAATTGTATTCCGCTCATTTGCAATGCTAAGCGGTCTCGTCTACCTGACTGACACTTGATCATTTACAAAGTCTGCTCTTATTGAGGGAGACATCGAATATTCCTGTCTTAGAAATACTATTTGACATTTTATATTGAAGCCAAAATGGCAACCGAATAATGTACATGAAAATAATAAACATCAAAAAGCTGTTACATTATCTAAATATAATACACTAGCTGACAGTGCCCGGCGCTGCCCGGGTTTTTTCAAGTTATTGTTACACATAAGATAAAGATAATGCTTTATTATAAATTACCTATAGCTGTTACCCACAACTTATTTTAGACGATTTAGTTACATAATTAATAGAATATATTTTAAAGTAGTTTTAAAAAGAATATATTTTTTAAAGCGGCATTTTTTTAGATAATTTAAAGAGGAATAATTCTTTCATACAAATTTGTTGGGTACCTATCTCGAACGGTTTTCGCAGCGCACGCAACGGAAGTCCTCAAAGATGAACAATTAGATTATCATAAAAACGGTTATTGTGAGTTCATTTTAAAAGATAGACATATACTGTCGTGGATATTTTTTTAGATAATTTAAAGGGGAATAATTCTTTCATACATATTTTTTGAGTATCTCGAACGGTTTTTGCAGTGCACGCAACGGAAGTCCTCAAAGATGAACAATATTCCCCGTTTTTCCCACATTTTCGACTGTTTCTTCGCTCCTATTAGTCGCAACGTGATGTTATATAGCCTATAACCTTCCTCGATAAATGATCTATCTAACACAAAAAGAATTTTTCAAATCGACCCAGTAGTTCCTGAGATTAGCGCGTACAAACAAACAAACAAACAAACTCTTCAGCTTTATAATATTAGTATACACTAGCTGACAGCGCCCGGCGCTGCCCGGGTTTTTTCAAGTTATTGTTACACATAAGATAAAGATAATGCTTTATTATAAATTACCTATAGCTGTTACCCACAACTTATTTTATACGATTTAGTTACATAATTAATAGAATATATTTTAAAGTAGTTTTAAAAAGAATATATTTTTTAAAGCGGCATGGTACCTCGTAGAGCTACACCCCCCTCCGCCCGCCTCTCCCCGCCTCGTCATCATACGCCGCGTGTGAATTTTGTTTTAGTTATTTTAAAATTGTATTATCTTATAAGATGTTTATTGAAATTAGGTGATGTCAAAGACGATTGTGTTCACAGTTAAATACTCTTAATTAATAACACATTTATTTGGATAAAGATTAATATTATTATGTTTCGACCAAATTTGTTTTCATAAAAACGGTTATTGTGAGTTAATCTTAAAAGATAGACATATACTGTCGTGGACATTTTTTTAGATAATTTTAAGAGGAATAATTCTTTAATACATATTTTTTTTGTATCTCGAACGGTTTTCGCTGCGCACGCAACGGAAGCCCTCAAAGATGAACAATTTTGATTTGATTATCATAAAAACGGTTATTGTGAGTTAATCTTAAAAGATAGACATATACTGTCGTGGACATTTTTTTAGATAATTTAAAGAGGAATAATTCTTTCATACATATTTTTTGGGTATCTCGAACGGTTTTCGCTGCGCACGCAACGGAAGCCCTCAAAGATGAACAATTTTGATTTGATTATCATAAAAACGGTTATTGTGAGTTAATCTTAAAAGATAGACATATACTGTCGTGGACATTTTTTTAGATAATTTAAAGAGGAATAATTCTTTCATACATATTTTTTGGGTATCTCGAACGGTTTTCGCTGCGCACGCAACGGAAGCCCTCAAAGATGAACAATTTTGATTTGATTATCATAAAAACGGTTATTGTGAGTTAATCTTAAAAGATAGACATATACTGTCGTGGACATTTTTTTAGATAATTTAAAGAGGAATAATTCTTTCATACATATTTTTTGGGTATCTCGAACGGTTTTCGCTGCGCACGCAACGGAAGCCCTCAAAGATGAACAATTTTGATTTGATTATCATAAAAACGGTTATTGTGAGTTAATCTTAAAAGATAGACATATACTGTCGTGGACATTTTTTTAGATAATTTAAAGAGGAATAATTCTTTCATACATATTTTTTGGGTATCTCGAACGGTTTTCGCTGCGCACGCAACGGAAGCCCTCAAAGATGAACAATTTTGATTTGATTATCATAAAAACGGTTATTGTGAGTTAATCTTAAAAGATAGACATATACTGTCGTGGACATTTTTTTAGATAATTTAAAGAGGAATAATTTTTACATACATATTTTTTGGATATCTCGAACGGTTTTCGCAGCGCACGCAACGGAATTTCTCATATTCCCCGTTTTTCTCACATTTTCGACTGTTTCTTCGCTCCTATTAGTCGCAACGTGATGTTATATAGCCTATAACCTTCCTCGATAAATGATCTATCTAACACAAAAAGAATTTTTCAAATCGACCCAGTAGTTCCTGAGATTAGCGCGTACAAACAAACAAACAAACAAACAAACAAACAAACAAACTCTTCAGCTTTATAATATTAGTATAGATATGACAGAACGGGAGAGCGGTCCGAGGCTTCTATTTTCCATTTGTGGGCGATTACTAGCAAATATGCTGAAACAAATATGTTCAATTTAGAGTCCGTATTCATGACCGTTCCGACACATATATTAGTGTTGTAACTCGTTTTATGCTAAATCTTAAATGACTCAATATACGCACTATTTAATGCAATCCGATATCCAACTGCGGCCGTGGTCTAGCGGTAAGACGCGTGAACTCACGATCAATGAGACCCGTGTTCAAACCTTGCTAAAGACCGGTACCAATGTAACTTTGTTCGCTCAGTGCCTATAGGCACTATTAAAGAGTGGTAGGCAGACTGATGATAGTTATTTGTCCAGTCTGTCGTCCTGGAGCAGTACCACCACTTTCGAATGTAACTTGTCGCGTTTCGGGGATAGTTTGAAAGTAGCCAGGTATAAGAGAGGAGTGTGCACTGTCAATCTAGATGGTACATGCTCGTCTCCTCGAGCCGGCATAGTGGAGGCGACTGCAGCCCGTTCTCTGTGGTAGCAGTTGTTTCCGTTCATGGACCGCACTCTAGCTTTACATCAGGCGGAGTGTTGTCACATGTCGAGCTACATTAAAAAAAAAAAGAAAAAAAAAACTGGAGTGAATTTCCCTGGAGTATCAAGTGGGATATTTCCTGCGGGATAATACATTGCACATTCAAACATCAACTAACTGAAGTGTATGTATACAGTATTCTATAAAGAAACTTAATTATCCATAGAGATATATGTATGTAGAAGCGTAGGCCGCTTCAAACGATTTGACAATGTTGCCGTCAAGTCAAATACTAACTGACAGAGAGCCTAAACGTGGCTGTGGCCATATTTTCTCTCGCGTCACATTCGGAGCATTATTGCACATCTAGTTGTATATATCTGTAGCTGCGCCACAACATCGCTAGTGAACACGCAAACGCGCTCGACTAATAAGCGAGCGCAGCAGCGACACAGCGTACATGGCGTAACCCGCAACGCGTTCAACCAATGAGCGTGGGTCATGGCGTGACGTCACAACTCAAGACGCTACTGCAAAAGAAACCAGAAACGCGAAGGTCCAGCTGATGACGTCACGCAACACCACCAGTGGTGACCCCGAACAGGAAAATCGAGTCAAGACGCAAACGTGGTATTAATCGACATTCCCAGCAGCTATTGCTCCGACCTCAACATATCCATGTAATTATCAGAAATATAATGAGCTCATCGATTACTTATTAATATTAGGGTTGTAGTTAATTGCGAATATGGTTCAATTAATATGTCAAAATATCTAATATTAATTGGATTAGTTGATCAGTTGTATGTATTTTCTGGTGACTAGCACATTCAGGTTTCCATGTAAAAATATAAGTGTAATAAATGTTATTTTCTTCCGTGAAAAGCTGCGTTTGTACATTACATTAAGCTCATTCTGGCTCATATTATATTTATGATGTCGTACTCTTTAAATAGAAATACCATCATGCAACGAGATACAAATATAACAAATTCATTTTATATATTTATAACAAAAATATAACATTTACAATATTAGCATATTGATGCTTTTAAAGAAGCCTAAGTGTATTGAAATATGCCACCGTTCTATCCTAACATGAGGCGGAGTCACACGACCGTCTACTAGAAAAGAAAGCATTTTAAACTAAGTAATTATAGTATATTTATTGATAAAAAGTAGACTATCCCATAAAGATGATGGTACGATGGTCACCCTATTGTCGAGTTGTAAGAAAACGTTTCAGGTGTAAAAGCTTTCATGCATAATATAATAACCTCGTACGTTAGGATTCGTATGTCCAGCAATTCATATTAATAAAGAATGCACATCAAAGTTTAGTAATCGAGAAAGGATTCTTCAGTAGTGATGTATTTACAAAATAGTAGTCAATGAAGTATGCGTTAACAAAAGAAGTAACCGTCTACTTTCGGTTTACGTATAAAATAATATGTCTTTGTTATAATTATTTGGAGTGGAAGAATCGATGGAGCGTCACTATCTTAAAGAATTGTATATCTTAAAGAAGAACATACAACTATATGTATATTTTAACCTACCGTATGCCTATTGCCCAAATATTGTAAAACCGATGTTTCTTGTTACAGACCTAAGTCAGAGTCAGCTCCTGACCCGTGGTCTGAGCACGCATAAGGTGGGTGGTCTCCGAGCTCATGCACCGAGAATCTCGTTCACCGGTAAAGATGAACAGGAGACCCAGGACACGAGGAGAAAGTCAGCTAGCAGCAGACTCAGTAACTCACCCCGAACGAGTATCGCCAGTGACGACAGAAGCGAGGGGAGCGCGCTCAGGTAACTTTTAGCCGGTATAAACTACTTTTTTGTTATGGTATTATAAAAAGTTGCCAGTGTCAAAATTAAAACTGTCGAGTTAATACTGGACGAAAAAAGTGTTTACTTTAAATTTATTTAATGATATTAATCAGCTATGCAAATGATTATTTTGTTATTATCGCATGCAAAACTTCTTTGCACTTATTGTGATATCACATTCCGATGCTGAGTTGTTATGAAACGACATAAACGTGAACAGTGGAAGCGTGCTCAGCCAAGTTAGTTCTGTGTTTGAGTAGGACGAAGGTTGTAACACCCGTAGTAACATAATCTAAGGAAAATAATGCGACAACAAGCGTGCCAACAACAACAAAAGGTCTCCAGATGCTCACAAAAACACCCAAACACCAATTTGTTCTTGTACAAAGTCACGCGTTACACGGATAACTAATAATCTTGTCTCATACTGAAATAAGGTTTTATTGTGAACGGAAACAAGTGCCACCACAGACAAATTTCTACAGGCAGCAATCACCATCTTCAGGAGACGAATGTGCACCATCCAAGTTGACAGTGCACACTCCTCTCGTTATACCTGGCTCCTTCCAAAGTGATCCTGAAACGCGACATGGTCACTTCACTGGTGTTACATTCGAAAGTGGTAGTACTACTCCAGGTCAACAAGAAGGACTAATAACCATCGTCAGTGCCTATTACTACTTTTTTAACCGACTTCCAAAAAGGAGGAGGTTATATGTTCGTCGCGTATGTTTTTTTTTTTATGTATGTTCATCGATTTTTTCTAAACGGCTGAACCGATTTCAATGATTCAAATTGTACTGTGTTAAGCTGCATCCCATAGTGGTCCCATATATTTTTCTAAGATGCACAGTGTGTAGTTTTTTAGTAAAACGGGGAAAAAAGTCACTTTGTAAAATTTTTTTGCTCCGATTTACTTGAAATTTGGTACACATAGTTTACAAAATAAATAATGAAACACGTGTTACAGCATTTCTTGAAATTCAACCCCTAAGGGGGTGAAACGGGGCAAAATGGGTTGAATTTTTTCTTAGTCAGAATTACTTGAAATTTGCCATACATACTTAACAACATAAATAATGAAACACGTGTATCAGCATTTCTGGAAATTCAACCCCTAAGGGGGTGAAACGGGGTAAAATTGTATGAATATTTTTAAATCGGATTTACTTGAAACAGCAGAAACGCTTTACCACATTAACAATGAAGCTTGCGTTTCAACCCCGAAGGGGGTGAAACGAGGTAAAAAAATCAATATTTTTTAGTGACAAAATATATAATAAATTATACTCTACAATAGAAACAATTATATATTAACTTGCGTTTCACCCCGAAGGGGGTGAAACGGGATAAAGTGGGTTGAATTTTGGCCAGATTTAATTAATTCTTAGTATATTTGGTCTACACACAGCAAAAAAAAAAACGAAACATGTATTTCAGCATTTCCCGAAATTCAGCTTGAAAGGGGGTGAAAGGGGTTGCACGAGTGTCTTTTTTTAACCGACTTCCAAAAAGGAGGAGGTTATATGTTCGTCGCGTATGTTTTTTTTTTTATGTATGTTCATCGATTTTTTTAAAACGGCTTAACCGATTTCAATAATTCAAATTGTACTGTGTTAAGCTGCATCCCATAGTGGTCCCATATATTTTTCTAAGATGCACAGTGTGCAGTTTTTTAGTAAAACGGGAAAAAAAGTCAGTTTGTAAAATTTTTTTGCTCCGATTTACTTGAAATTTGGCATACATACTTTACAAAATAAATAATGAAACACGTGTTACAGCATTTCTTAAAATTCAACCGCTAAGGGGATGAAACGGGGCAAAATGGGTTGAATTTTTTTTTAGTCAGAATTACTTGAAATTTGGCATACATACTTAACAACATAAATAATGAAACACGTGTATCAGCATTTCTTGAAATTCAACCCCTAAAGGGGTGAAACGGGGTAAAATTGTATGAATATTTTTAAATCGGATTTACTTGAAACAGCAGAAATGCATTACCACATTAACAATGAAACTTGCGTTTCAACCCCGAAGGGGGTGAAACGAGGTGAAAAAATCAATATTTTTTAGTGACAAAATACATAATAAATTATGCTCTACAATATAAACAATTATATATTAACTTGCGTTTCACCCCGAAAGGGGTGAAACGGGATAAAATGGGTTGGATTTTTGCCAGATTTACTTAATTCTTAGTATATTTGGTCTACACACAGCAAAAAAAAAAGAAACATGTATTTCAGCATTTTCCGAAATTCAATCTGAAAGGACGTGAAAGGGATTGCATGAGTTTCTTTTTTATTAAATTTATTTAATTTGAATTACGATTAGTATTTGTACGTTTAATAGGGAGTTTTTGCTGTTTTTGGTCCGCTACCCTAAAAATGGAAAAATAAAAAACCTTTTCAAAAAAAAAGTTGAACCGACTTCAATAAACACAAAAAGTACTCAAAAGTGAAAAATAATTTTTCAAAAGAGTATCTACACACAAAGTAATAAACATAAACACTAATAGGTGTTTATTATGTACAAATTAAATGTCTACATACCTACCATATTTTTGGAGTAGGTGCCAAGCTATACAAATTCAAAATTTCAGGATAGGAACACTTGGATATCTTCCTAGATATCAAGTATATAATCGTTTGCTTGGCACCTGCTCCAAAAGTATGGCAGGTATGTTGACAATTAATTTGTACATAATAAACACCTATTAGTGTTTATGTTTATTACTTTGTGTGTAGATACTCTTTTGAAAAATTATTTTTCACTTTTGAGTACTTTTTGTGTTTATTGAAGTCGGTTCAACTTTTTTTTTGAAAAGGTTTTTTTTATAGTTTTATATGGCACTATAACAATTTCCAGTGTCAAAGTAAATATTTTGTATCAAGTTAATAACATTGTGCATCACGAGTCATTCATTCATCACACCAAACAGTCAGGTCAAAAATTGCTCCAGTAAAGTGGTAGAACCTTTACTGAAACTCCCTACGGAGTTTTGGAGGGAAAATGGAAACACAGGTTCTCTTCTTTTGAATTGTTTGCCCACACTCACGCACGTTCACGAACACTTAATGGTTAATAATCCACCATTATTACACATTAACACTCGAAGAGTTTAGGAAAATAATTCAAAACAGATAACCTAATGTTTAAAGATGGCCGCCAAAACTCTTCACTACTACTATTTATTATTTAACCTATATTGTTTTTTATTAAATTTTCATCATAATTTAGTAATGATGTCTTATCTTATAAAAATACTTAAGTGCCTGTGTGATGTTAAAAAATGAACCTTTTCCTAAAATGTAATTTATTACGTGAATATAAGAGCGAACTTATATGGAAGTTGCGATCTTCATACATTTTAAATGTTCCTTCGTAGTATATACACTTTTTGGGCAATATGTTTGATCAATTACTTCAAAAGATACGAATATTATTTAAAATACAATTTGTTTATCATAAAAGGTTCTTTCTATAGTCACATTATCTCTCTACTCGTACGTATAGGTCGAAATCGGTTTCCCTCTAAGTTCTCAACATATGTATATAATGTACAGCCAATTGTATAAAAGTGGCTTATCCAATGTTTTTGTATTGTAGCTCGCCATATGACAACACTCCGCCTGATGTAAAACTGCTACTACAGAGAAATCTGTGCGGGCAGCAGTCGCCTTTACTATGCATGTATCACCTAGATTGACAGTGCACACTCCTCTCGCTAAACTTGGCTACTTTCAAGCTATTTCCGAAACGCGTTTTTTGTGCGTGAAAGTAAAAAAAACTAGTAGTAAATGAACGCAATAATAATTAAATTGTCATCTGAATGCGTAAGGAGGTCGAATTACACCGTCACTGATAAACGAAGAGAAGGGTTTTTGCCTTCACGACTCTAAGAATAAAATAATTTATCATTCGGTCGACGTATTCAATTATATTTAGTCGACATTAATTATATAATAAGGGTTTATTTGAGGGGATATTAGAAGGCAGAGCTCGTGACTGGGATATTCCACACCGACGCGTGAAAGGCCCGCGCGGACCCGAACGTGAAACACTTTTTCTAAAGAAAATATCGTATTATTTATTTTCAACATGTTACATTATTTAGAATGGCGGACTATTGAATTATTCACAAATTGTTGAATCACTTTTATGCAATATATTTGTATTCATAGTGACTTATAAATATTTATTAGAGTAAAATTCGGTATTTGTGCGCGAGAATCAAATCACAGACTCGAATTTATTATTTTAAGTCGGGATCGAAAAAGGTCACGCTAATTACTTCATTTAGTAATCAAAAGTATTATGTTGATTAATGAATAACTTTATTAAAGACATTCATGACCTTTTCCTTAATTATTCGGACGTCCCGGGTGCTATTCCCATCAAAAATAAACCATCATTATTAGCCGCAGCTTCGTACGAGTGTAATTCATATTCATTATGCGTTTATATTTCACGTTACATTTGTACGTAAGCTTTTAATTTGACTTGAAATAGTTGTAGATGACCCGTATTTACACCCATTATTGTGAATTTAAAAAATATAAATCTGAAAACGTTCCTCAACACAAAAAAGCGTCTATATTATTCATATCACGTTTATATTATTTTAATTTTACATATGTAATTGAATCACATCGCCAAATTCGTGTAAAATTATGAAATGTTATTAATTCTTAGCTATTTCCGGCATAACAAACACACCGGTAAATAATAAATATCGATAAGAGTCATATCGACCGCATATACCGACATAATTGCTAGTGACGTACCACCCTTACTCTAATAGTACACCATATACCTAAGGGATGTGATACACTACACTTTTACACTTGTTTGCATCAAAGACACTAAGATACATGTCGAAAATTTAGGAGATTAACTACGGGTGTATTCGATTGCAAGGCGATCGCGTCTTCACGCATCTGGCCGGTCACTGTCGCGGTGTCGATGTACCACAAATTTGTTAAAACTTTTAAATCACCCAGGTTAACAAACATTATTCGCAAATGGACCGTTGCTCATACACGTTTTTGCAAATCCCCGAAGCTTTTCAAATGAGCTTCTTAAAAAAGGGTGGCTCTGTTCATATTGTAGTTAGGTTACACTACTACACTAGAGATACGTGGTTAGGCATGCCACCTGAAGCACATTTACTCTGATAATTGTGCTCCAAATCATCCATAATATTACTCAATCTATAAAAATATAAAAATTGCATTTACCTTTGAAAGATGTGTACTGATCAGTGCTCGTCAGTTGGAAACAAAACAAAATTTGTAAAATATATAATGAGGAATATTTGATCGAAAGGTTTGCCGGTTCGTAGTCGAGCTTAATGTATATGAAGCCTTCGTTGGACATGTAACTGCTCGTACATGATATTTGATTAATGTTTGTGTCCAAACGAATATTGGGGGACACTTTATGATATATTTGTTGTCACATTTCTTATGTACCCGTTCACCCTAACAGCCTACTTTACTAATATAGCTTTTTTTATTCAACTAAAAAGAGTTTAAATGTCAACAAAAATAAGTTTATTACTACAATTTATCCAATTCACCACATCTCAGACGCCACTTTTCGCCTTGTTCTTTTAATTTAACCATAATAAAATAATCTAATAAATCGTCGTGCAGGAACATCACTATGAATTAAAATACTGAATAAATTACAGCAAAAGATTGGTGATTTTATTTGAATACGTAATTTGTGATTAGGTGGAAATTTTTGGCGGTCGTTCTCTGTTTTGTCTGTATTTAGATCTGTGCTTACCTCTAATATTTACGCGTGAATATAGCCAATGTAAATATTAAATAATAAAAAGTGTTTTTTTCTTAAACGGCTGAGGTCACCGACACATGTTTTGTACACACTCACTACTGCAGGTAGGGTTGACACGACCGAGTTATCTATATTTATTTATTTTCGTGAAACAAACAACTAAAAATTCAAATAAACATTAACCTAACAGTTTCCAAAAATAAACAATTAATATTAAAAAGATAATATAATAATTAGTAGTTGCAACAATATATGGTGGAAGATAAAAGAGGAAGAAGATGAAATAAAACATGAACAATTATTGATCCTGTCAAAGAATAAATTCTATGGGAATTATGGGAATGTGTGTTTGTTTGTATCCCGATTACGCTCAGCGGATTTTGTAAAATTTAATATAGAGGTACAATACACAGTATAAGTTATTTTGGATTGAGATGGGTGAAAACTAGTGAATAATAATCACTCTCATCAAGCTGGTGCGGCATCGCGAAGGCGAGTCTGCAAACATTTCTGTGTGGCAGCAATTGTCTTCTCTCCCTTAACGCATTCCTTAAAATGGGACCATTTAAAATAATATATCTGCTAGTAACACCCCTTGCGGCCCTGGTGTGATATTGATCCGTATAGTCTGGCTGAAGGGAGTAGTTTCAGACAAAACACAGCTGTTAACAACAGCCGCCATTCAACATACGAATACACAATATAAAGAAAAACAACAAAAGCCATTGACCGCACCCCGCCTGATGTAAGTTAGAGTGCGGTCCATGAGTGGAGACTTTTTTTTTTGTAGCTCGGCATGTGACAACACTCCGCCTGATGTAAAGCTAGAGTGCGGTCCATGAATGGAGACAACTGCTACTACAGAGAAATCTCTACGGGCAGCAATCGCCTCCACTATGCCGGCTTGAGGAGACGAGCATGTTCCATCTAGATTGACAGTGCACACTCCTCTCGTTATACCTGGCTACTTTGAAACTATTCCCGAAACGCGACAAAGTCACTTCATGGGTGTTACATTCCAAAGTGGCGGTACCATTCTTTAATAGTGCCTATAGGCACTGAGCGACCAAAGTTACATTGGTACTGGTCAGAATTAGCGAGGTTCGAACACGGGTCTCATCGATCGTGAGTTCGCGCGTCTTACCGCTAGACCACGGCCGCTCTTAGACTACTACTATCACAGAAATTTGTCCGTGCAGCAGTCGCTTCCACTATTCTGGTTCGAGAAACTTTTCAACCATCCAGATTGACAGTGCACATTCCTCTCGTTATACTTGGTTACTTCCAAACTGACCCCGAAACGTCATACAGTCACTTCACGGGTGTTACGTTCAAAAGCAAACCGGCGTAATAACCATCATCAGTCTGCTACCATTTTTAACCTAAAAGCCATTTTAAAACCTTAAATAAGTTGTCGTTTTGTCACAATAATCAAGTTAGAACAATTAATTTTGTACAGAGAAAATGATGGTCGCCAAAGTTACATTTTCTCGTTAGCTCGACGCTCTCGTGCAATCGCGTTTTGATTGCTTACAATGATAACGCGATAGTCGTTAAGTTATCGATATCGTTTGACGATGATTTATTGCCTCTTTTAGCATACATCATCATTATTTTGAATATTATTTCTTAATGGATTGCTTTTTTATGAGTAAATATTCTTTATGACCGTAACATGAATTAACTTTTCATATAACCGGACTTCATTAGAATTACCCAAGATTGTGTTAAGTCCGAATATTAATTTGAACCAAGATTATTGTATACTCCAATCTGATTGGATAACATTAAACCTGCATCTATAATATAATAACGATTAACGAATAACGCTCGTCTCCTCAAGCCGGCATAGTAGAGGTGACTGCTGCCTGTAGAGATTTCTCTGTAGTAGCAGTTGTTTCCATTCATGGAGCGCACTCTAGCTTTACATCAGGCGGAGTGCTGTCACATGCCGAGCTACATTTAAGAAAAATCCGATATTTTTATTAATCGATTTGTAATTCTCTAACGCACCGGGTTTCCTTTAGATAATGTTGAACGAATATTTTTTTGTTAGATCATCAGAGTATTTATTAAGGGCCTTTCGCTCTCTCCTCGTCCACGTCAGTTGAGTGCGCTTGGTGGGCGCAGCAAGCATATGACGTACTAAAAAAGTTGACCAATCTAGCTGGGAAAGTCCTAAAGTGCTTCCTAGGGCGCTGCTTTCCTATACAACTGCCATAGCACTGATATGAAATCGTTTAAAAGTCGTTACATAAATAGGGAATGGATGTATGCAGTTATTTAGTGTTCGCAGTGTTGGCGAGAGTTAGAGATCTGTTGGGGATTCTATTACACAAGTTTTCATTGTACTCGTACTACCATCAATTAACCGACGCGTGCTCGATATTCACGAATTTATATACTTCTATATCTATGTGCTAACAACATTGTACATATGTACGAGTCCGGATCTCTCATGGAGCCGATGTATTGTTTTCATCTGTTGTTATTATTATTTTGTATAAACTTTATAATAATAAAAACTTTTTTTATTACATTGTAATATTGTTGTTGTCGTTTTGGGTGTATTCAATTATAAAACTTTTGCAACTGATATTACTTTAAGTTTTTGTTAACTTTTAACAGTAAAGTGTTTTATTTATTAGTTAAATACAACGGGCCATAGTCAACATAGAATTCACCTTGTTTAATATGTATTAAATTACTAAATGCGGGTTGGTAGTGACAGAATTCCGCGGACACTATAATTCTAATAAATAAATACCTCAGGTGGCAGGACAAGGACAACACAAAACACAATTTTACCAACAAAATGTCGTAAATAGTCGATTTCAAACACGCGATGATAGACCGGATAAACTTAACTTTAAGTCATGTCTACCTTTCCTTTCACATTATTTCTTATTTATTAGGAACATGCTCATATACTATTATATGTTATATTAACATATATTATATGTTAATAACAAAGCATTATATACAGGGTGTCCCGTAAGTAGTGGTGTCAACGGTATTTTACAAATAGAGGGGTTCAATATCTACAATATAATTTGGTGATTTTTTTTTATACCTTCTGGTTTAAAAGTTATGACATTTTTAAAGAATTATCATTTTTTTCCCCGTTTTATCACGAAATATTGTTATAAAAATTTGTTTACAATTATTTTCACTGATATTTTCATTTAAGTGGGTTGAGAAAACACAGGGATTTCTAATTAAAATATTATTTGTAACCAATTAATAACCATAATTAAATAAAAAAAGAAAATCTAAACAAGATTTAATTTATCAAATTTTAAGCAAAATATTTAAACGAAGCTGGTGTAAAAAAATTGTATGTAAGGTTACGGGACCATTATTTTAAAAATATCTACAATTCACACGGACTCTAAAAACGTATAATAATGATCACTATCATTTTAATTACAATGTTTTTTCGACACTAATACAACAAATGGGCGTCGATTTTTAATAATGCATTCCGATAATAGGACGGATTTTAAGAATTCTTACAGTCGGAAATTTGCACTTTTTCACGTCTTAACCTACTGTAAGATACTAACTGCTTGTAGTTACAATCTTATTTTCATTTCGGTTCCTTAATTTGACTTTAGGGATTTTCAAAGAGGGGTAGGCAGACTGACGCCTGTTTCCACTCATACTTCATTCAGAGATTACGTACCTTAAGTACGTTAGGCAGAGTGTAATCACATGCCGGACTACTATTAAAACAAAGATTATTAAGTAAATTATGGTGTTATTTTTTTTTATTGTAGCTCGGCATGTGACAACACTCCGCCTGATGTAAAGCTAGGGTGCGGTCCATGAATGGAAACAACTGCTACTACAGAGAAACATGTGCGGGTATCAGTCGCCTCCACTATGCCGGCTTGAGGAGACGAGCATGTACCATCTTAGATTGACAGCGCACACTCCTCTCGTTATACCTGGCTACTTTTAAACTATTTCCGAAACGCGACAAAGTCACTTCACGGGTGTTACATTCGAAAGTTGTGGTACTACCCCAGGACGGCAGACTGGACAAATAACCATCATCAGTCTGCTGTTGTTAACTTTAAAGAAGCTGTTTATGAGACATGTAATAATAATGAATATGAACTACGCCAAAAATTGAATATCGTGTCCGAAAGAATTAAAAATAATCAAAGACCCCTAGGAAATATCAGGAGAATCTTTATTAGAAGATGTCGGTTATGCATTAGAGTTAGAGGGAGACATTTTGAGCATTTACTTTAATAAATTATTTTCTTCTCCGTATCTATTTTTTTTGGAATTCGCATAAGGTAATAATGAAATTTCTTCGACAAATAGTACTTTGTTGCTTGTTTAACTTTGAATAATTACTTTAATTAAAACGACAGTGAACATTATTATACGTTTTTAGAGTTCGTGTGAATTGTAGATATTTTTAAAATAATGGTCCCGTAACCTTACATACAATTTTTTTACACCAGCTTCGTTTAAATATTTTGCTTAAAATTTGATAAATTAAATCTTGTTTAGATTTTAATTTTTTATTTAATCATGGTTATTAATTGGTTACAAATAACATTATAATTAGAAAGCCCTGTGTTTTCTCAACCCACTTAAATAAAAATATCAGTGAAAATAATTGTAAACAAATTTTTATAACATTATTTTGTAATAAAACGGGGGAAAAAATGATAATTCTTTAAAAATGTCATAACTTTTAAACTAGAAGGTATAAAAAAAAAAAACCAAATTATATTCTAGATATTGAACCCCTCTATCTGTAAAATACCGTTGACACCACTACTTACGGGACACCCTGTATAATAATCTTTAGTACACATTCATTTTTATTAAACAATGACCTGCTTTTCATTCAGCTTGCAACATGGATAAATTGGATTTAACCACTCGGTGTTTTATAATTAAAAAGATATAAAAGATTAAAAATGATTATCTGAGGTTTCAATAAAACGATTATAACTCGGGAGATTATTATATTACGTTTTGCAAACGAGAATGCCCGTTCGCCTAAGAGAAATGGGCCCACAATTTTTTTTATGGTTTGTAGATAATTTTTAGTGCATTTTGTAGGAAAATAAATCTACATTCTTTATTACTAATCAGTTGTTTTCACCCGGATTATTGAGTAATTAATCTTTTTCTGATGCAACATTTGAGGTTATTATTATATTTGATGTTTTAATAATTGATGATATCTGTTTGTTTATGTAATTAAACATTGTCTATAGATTGGTAAACGATGTATTGATATAATTGAAATAAATTAATGAAAAAATATTATTTTAGAATATTGTTTTGTTAACAAACTATTAGATGTCAAGTGGTTAGAATATTTACAATATTTTCCCTTTCGGCGAGTTTTACAATTGTTTTGAAAATGAACTCGGCATAGCGGCCATACAAAACTATTCGCGCCAGCTTCTCTTCCCCGAGCGAGCCGAAAGTTAGGGGACTACGACCGTTGTACGACAATAACAATAAATAGTCAAACATGCCCAATTATCCTACCTGTTTGTTTTCTTATACAATAAGTAAATGAATTCCTCCACTTCGACTCTCCTTTGACGCGCACTGTGTATGCAAGTTGGATTAGTGAATAAGTATCAGACATTGTATTATTCCATTCTTTATAAGTTGTTAACGTGACGTTTATGTTTTCTGTTTAATATGTTCACCGTGTACCTTTGGGCCACAGTCTAGTTCAGTTACTGTGATTTTCCTGTTGTGTATTTATGCTGACTGTGGCCTGTTGTATTTACCAAATAGAATAAATTAATTCATATTCATTAATAATTTTCTCATAATTGTTTAATGAATATTGATCATTATAATAATAATGGTCACAATATATTTGTGTGCCCTAACAGCGGCATATAGTAAATAATTATAACGGTAACATTTATTTTAATTATCTTTGAGACATGCAATAATAATAGTTTCAATTTAAAAAGTGTAATATAATTATTAAATTGGAATAGGATTGTAGTTTTGAGTAAATTGTGATTCTGAATGGACCCTGCACCCGACGAGAGACGCCCGCTCGCCTGCCCGCCAACGTGCCGGCGACGTGCGAATGCAACGTGCCTTCTATATTAATGAAGTAAGAAAACTACCTCTTCAGCGCTCGTGCCGAGTTTAAACTTTTATTTATTAAACAACTTTATATTTACGTCTTTAACTTTGACAGACATGAGTTTATGTAAAAATAACTTCGTATTTTTTCTATCGGACATAATGCGAAAATATGGAACTCTCTGTCGAGCGCCTATTACGCACTTTTGTTTAATATCAAGCAGGTTGTAATCAAACGAGAGCTGAATTCTGAATAATCTGAAAAATGTGAGGTAACGTAAGGTAACTAACTCATTAGGTGTTCGTGAACGTGCGTATTTGCCCAAAGCAAACAATTAAAAAGAAGAGAGTGAAACTATTTTTGACTTGACCTGGACTCGACCTGACTGTCTAGTGTGATGTATGAATCGTGATGCACAATAATAATTAACTTATATATTGATTAACAATAATAATGCATATATTTAGTTTGACTGGCATATTGTTATAATACCATCAAAAAAAGCTCTTGTTATTGACCGATATTGGGCAAAAAAGCACCTCACTTAAGGATATATCCTTGTTCATAGGGTACCCGGTGCAACACCTCGTGGGTCCGTCTCTAGCACAGGATCAGGCAGCAGTCGTCTCTCCAGATTGTTGGCACAGAACGTCAGAGCAACGTTACAGGAGAAAAGCGTCGATACACCGCGAAGGCTGAGCTGGGAAAGGTGAGGTGATAACATTCATTCGAATAATAGCAGGCTACCCGCGATGACGTGCACGAGGATGCAAATTAACTTAAAACACAAAACCAGAAAAGCTCAGGTGGATTTTTAATGAAGAAGATAAAGGCTTCATCAATTATAGTCCAAAACCTTCTCTGTAAATCAATCAATGTATTACAGAAAACTGAATTCATAATAATAAATGACTACAGCAGTCTTTGATGAGATTAGCGCGTACAGACATACATACAGAACGGGCTATTTTATTTTATAGTATGCACAATGCACACGATGTTACCGTAGTGGTTCGTAAGGTTTTTCGTATATGTCTTAACCGTTTTGAAATATATGAAAATTATAATAAAACCAAATTGAAGAACTTCCCTGTCTACCCCTAAAGGATTAAATGTATATTGCAGAGATTTTGTCAGATGTAGAAAGTTATTAACGTAAATAAATGCAAACTTAATAGCAGACAATTTGAAAATTAAATTAAAGTTTGTTCAGAAGTTAGTTTTCGTCGAATTGTTCATAATTTGAGAGTATTCTTGATTGTTAATTTGAATTGGAGCATACGTGGTTTTGGAATAAGGAACTCTCATGGTGCTGGTGTTGGTATAACTCTACTGGTAACATCTACCGTAATTTTATATTAAACCAAAGGGACTTAATAGAAAAAAAGTTGCCGTGGTCTAGATGTCGAAGCGTGAACTCACGATCGATGGGAGTCGTGTTCAAATCTCACTCAAAGGTGCTCGGTGCCAATATTTGCTCAGAGTACTTATAATGAGGAAATAAACCAGTAATATGTGTCGTAACAGTTGGACACGGTGACGTAAAACATTTTGGATCCGATCCCATACCAGCTTGTTGATTCGATTTTCATAACGATTTAATAATAAAGAAATCCAGCTTTTTCATTAAAAAAGTAAGGGATTATGTTTAGTTAGATTGTAGAGATGTATAATAACTATATTAATATGTAATTAACAAAGCGATAATAATTTAAAATGAATTCAACATTTATAATGAAGGACATCTTTCTAGGCAATGTTAATGTAAAATGCTAAATAATATGAATAGAATGGGTAGTGATCAGCGACTGCGAGGCGTCTGACCGTCTTCGCGTGACGTCATTCACTATCGTCTGATAATTATACTATAGAAAACCTTTATTATTTTAATTAGTAAGTCCCAGGCGAACTTCTCCGTATCCCGCATTACAAAACCTCTGCATTTCGTGGAAGTTTCCGCGTCGAAGCCGCAAAGACTCACCGCCGCCTCTGCACGACTCGCGAACCCCTTTTTACTTTAAATATAAAACTTTCTTATTACATAACACTATAGGTATAAATTATAAACTACATTATTACTCTTACGTGCTCATGTAGAGTGAAAGCCGGCACGCTTATCGTGGCTTACGCTGGGTCCTTCTCCCTTTTGTCACCTAACTTCATAGAACTTTTAACAACTTTTAATTATGACAAATAAATTATAAATAAATTAAAATATAATCTATTCTAAATGTAAAGTTAGGAATTTGCGTGGATTTGGGTTCACTTCATTAGATCCGGTCTAAATTGATTTTTATGTATGTATGTAAGTCATTGTAAGTATATAATGGACGAGTGGAGATTAACGCAAAAGATTTATCATGCGAAAGAGTCTCGATCAGATTGGTCGAAAGCTCAGGAAGGGTCGGATGAGGAGCTTATGCGTACATGAGAAGAGTAATTGATATGATCGAGGGAAGAGGAGAGAGAGAGAGAGAGAGTCGCTGGCGCTCCGTAATCTCTGTCTACTGCGGTATAGACAATAATAGACATAAACCGTCGTGATTCGTTTATAATAATAAAAAGTTCCCAACGTTAAGTTTCTACTAGCGAAGCATAGTATAGCACAGAGAGCGCTCGAGTCGTCTGATGGTATAATTACGTTTGGTGCGGACACTCCGCTCCACTCACAAATCTAATGAAAACACCATTTTGCCAATTCACAGCGTGTCAAAGTGTTTATCTGACTACCATTTACATTTACAATACAGATTCTTAATTATGATTTCTTGTCCTAGTCGCGATAATATAGACATTACTAGTGCATTCCTTTGTTTATATCGGTATAGAGGAGGCGGCTGCTGCATCGACACAGCTTTCTCTGCTTATAGACCGCATCGCACAGCTCGATTAAATAATAAAAATCATCGAAAATATTCGTGCTTGGCCATGGTCGCTGCATGGTGTCGTTTGTTTGTCGTGTTATATATATAAGTTGATAATGTATAGTTTTAATAAAGTGGCAGCCGATGTTGTTAAGAATATATAAGAAGTGTTACTCTGTTGGCCACTTGATTGATTTAGCCCTTTTGTAAGTTGCCAACAACTCGGATGAGAACTACCGACCTTCGCTCCTCTATTTATAGATATACGAACAGGCTTAACAGAATACTTTTGTCTAAAGTTGACCGGAACATTTTTTTAATTAACTTGTTTTTCTTCTTATTACTATGGCGTTCAATTATTTTTCATTTATTATGACTCGAAGTTTTTTAAGACTGGACCTCGCTCGAGAAATAAGCGAAGTCATTAATGCGCCCAAACTTGCTGCCAATAATTTTTAAAGTTATTTTCGTAGCCTTTTAGCAACCAAATTTTTTCAGCCAAAGTAGTGCACCTTTAAACAAGATCAGTCTACCAAAAAGAACGGGAATCGAACCTGCATCCGTCACATATACAAGTAATCAGTGAGAGCTTTAATAATACACAGAGGTTAATTAAGGTTTACTTGTGAAAGTTTATGTTTAACTTGAACATGATAAAGTTTCAGGCTATTGTGTGCATTGAATAACAATTGATTGTATGAGTAGGTAGTTGTCTAACTGAAGAGCTGCCGTGGTCTAGTGGTCCAAGGCATGGATTCACGGTCGACGAGACCCATATTCAAGTTCAAATGTTTTTTGTTTTTTTATTGTAGCTCGGCATATGACAACACTCCGCCTGATGTAAAGCTAGAGCGCGGTCCATGAATGGAAACAACTGCTACTACAGGAAACCTGTGCGGGTAGCAGTCGCCTCCACTATGCCGGCTTGAGGAGACGCGCATGTATCATCTTAGATTGACAGTGCACACTCCTCTCGTAATACCTGGCTACTTTCAAACTATTCCCGAAACGCGACAAGGTCACAAATGTTGCTAAATCTGACCGGTACCAATGTAACTATGTACTTTGGCCCATCCGTGTCTATCGTATAATATAGGCATCGATTAAAGAGCGGTAGGCAGACTGATGACTAACGTTATTAGCCCGGTCTATAGAGATAAAAAAACCGTGGGCCGCTTCAAACGATTTGACAATGTTGCCGTCAAGTCAAATACTAACTGACAGAGAACCTAAACGTGGCTGTGGTCATCTTTTCTCTCGCGTCACATTGGGAGTGTTATTGCACATCTAGTTGTACATATACGAGTATATAAGTGTGTGTGTAATACCCATTAAACGACAACAACGAAAGGAGTGCGCCCTGTCAACCAGGATGGTTAGTCTTCTCAGGCCGGCATAGCGGCGGTGAGTGTCGCCTGCAAGTTTCTCTGTGATGACAGTCGTTTACAGTCTCCATTCATGGACCGCACTGGTTTTGTTCAGATGCTGGAAGGGAGTTTAAAATGGATCACGTCTCATTTTACATAATATCCTCCTCGTATGAAAGGTACTCCCTCACCTCATTGTGGGTGTTCATCAGTGATTGTTCACGTGACATGGGTTATTTAACATTGTGAACACGCGTTTATGTCTAATACGCGTCTCACTCGAATGTCAAAGCGGCCGTTTGTTAGGACGTTCCCTACGTGCGTGCGTGCGGAACTTAATCTAACAATAAATGTGTGTAATTTTACAACCAGTAACCAGACTATTGATGGTTATTAGCCCAGTCTGCCATAATGGGCACTTTTGGGGTAGTACCACCACTTTCAAGAATAACACCTAGTCGTGTTTCTGGATCACTTTGGAAGTAGTCGGGTAAGAGATGTACTGTCAATATGGATGTACAATCCTCTCCCCAAGCATAGCGGAGATGATTGCTGCCTGCTGCGGTAGCTCAGCGTCAAATGGAGTGTTGTCATATGCCAATAAGACGATAGCAAAGTGTCAAGTTCGTGAAGGCAGAGTACTCGACTGCTTTCAAGTTAACAATGTTCTATAAGGTAGGCAGAGACAATCGACGTCCATGATATTTTCTTTTGTTTCCTCAACCGAGTGGCGTGGCTAGGATGGGGTTGCGAAGCCACCAGTTTGGGGGTTTGCCCTATATCATTATTTCCCAGAATTTGATCCTTATCAGGAACACTATTGGATGGTGCAATAATACAGTGTTTTTTTTTTTTCAAAATCAACAGGTTCGATTCCTGGCCGGAAAAATGGATTTATCAAAAATCTAATAATATCAGCATTTTTCGATATCTCTTATAGTTTAGGATTTGGCCATTAAAGCCCACTTGAAAAATTCACCTGTATAGAACCTGTTCTTTTGAAAAAAACTCTCTGTGTTATTGCACCATCCGATAGTGTCGCTGATAAGGATCTAATTCTGGGAAGTAATGACATACGGCAAACCGAAGGAAAGTGTTGATTTTTAACAAATCGATTGAACGTATTCAATAGGTACAGGATATATTGTATTAATTTCGACGGAGTGTCGTCGATAGAATTAATAGTAAACAAACACAAATTACTTGTACGTGATACAGATACATACCGTGTCTATCTATATACTAATGTAATAGAGGATTTAGCATGTTTGTGCGCGCTAATCTCAGGAAATACTAATCCTATTTGAAAAATTATTATAACAGTAGATGCTTTTTTCATTGAGTTTGAGAGAGGGTTTTGGTTAAATGCTCGCTGGTTTTTTATTTATTAGCGTGGATGAAACCGCGCAACACAATAACATCTCTATAAAATACTAGCTGACCCGGCAAACTTCGTACTGCCTCAGAATTTGATTTCTGAACGACTTTTAATTGATTTCTAAACGACGGGACGAACATTAAATGTTTGACATTTAAAACCAAAGGAATAGTTTTTAAGAGGAAGCGAAATTGTTGTTTTTACTATATTCCAAGCTTTTTTTCATATTTCATACTCACCTTTTAAACCTTCCCTGGACTTCCACGAATAATTCAAAACCAAAATTAGCCAAATCAGTCCAGCCGTTCTCGAGTTTTAGCGAGACTAACGAACAGCAATTGATTTTTACATATATAGATTATTAAATCGTGATGAAAACTGAACATAAAAACAAAAAACCTGGCACCTACTCCAAAAATATGGCAGGTATGTAGACAATTAATTTGTACATAATAAACACCTATTAGTGTTTATGTTTATTACTTTGTGTGTAGATACTCTTGTTAAAAATTATTTTTCACTTTTGAGTGCTTTTAGTGTTTATTGAAGTCGGTTCAACTTTTTTTTTGAAAAGGTTTTTTATTTTTCCATTTTTAGGGTAGCGGACGAAATGGTGAAATACATGTTTCGTTTTTTTTTGCTGTGTGTATATAATTATACTAAGAATTAAGTCAATCTGGCAAAAATTCAACCCATTTTATCCCGTTTCACCCCCTTCGGGGTGAAACGCAAGTTAATATATAATTCCTTGTATTGTAGAGCATAATTTATTATATATCTTGTCACTAAAAAATATTGATTTTTTCACCTCGTTTCACCCCCTTCGGGGTTGAAACGCAAGTTTCAATGTTAATGTGGTAAAGCATTTCTGCTGTTTCAAGTAACACCGATTTAAAAATATTCATAAAATTTTACCCCGTTTCACCCCTTTAGGTGTTGAATTTCAAGAAATGCTGATACACGTGTTTCATTATTTATGTTGTTAAGTATGTATGCCAAATTTCAAGTAATTCTGACTAAAAAAAATTTCAACCCATTTTGCCCCGTTTCACCACCTTAGGGGTTTAATTTCAAGAAATGCTGATACACGTGTTTCATTATTTATGTTGTTAAGTATGTATGCCAAATTTCAAGTAATTCTGACTAAAAAAAAATTCAACCCATTTTGCCCCGTTTCACCACCTTAGGGGTTTAATTTCAAGAAATGCTGATACACGTGTTTCATTATTTATGTTGTTAAGTATGTATGCCAAATTTCAAGTAATTCTGACTAAAAAAAATTCAACCCATTTTGCCCCGTTTCACCCCCTTAGGGGTTGAATTTCAAGAAATGCTGAAACACGTGTTTCATTATTTATTTTGTAAAGTATGTATGCCAAATTTCAAGTAAATCGGAGCAAAAAAATTTTACAAACTGACTTTTTTTTCCGTTTTACTAAAAAACTGCACACTGTGCATCTTAGAAAAATATATGGGACCACTATGGGATGCAGCTTAACACAGTACAATTTGAATTATTGAAATCGGTTAAACCGTTTAGAAAAAAATCGATGAACATACATAAAAAAAAAAACATACGCGACGAACATATAACCTCCTCCTTTTTGGAAGTCGGTTAATAAAGTGTTGAAGTAAAATTGAATTAAATTTTGTGCAGACGCGACTCATCGGGTCAACTTCCACGTTCAGCGAGCATAGACAGCTTAGTCGAGGCCGTGTTGAGATGTAGGAGATCAGAGCCGGTGCCGACATTCCTGCCTGTGCCCGCGCCTAGAGCCGACAGAGCCCTCAGTTTGGTCTCGCCTGCTGTTGGAAGAAGAGCGAAAGCACAACGTGGATTGACCGGTGAGTTATAAACTTAACCCTTATCCCTATACTTCAGTCACAAATAGGCAACTGTAACATCGAAAGAGAAGCTTATTGCAAGTCGCTGTACTTCCGCGGCCTTTGTTTGAATCGGCTCTACGCAGTGGGATCATGGCTTTCATCATTCAGCATTACAACACCTTTTTGTTTTACGTGGGGGAAATCTTTTATAGATGCCTCGCCGTCTCGGGGAAGAAGACGAGGTTATGTCGGGCTCCCCGTTACTCCTCAATACCGGGTATACACGACTAAAACCCCCACGGTGTCCCTCACTACGTCATATGGTGAGGTCACGGGCACGCTTTCGCATTCATCCGCGACCCCACCGACGCTAGGCCGTTAGGCCCCACCTCATCGGGAAGAAACACCATTCCAGCCAACTAAACCCCAGTAAACTAAACAAGTCCAACCCCGGGACTACTTTGGTCCGGGGCGAAGGAGATAACGCTTGCTAGTACGCTACCGCCTCCGCCCACGCGATGAAGGGTGGTCTCTCACTCAGGTCTTCTCTGGAAGCAGAGTGTGACACGAGGAGAGACCCCACCTTGCTGGTTTTGGTTCGCGCCAGGGTACCTCAGGGAGGTATTCCGGGACCCTCTATCTACCACCTGAGGACGCGCCCGGTGGGAGACCAGCAACTCGAACAGTGCCTCCCATACGACACTGTCACTCACGGTCAAAGGACCGCGAGCCACGGGAGCATTACAGCATCTAGAATAAGTCAAATTATAGTTCATAACATAAAATTGTTATAATTAATTGGTGTTTAAGTAATTTGTTTATATAATAAATTACTGAAACTATTATTTTAGCGGCGTGTTCTATTAAGATTGTCTATTTGAGAGAAACCCTCTACTAGACCTAATTTAACAATTAAACACCACACACGCGCATGCATGCACTATACACAGTGTATGTATGTGTGTGTGAATTTAATTTCGTAGCTGAGTGAGACGGGTACTAATGGAACACGGAATGAGATTTTATATACAACTTTAGTTACATATCGTATATTATAGAAATATATATTTTAATGCAATGCTCGGAATAGTTTTGCTGTTTGAACTAAATATATACTTATTAAAAAACCTTTATTCATTGAAATATACGCTCAGCCAACGTTTCTACATTTCAGATTTCTACAAAAAGTATCAAATTCGTAACAATTGATCGACTTTCTTTAATCTTGAAAGTTTTGAAACTTTTAATGGCCTCTTCTCTTAATTTCTTTGCATTTATGTCAAGGTATCTCTGTTCGATTCCCGATTATTCCCAAATAGATTGATTGATCCTTACAAAGTTAACTAACTCCATCGATATCGATTTACCAAAACGGATTGGTAAGCCTGTTTGTATAAGCGGTTTCTAGACATCCTCGACAGTTCGACGACATAGCGGAGGCGACAGCCAACTGCCGTCAATTCTTTGTGGTAGTAAAGTACAAAATTTTAAACATTTTAAATATAAATCGATCAAGATATAACGTGGCAGGGTATTATGGAAATGGCGAAAATACAGGTCCTTCTTTTCGGAAACGTCGCGTTTATGGTAACTTCATGTATTTAAAGTACTATTATGTAAATATTTACCGTCCCTATAAGTATATGATGGCCACAGGCAGAGTGGTTATCGACGGGCCCCGAGTTCGATTTTCAGAATAAACAAATTATGTAAATTCGTAAATTATTTTAATTGATATTTGCTTTAATAATTTTATTTACTTTTTATTTAAATAAAATTAATTATCATATTATAATATATCGAGGTTTACGATTACCACTGACTGACTGACTGACTTTAATTATGGAGTACTTGCCGGGGGAGTTGGCGGGATAGAACTTTCAGGGTGTGTATAGGAGACCCATGCGGCCTCAGATAAAATACGACATGTTCCGGAAGTCCGTCCGGTTCCGGAACGCGATATCACCGGAATGGAACAAGATAGGACCAAAGTTCCGGTACAAAGGTTGTACGAAATTTCGAATTCGCCACTTTTTTCAATATTTTCTCTTTTTTTTTCAAAACTATCCACAAAACTATCACAGCGCCACAAAACCTAGTTATTATTATATATTTTAAGAATTATAATAAATTATTCTAATATATAAAAGGTGTTCGTTTGTCTCATATGCGTTCCGGAACTAACAGTCCGACTAAAATTAGCTAACCCGTTAGATAACCCGTTTATAAAGAAAGGTTTTAGGATTTTCATGTTAACGTGGATGACCTATAGCTATTTCATCTCTATAAAAAGTCGCACAGGAATGGAACTGGAACGAATGGTTATTATTTGCATACGAAGTCGTCCCTTTCATTTTATTCCCCAAATGGTATGTATTATATATGGAAGTACTTTATGGAATAAATTGTGTTATTTAACAAAAAATCGGGATCGGGTCTTGGTCCATGGCGTTGTAACTTTTATTATTAAATCTTCTAACGTGGGATTACATTTTGAGTGAAAAAAGTATTCCTAAATCTCCAAATGTTCAGCTAACAAGAGGTACTTTCTGAGTTTAAATGTTATTTGTAAAATACATTCACAAAAGGTGGCGTGACTTGTTAACATATATTAAAGAAGGAATACTTATAGAGATAACGCCTGACCTTTACCAAACAGCAAACATTCACTCGAATTTGCTATTAAGAAAAGTTCAGGCGCTTCTCGAACCAACTTTTGCACTTTACTAACATCATATTAGGGTTCAATGTTCGAATCTTATGTATTTTATACGGCATTTACTTCTATCAAAATATTATTAAAACGACAGACCTGATATTCACATGAAACTAGCGTGTTGCTACGACAGAAAGTCTCGAGGAGACGAATACGCCGAGGTTGACAGGGTACTGTTCTGGCTTAGAAAGTGATCCCGAAGTGCGAGTAGATATAATGTATAATAGCTTGTGAGTTATAGGGCCATTTCCCTTTGTAATGGTAATGTGTAGAAAATTCGGCAGGTGAAAATTGAAAGAGTGTTTATGAAAATTTCAGATGTTTGTCTAGAGCCTTTGATATTACAATTTTTATGTTACATACTCCAACGGTTGAAGGCCTAACCTTTTATTATTATTATTTTACGAATATAAAGTGTGACAGAATTATGGTTATGGTCCAAGAGGACTGTCATAATTTTGAGTTTTATTAAAGAGTGGTAGGCAGACTGATGATGGTTATTTGCCTAGTCTGCCGTCTTGGGGCAGTACCACCACTATCGAATGTAACACCTGTGAAGTGACCTTGTATATCGAGAGGTATAGCGAGAGGAGTCTGTACTGTCAATCTAGATGGTGCTCGTCTTCTCAGGCCGGTAGCGGAGGCTGCCCGTAGAGATTAATCTGCTTTAAATCAGCTATAGTAAAAAAGTATTGACAGCTAGTCTTCGATATAGATGTTAGTATTATTTGAACAGAATCCAATCATCGATGTTGGTTTATCTCAATATCCTCGATGGAATCAAACCGCAAACAATATTCATAATTGTAGTGGCGTTGCTAACATGGGTGTAACCCGGGGCGGAAATCGTGGTGGTCACCCCGAGAATTAATAAAAAAGTGGTCAAGTTTTCACCCCCAAACTGGTGTCACCTGGGGTGATCCGCCCCTACCTCTCCCCCCTAGCTACGGCGCTGGAAATTCAAAGTAAATATTACTGAAGCATTGTTGTGTATTAATTATCGATATTAATAATAACTTATCAATAAGTAAAGACGATCGTGGCCCTTCTTACTATGATGTGGGTAATGTACATGATATAATAACAATATCCACACACTGACACTCATGGACCTCATGTGGACCTCACACACACAGTGCCGGATTAAGCCAGCGCGGGGCCTGTAGCAAATTCTGTCAAGGGGCTCATGGGTTTGCTTTAGGTTCTCAAGTTTAGGGTATTAAATAAGTGGAAGTGAAGCATAGCCTAAGGAGCTTCGCGTTTAAGGCATGCAAGATATTTTACAGTCCTATCTAAATTAATATTTTTTTATTACTGTCAAACAGGCGCGGAGCCCCAAATTCGCGGGGCCCGTAGCATTTGCTACCCTTGCTACGTGGCTAATCCGGCACTGCACACACACACACACACAGACTGCATCCAAATTTAATTAAGATTAAGTTTATTAAATCGAGCACTGTCATTGGAGATACAGTCCCCAGACTAGTTCCAGTGGCACTTTGTATACAGGACTAAATAAATAAATAAAAACAAGAAAAAAATTAGTTAATAACATTTAACAATATACTCACACACGGATAGGACGAGATAGCGTTTAAGGTCCCGATTTATGACTAACGCCATGACTGGAAACGAAACAACAACAAAATTGTTGAATGCGACTCCTATCTGCGTACGGTCTCATCGACAGCAGTTGTCTCCGTTGATGGACTCTAGGCTACATCAGGGGGAGTATGGTGACTTGTTACTAGTACTACTACTTATCTCACGCCTCGTTCCCACTGGGGTAGGCAGAAACTATGGAGCGCCAGCGACTCCCCTCTCTACATATCACTTTCGCTTCGACCACATCTATGCATGCACGTCGGTTGAGGGTGCTCTTCATCAGTTGACCGATCTGACAGAGAAAGGTCTTCTTAAGACGCCCCCTTCCGACACTGCCATCCATTTTCGCACAATAAATCGTTTTAGTTAATCTCCTTTCATCCATCCTTTCCAAACGACTTGTTGAACTTTATATTATTACTAAATTACTTAGTCATCGTCCACAATTATTAATGTTGCTATAATGATGTTCTATAGTATAAATATTTACTCGATTATTGGCAGATTTAATCGATTATTAACAGTCTGTTGGTCTGGTTACTCGGTCACATGGGTTTAACATTATCAATAGATGTTTATATAAGATTTCTCTTAAGTCATTATGGATTTTTTTCCAAAAGAACACGTCGAAAGTACTCAATTAGCTCCTACTCTTTTTAGGGTGGTTGTTAGTAGTCTGCGTTCCTGAAGAAGTACCACCATTTTCGAATGTAACGCCCGTAAGATGATTTAGTCGCGTTTAAGGGTTAGTTTGGAAGTAGCCAGGTATAACAAACGGTGCATATTCGTCTCCTCAAGCCGGCATAGCGGAGTCTTCTATAGAAATTTGTCTGTGGTAGCGATTGTTCCCATACATGGAGCGCACTATAGGTTTGAGGCACTGTTGTAATATACCGAGCTACAATAAAAAAATACTACTACCCCGCCCGGTGTAGGCAAAAACTATAGAGCGCCATCGAGTCTCTCTTTCTTCGATATATTTCTTATTAAAAAGCACAAAAGTAGAATAATATTCGTCTCTACATATTTATTGTTCTTACAAAGCAGTAGGACAAACCGTAAAGTTGTTCTTGTACAGTTATTTTTGATATTACATACATATCGGGTATGTGCACTTTCATGCAATGCCATTATCAATTATTTGTCGTAAATCTACCTACAGAGATATATAGAGACCACGTAAGGATAAAAACAGAAATTTAGTTTATTTAAAGTGGTAGTAAGCGGGTTGATGATGGTTATTAGGTCAGTCCGATGTCCTGACGAAGTGTACATTGTCAACCAGAAAGGTGCACATGGAGTATCTTCAATCGGTATAGCGAAAACGACTTTTGCTTACAGAATCTGTGTTAGAATGCGTTTCCTTTCATGGACCGCACTCTAGCTTAACATCAGACGGAATGTCGAGTTACTATAATAAATATCAAATTAAATTCTAATAGATATTCAACAATTATATGAATTTTAAAAAAAACTTTAACTTGCATGTTGTTATAATTAAACGTAATGAAAAACCGTACCTTTAGGTGAGTTACGCACAAAATTAATCTAAATACTTATATAAAATGCTAATGTTAGTACGTAAAGACAGGGTTTTCTCCATGATCACCAACTCCAATCTGCTTCCCGTTGGTACCCCTAGGTCTCCTGGTGAAAGTAAGGGAGTTTGGTCGCGGTGGGTGGAAGAGGGTGGTTGTGGGAGACAAAAATCTCAAAAAATGTATATCTGTCTCTTTCTAACTTATGAGATTTTGAGTACTAAGTTTGTCTTTTTCTAACTTATGACATGTTGAGTACTAAGTATAGAGTTCTAAATTTTTTAAAAATAATTTAGAAATGTGTCAACTGTTACAATTGATCTAGAAGATTCTAAAAGTTTCAAGAATGATCTAGAAAGTTCCAAAACGTTATCAACTGCTAAAATCGATATAGAATGTTCTAGAAAGTTCTACAAATTTCTGGAATGATCTAGAATGTTCTAGAAGGTTCTAAAAATTTCAGGAATGATCTAGAAAGTTCCAAAACGTTATCAACTGCTAAAATCGATCTAGAATGTTCTAGAAGGTTATAAAAATTTCCAGAAAAATCTAGAAAGTTCCAAAACTTTATAAACTGCTAAAATCGATATAGAATGTTCGAGAAAGCTCTACAAATTTCTGGAATGATCTAGAAAGATCTAAAAACTTCTAGAATGACCTACAAACATTAAAAAATGTGTATAGCTGCTAAAATCGACATAGACTATTCTAGACAGTTCTACAAATTTCTTGAATGATCTAGAAAGTTCCAAAATGAGCGCTACTTTTAAAATCGACATGAAATGTTCTAGAAAGTTCTAAAAACTTCTAGAATTATCTACAAACATTAAAAATGTGTATAGCTGCTAAAATCGATATAGAATGTTTTTTTTCGGCACGACATGTGACCTCGACTGCTCTGATGGTAAACGCAGTGAAGGTCCATGAGCATTAGCGACTAGAGAACCGCTCGCACGGTGGCTCCAGTCGCCACCACTATGCCGGCCTGAAAAGATGCTTTTTCACGTTCCGCTTGAAGGATCCAAGGATTGGGAGAATACATTCTAGAAAGTTCTACAATTTTCTGTTTCCACATTTACTAGAGTATTTCTTATTTTCAATTCGTTAATTAGTTAATTAATTTGATTTGATTAACTCTACAAACACCCGTATGTTTAATGGTCAAATAAGTCTCAATATCTAAGATAGAAATCTACAATATCTACTTTAAAAACGGATCCTTAAATATTTTTTTATACCATTAAACATGCGATGTATTTTGATCCGAGCAACGCCGGGGGTTTCGTCGCTAGTCTATAATAAAAAGTCATACGTCTTCTTACCCAAAATACACCTACAATGTAGGTATTGTAAAGACGTTTATATACAGAAGTCACCAGCATTTGTAGCGCAATGGTTAGCGCACTGTTTGATTACCGATCGGAACACATATTTATTTACTGACTGTTTTTAATTTAATTTTGACACATTCCAATGCTGAAGTTGAAGAAAATTGAACTGAAAAAAGAAGACAAGCAAAGCTGGAATGATAGAATAGAGGAATTTCGATGAGGTCACGTGAAGCCCCAATCGTCTCAGTAGTCGGATCCTGTGTGCAAAGCCGTGTAAATGGTGAACAAAGTTTTGTACTTAATAATGTTCACTCTGTTTTAATAATTTTTCATATTAATTAATTTCGTAATATTATAAATCTCAGTGTAACTAATGTATAAAAGGCCTAACAATATTAATTGTACGCGCACCGAATAAGGCTTTAGGCCAATATTGCCGTCCTTGTCCCTCTTACGAACCAAGAATACCACCGTCCAGCTCACACGTTCAGTCGTTATAACGCCAACTGGTGGGAATAACCAGTAACACAACCGACAATATTGCAGCGTCGCGTGCGCATGCTTTGTTGTATAAAAATATTGTTATTTTTATAGTTTTGTCATGTGTTCGTGCGTGTCGACGGTGCACACCGCCACTCTGTTAGTGATGTCGTGTAGATGAATGTGCGAGGGTTTGTCGATATTCAGGGATTGTTGACATCTTGGAGTGCGAAGGGAACTATCAAAATAAAGCTCAAACGTGAGTAGATTTTATTCATGTCGTATCGCAGGTACGTGTTCGACATCGTGATAATTAAAACGTTTCATTAATTAAATTCTCGTTCATATTATGTCATATAACGAATCACTTTCATCACAATTAATCTCCATTAGTTAATTGAACGTAATTAAAGTTTCGGCTCATTCTACTTTATTTATACCTCTGCTTATACCATTCCTCTGAAAGCTGCACACTAATAATACCCTATCGGCATATCTACACGGGATGTTTTTACTACGTCAAACAGTTTATCAGTATTTTTTTCACTGCGTTTTGTTTTGACCTAATTTTTTAAAATTACATGTCTGTTATAGCACCTACCATTATCTCATGAATGCATTCAACTCCTCAGATCAGTGTGACTGTATCTTCATTCATTTTTAAAACGAGCTACCCACGTAACCCCCTAATAGTTTTTTTTAAATAAAATTAAAGCGTATTTTTGCTAATAGTATTTTCAATGACGTCACAGTAAGTGATCACAAATACGACTGAACTATAAAAATTTGACGACCATCCCATCTGTTTACCTCATTAATGTTAACCCTGTGTGAATTGTACACCCCACAGTTCACACAGGGTCCAACAGACCATGTCCTACCGAACCGACCAAATAACACAATGCTGCAATTGGGATATATTTATAACGTAAAAGTCTCTTAAACATAATTCGTTTATACTCTTAATGATCGAACTATAGGGACTATATTGCTGTGAATAAAATCTTCGATATAATTAAGAGAATATGTCAAACGATATTCGACTTTAACATGTATTATAGTAAGGTTAGTTTTATTGGCACTTATTTTTTTAATGCTTATCTAAGCTTAAGTCCTAAAAGGCCATATTTACACTATTTACTTATGTGGTAGATACGAACAGAGAGAGAGAGAGAAACCTACTTAATTTTTTTATTTTCTTATTGTAGCTCGGCATGTGACAACACTCCGCCTGATGTAAAGCTAGAGTGCGGTCCATGAATGGAAACAACTGCTACTACAGAGAAACCTAGCAGTCGCCTCGAATATGCCGAGGAGACGAGCATGTACCATCTTAGATTGACAGTGCACACTCCTCTCGTTATACCTGGCTACGTTAAAACTATACCCGAAACGCGACAAAGTTTGTTTTTGTTTTGTTTTTTTCTTTTGTTTTAAGCCTATAAAATAATAACATGCATTTAGCAACGGTTGCGTATTTTTTGAAACTAGTTTAATTAGAGTTGTAGGCAGATGATGATGGTTATAAGCCCAGCCAGCCAGCCAGCCTCCTGGGGTAGTGCCATTACTTTCGCATGTCGAGTGATCCAGTCGTGTTTCGGGGTACGTTTGGAAGTAGTCAGGTATAAGGAGAGGCGTGTGCAGTTCTCTGTAGTAGCAGTTGTTTCCTTTCATGGACCGCTCTCTAGCTTTACACCAGGCGGATTGTCATATGCCGAGTTACAATAAAAAATGCGAATTATCAATAATGTTACGTAATTATTGCACTTTTTGTGCATTATACTTAATTAGAATACAATGAACAATGAATTGAGTTATAGGACAAGGTGATGTAAGTTTGTTAACTATGATTATGTAACTTACGTATCCCGAAGTTTGATAAAAAGAAAGATCAGGGGATCTTTATTAAAAGCCAATCCAATCCAAGCCAATCGACAATTGTCACTTGATCGAATCGACAACAAAATATATGGGATTTGTCGTTTCGTTATCACTTAGGTGACAGTAAAACGTCAAATCGACTGACTTGACTTCATTTAGCCCCTGGACAGTATACACTCGCGTCATCAACTTATATTTTAGGTTAAGGTGAATTTTATGAAATAAATAAATCATTAAATTATATTATATTAAAGGAGAATGCCCATTCGCCCGAGAGAAATGGGCCCACAATTTTTTCCCCGAGTTTCATGATCATTTTTAGTTCATTTTGTAAACAAAACAAATCTACATTCTTTACCTCCAATCAGTTTTAATCTTTTCACCCGGGTTATTGAGTAATTAGATGTTAATTGATGCAATATTTGAGGTTATTATTATTTTAAATGCTTTAATAATTGATAATATCTGTTTATTTATGTAATTAAACATTATCTATTGATTTGTAAACGATGTGTTGATATAATCGAAATAGAATAAGAATATTGTTTTGTTAACAAGCTATTAGATGTCAAGTGGAGCTAAAAATGGGTATTGTCCTTTAATCAAGCAGGCATAGCGGAAGCGACTACTATCAGCAGAAATTTTTTAGTGGTAGTAGTGACTCCCCTATTACTGAATCACATAAAGGATTATTCTATTCTTAATTTAGTTACGAGCCTGGTCCATGAGCGAAGACAACTCCTGCCATAAGGAGATGTCTTCAGGCAGCAGTCGCCTCCGCTATCCCAACTCGATGAAACGAAATTGCTACTATGTAGAAATCTGATATTTGCTCAGAGTTTACCTCAAAACCGCAAATTATGACGTTCGGGGTCTGCCAAGAGGTTTTAGTGTAACGAGGCCACCCCGGGACAATTCACATACATTATGTTATACACTATTACTAAAGAATGGTAGGCAGACTGCTGATGGTTATTAGCTCAGTCTGCCGTGTTGGGGCAGTACCACCACTTTCGAATTACACACCCGTGAAGTTATCTTATCGCGTTTCGGGAATAGTTTAAAAGTGGCCAGGTATGACGAGAGGAGTGTGCACTCACGCCGGCATAGCGGAGGCGACTGCTGCCTGAAGAAATTTATGATTATTTAAGTTGTGCGCGCATATAAAATGCAATCAGTGCTGTTGGGTTAAGTTATTAAGTTAAAATTTGAATAAACTAAATGTAAAGCTTTCCTTTGTAATTAGTGTGCTTTGGTATAATTTATGTAAAACAAAGGGTAAAGGTTAATGAACTTAACAAATTGTCATTTGATTATGCAAATTGAGCCGCGTGTTGCCGGGGTACACTTTATATAACTTTGCTACAAGATAAGACATATTTTGACTTGGGTTTAATGCCAGATAGTCGTCTGCGGATGTCAAGTGTGGCAGGACGATGGATATTAGCCCAGTCTACCGCCACTTTCAAATGTAACACCCGTGAAGAGACAAAATCGCGTTTCGGTATCAAATTGCTTGAAAGAAGCTGGATATAGCGAAGGTGGAGCGAAATTCGTCTCCTCAAACATAGCGGAGGTGTCTGCAGATATATTTCTCAGTTGTCTCCCCTCTCATGGAAGCACTCTAACTTTGTTGCATACTATGTACATTGTACACATATTTTCCTGATTTAATTTCTATCTCTAACGTTTTATAGATAGCATAGCGAATACAATTATATTAAAATTATGATGAATTTTTAATTCAAAAAAACACACGCGGCGCGGCTTGAGTACCGCAACAAAAAAAAAAAGAAACTCAGTACAATAAATGTTAAACTCACAAAAAAATCAAACGTAGTCGTATCAAACTGAAAAATCTAAAATATAACTTTTGTTTATTCGAATATAGTTCTTTGCGCTCTCGAAATAAGGATGAATAGGTTTTTGGGGATTGCGATTCCTAAATCTACACAGAAAGGTTTAAAATAAAATTTTCTGCATTTTTGAACGAAAAACTATTCCAATTTAAAAGGCGAGAGATCGAGGAATGGAGTCACAGTTGAAAAAAAAGAAACACGAATTGTCACAATCGCTCTTATTACAAATGCATAGATACTATGTTACTGAATACACTTTAGTTTCAAGATATTTTAAAATGCTTCTATAAAAATGCTTGTAGGATTAATTTATTATTTATGTATTAAAAAAACTATGTTATATGTACTTTGGTCGCACATTAAAAGAGTGGTAGGCAGACTGATGATGGTTATTAGCCCAGCCTGCCGTCCTGGGGTAGTACCACCACTTTTGAATATAACACCCGTGAAGTGACCCTGTCGCGTTTCGGGAATAGTTTGAAAGTAGCCAGGTATAACGAGAGGACTGCACTGTCAATCTAAGATGGTACATGCTCGTCTCCTCAAGCCGGCACAGTGGAGGCGACTGCTGTCCGCACAGGTTTCTCTGTAGTAACAGTTGTTTCCATTCATGGACCGCACTCTAGCTTTACATCAGGCGGAGTGTTGTCACATGCCGAGCTACAATTTAAAAAAAAAACTAAAGACTTATTTAGTAGCGATAGTAATGAACTAATGACAATAGAGATAATGAACGGAAACTCATAATTGGTGCCCTAGATCTGGTGAAATGGGTCAACTCTCAAATGCTACTGTTTTTGTTTTGTAGTTATTCGCCTGTTTATTTGACATGACGACTTTTGGTACCTCTTGGCTTTCAACAGTCATTTGGCCTCGTCTCATGATGAAAATTGAATATAACAAAACTAGTATGATGGAAAAACATAGAACACAATAATTCGGACGAGTTTCACGCAGTAAAGCTCGCAGTTCTGTGACAAATATAGCTAAAATGTTCATTAACGTTAATTATCGGAAATTATATGCGAGGTAGTATTGAGAAATGTTTTTGGTTGGATATCTGCAAAGTAACGCCTAATTTATTTATTTATTTATTTATTTTTAAGGCACTCATACAGGCTACAGTACAAACATGTTTCTGAATTTAAATTTTAAGTGTTAGCGCTGTACTGTAGCCCAAAATAGTGTGCACGCCATGGAATATACAGAAGAAAACAAAACCATTCAAAAACAAAGCTACTTAAAATCTAATCACAAAAAAATCAAAATAAAAAAATGACATGTTCTATAAGTAACCTCACACATGTGTGAGGTTTTGGCTTAATCCTACGTTTAATTTATTTTTAAAAATTGAAAACTTACAATTAAATATATCTAGATCCTTACAGGTATGCTTGCCTATCCACTCATTGTACGCTCTACACATTCTAACTAACGGATTATAATAGGAGGTGTTGTTTCTATGTGTATATATCACGAAAGGGTTAGTAGAATGTGTAGAACGGGCCCTGAGTGGGTATCTCGTGTTCAGACACACAGATGAAAGTAGAGATGGAGAGTCAATGTTCGAGTGGATTATCTTATGAAGGCAGATCAGGTCATATCTGTGACGACGCGCTTCTAGAGACAACAGACCAAACCTACGCAACCTGTCACCATAAGTCGAATTGTCCCTGCCCGCAAAGTATCTATGTGATAGAATTTTTAGGAATTTCCGTTGTATACGCTCAATGTTATTCGTGTGTATCTTGTAAAACGGTGACCATATAGGACAGGCGTACTCCAGGACACTCCTGACTAAACTACAGAAAAGAGTGATGACAGATTTATATTTCTTAAATTCTTTAGTGCTACGGAGTATAAAACCGAGAAGTTGATTGCATCTTTTGATAATTTGACTATAATGATCCCTAAAAGTAAGTCTGTCATCGAATAGGACACCTAGATCCCTTACACTGTTGACGCGGCTGAGGTATTCGTTCTGAATTGTATAGGAGTGAACTATCTTACTTTTTTTGTTTGTAAAAGAAATAATGTGACACTTTTTAGTATTGAGTGACATCTTATTCCTTTTACACCACTCTGTCAACACATCAAGGTCCCTCTGGATGGCTTCGCAGTCACCCGGTGTCTCCACATGCGAGAATATCTTTAAATACATAATATAAACTAATTTTATTAAAATCGACTTTAGATGCGTCGAGGTTAAAATGTCGATATTCGACATAAACGGAGCAATGGATAACTAATACACGTACTTATATTTTTTTCATCAACAATGTGTTGTTAGTGTGTATTTAACTTTCACTATCACACACTTTGCAGCATAATAATTATAATATTATCTAAGATGGTATATTACGCAGAATTACTTTAAATGTTTGCCAGCGACTTCGTGCGCTTACCAAATGTGGTTTCAGTTCAAATGTGAATGTTGGGTATTCTGAACGTTAATTCCGAGTTTTAAAAGATAATGTAAACTGTTTTTTTCGTAAAATATCATTCATAATAATATGTATAGTAGTTGCCATTCATGCAATTATTTTACAAAGGCCCTCGACTCGACTTGGTTGATTCCCCCTCTTTTAGTTAGTACACGTTCCGAAGCTACTACAGGTTTTATCTTTTTTTTTGCTGTTATGGTTTTGGAATGGCAGATTTAACAAGCAAGCTGTAATTTTAATTAATAAACCAAACTTAGTCGGCAGCGGTAGTGCCGCTAACAAACGCCATTTTATTTAAAGCTTGAAGTGAAGTGGACAGTTTTTATCTGCTTTAGTTTCTAAATTGTTACTTACGTAATATTAATTGTGTTTAATTTGTAGGATTTCATTAAAATATATATAAATTATTTAATTATTGTTTTGATTTTGGTAGGGTGTCACCGGATATGTTTCCGAATGTAAAATGTGTTATGTTGGCAGTACTGTCGCGTCATAGACAACGGGTTTAGGGCGCGTACGCTTGTGTCAGCTAGTGGTTGCGCGCGCACATAACAAAAATAACGACTTTTCTTACGAATTAATGAATTAAAGTAACAATTGTTTTACTATTAATAAGTGAATTTTAAATTGTGAATTAATCGTTATAATTTTGTTTATCAATTAATATTTTGTTTATGTGTTTGTGAGACGGTGAAAGTGTGTGTTTTGTTTTTGTTATCATACAAAAGGTGATTGTTACAGTAATATTTTAATTTAATTTTTATATTGCCAACGCCTGCGTTACCAAATAAGGCTTTATTTCCGTAGTGTTCGGGATGACCCTGTAAAAATAACTGCATTCTTAGTGCAGGAAAGGACTGGTATTTCAAACAACTTAACCTTTTACTTGTTTTTAACGAGGTTACTTGAACCTATTTAGTTTTAGATAGTCTTGAATGTCTTACGTTAACATACTATGTCTCATAAAGTATAATAAGTATTTAGTTAAGTTTGAAAAACCTGACCTCAAATATTATTAAGCTCATACGGACCTTCAAGTGCTACAAATCAACTTTGTGTGTCTGTGTACATGTTGGTAAGGTCGGAACTGTTGTTTTATAATCTATGATAGAGCATTGTTAGATAAAAAATATTATAAGTGTTAACAAATTTGTTTTTCTAGTTTTTTAATTATTTACCTTATTGATTAATTTTGTTATAAAAAATTAATAGATGTGTAAAAACAGGTATTAATACCAGTTAGGTAACTTGTACAGGGTTTTTTTTACTTGTCACTGAGGGGAAATATTAAGATATAAGTAGTTTTGATATTCCACATTGTTTGGATATTAGATTTCTTCTAATAATAATGAAACTAAGCTTTTTTGGTTTTTGTGGCTCGGCATGTGACAACACTCCGCCTGATGTAAAGCTAGAGTGCGGTCCATGAAATGAAACAACTGCTACCACAGAGAAATGTCTGCCGGCTTGGGAGACGATCATGCATGCATAATAGGTTAATTATTTTTGTATTTTGAGCAGATTTTCCATTTTTTTCCATTCCAGATGTTTCCATTCATGGACCGCACTCTAACTTTACATCAGGTGGAGTGTTGTCACATGTCGAGCTACAATAAAAAAAAAGATTTGATTCCCGGATCAAATAAGGCACTTTAAAAATAAGTGTAAGCTCTCTAAATGATCTCCAGGTTCCTCTATCTTTCCTACTTTAATATTTCACCTCACTAGTTAAAAAAACAAAACATCCACTTCCCTTGACTTTGTTATAAAATTGAAACCAACCAGTCTGATTAAAATAGATATTTTTGTGTTGTATAACCCGGATTAACCAGTTTATTGAGGAGGGTTTTAAGCCTTTTGGATTAATGTGGGTAAAACCGCGCTCTCATTTTATCTCTACACAAGGATCCGTTGGGTCGGAACATGGTAATCGTAGGAAGTTCCTCGTATCATAAACAGCTGGTTGTATCTACATGTTTTCTTTATTATCGCCTGGCATATGACTATACTCCGTCTGATGTAGAGCTAGAGTGTGGTCCATGAACAGAGAGACTGCTACTAAAGATAAAGGAGAATGCCCATTCGCCTGAGAGAAATGGGCCCACAATTTTTTTTCGAGTTTCACAATGATTTTTAGTTAATTTTGTAGGAAAATAAATTTATATCCTTATCACTGATCAGTTTTAATTTTTTTAACCCAAGTTATTGAGTAATTATACTTTTTCTGATGCAATATTTGAGGTTATTATTATATTAGAAGCTTTAATAATTAAACATTACAGTATATTGATTGGGAAACGATGTTTTGATATAATTAAAATAAATTAAAAGGTATTTATTATTTTAGAATATTGTTTTGTTAAGAAACTATTAGGTATCAAATGGGCCCAGAAATGGGCATTCTCCTTTCTACTGGCAGTCGCTTTCACTGTGCCTGATTGAGTAAAAAATGTGCATTCAGGTTGACGGTTTAAGCTAACTAAGTCACTTGCTATTGTTCCACTTGCTACCCTAACATGGTACCCATGATACCCATCATCAGTCTGCCTACCGCTCTCTAAATCTACATCTACATGACGTAACATTTGATTTAAAAACAAAGTAGGTGCCTATATTGTGAGTAGATAATGTAAAAATGCAAACATATTATCAGTTATTTTAACATAAAAGTGTGTATGTAAAGATACTGTTTAGTTTGAACTGGCTAATGTTTGCTCTGAGGAAATATTACAACGTTTTAATAGCTTTTGTTATTAACAACTACTTACCTAATTACCTATCTAAAGTGGTATTATGTTTTTTTGTATGGTATTAGTATAATTTGAGAATTGGGTGTCGTGTCAGGATCGTGGTGAGTGGCGTTCCGTTGTCTCTGCCTATCCCTGGAAGGCGTGACAATTATTGTCGTTAGTACAATTTTGGAGTAGTAGGCAAAGTTATCCCTTTGTACCACCACTTCCGAATGTAACACCCGTGAAGTGACCTTGTCGCGTTTCGGGAATAGTTTGAGAGTGGCCAGGTATTACGAGAGGAGTGTGCACTGTCAATCTAGATGGTACATGCTCGTCTCCCCAAGCCGGCATAGCGGAGGCGACTGCTGCCCGCACAGGTTTCTCTGCAGTAGTAGTTGTTTCCATTCATGGACCGCACATGGTTGTCACATGCCGAGCTAAAATAAAAAACATAAAAAAAAGTAGAAGTGTAACCACCTGTGCAGTGACAGTCTCTCTCGACCCATTTCTCCCACTCCTCTCTGACTTCAAATGCACTTTTGTTTTTCTTGATTTACCTATTGGTTCAGGCGTTTCACGTCTGTTCCTTCTGCTCATTGATGTTGAAAGAACTCCTAGCGGGTTATCAGTGACTTCAGAATCGGTTTAAAAGTAGTCGGTATAGTGAGAGGCGTCTCCACTGTCTTACATCATCAGCAGTTTATCTGTCACACTTTGGTTTATTATGGAACTTAAATTATAGGTACCTTAAGTAAATAATAAAGAAACAAAATATCCCAAAACTTTTATGTAAATAGTCTATTTTTTTTAAATTATGCAACATAAGTGATAAGTCACACAAAATGCACAAAAATATACATTATTGTTGGAAAGAGATAGCTATACTAAAATTACAAATTTTTATGACGCCGAGCGAGGGTTGGCAGCAGGTAACAGGTGTTCTTACCCCAGTTTGACTCCTTTTTTTTGTTGTTAACGTTCTTTTTGTATCATATATTGTTTAGAGTTAATTCATATTAATTTTATGAAAGCTAGCATAGTGGGAGTGACTACACGCTATCATGTTTGTTATTTCAATAACAACTGAACACTGAATACCTAATGAAATAAGAATTAATGCTGGAAATAAAAGTTATTCAATATATGTAACATATAAAAAAGGTTTATAAGATTAAAACAAAATGAGGCCTTTGAGAGTGGAGACTGGAAGATATTAATGTTAAAATATCTAGGTAATTACGTTTAAATCCACGGGGATATGAAGGTATAAGGTACGGGGTTAAAAATAAACAATCACAATAAAGTTAAAGCAAATCAATATTTCGTAGATATACATACATATTACACGAATTATTATCAGACATTAAATTAATATTATGTGAACAAAAATAATATTAATTATGGAAAATTCCTTAATTATTAAAATAAATTTGGGGCAATTATTTTCATATAACTTTGTATTATTTTGTTAATTGTTCTATTATATTAAATGAAATCATTTAAATATGTTTTACTTTATTTAATAATAGGTAAATATATAGACCTCAAAACCTGTAAAAAAAACAGAAATGCAAGCTACATTGTAACTTTATTTATCGACTTGACGACGTCACACACAAAGTTGAATTCGTTAGCAATAAGTGAATCGATCACACGATGTAATCTAAAAGCCCTACTACTTTTCAACAGTCATTCGTGTAACCATCGAGAACGTCGCGTCGCGTGCGATGCTCGAGACACAGTCGTTGCGCCCACGCATCGGGCAATGGATGTTTTCGACAGATTCAAGAGAGACCGAGGCGGTCTCAGGAGAACGAGGTCCGTGCGGGCGTCGCTGCGGATGATCGGCAACAAATGGAGATCGCAAAGGGAACAGGACGACCTGCAATTATTGAAAAGAAATACTGTGGCACTGTTCTGGACGGAAGACTGCGAAATGGCGAAACGGAAACAAGAGACGGACAAGCGCAGAGGTGACGTCGAGCTGATATTGAAGCCGCAAAAAGTCAAAGCGGAGAAGAATAAATTGAGCGATCTGTTCACAAACAAGAAATACAAGAGTCGATCGTGCAAAGAGTTGACGGTCGTGCCGGACGCGGTGCCGCCGAAAGCCGCCGCACTACTGCACATACACTCGCCGCCCGGGAAAGAGAACAAGAAGAAAAGGGAGAAGGGTTCGGGGAAGATCGAGTCCTCGAAGTCTATGAGCGACCTGATCTCCGTTCGCGCGAGGAGAGGCTCCGAGAGCGATATGATGTCGGAGTCTGATAAAGGTTGCGTCAATCCAGCTTTCGTGTACAGCACGCCACCCAAAAATAGAAAGAAATCCATCACGTCTAATGATATAATGAGTAAGTTTTCTATATATTTATATAGTGTTATTAAAAAATATTATATGTTTAAAGTGTGTTATATTTACATAATATATCGCATATTATTCGCTGTCGAGATTAATCTGTGGAAATTGTCGTAAAAAAGTGTTTCGCGTAAGAATATTGTTATTAAAGTCGTAACAGTTTCACAATGTGATGCTCCCTCGCAGATTAACTTTCGTTGTCCCTCGTAAATTTTAATTTTGTTCTGATAAAAAACAAACAAGAACATCATCAATATAAAAGCTGTCCTATTATCACTTTCATCAGTATGATGCCTCAAGCCGGCATCGCGCGGGTGGCTATGTGCTGCACTCTAGCTCAACGTGAGGCGGAGTGCTACCTCCAAATATCTATAATTCTGAAAGTAGGTATGTAACGAAGCAGGTAATAAATTATCGTGCTTTTTGGAGCCGAACATCGTTTCGTTGAATTATTGCCTTATTATAAGGAAATACTTAATAATTGCTTAGTTCATTCATTTTCCTAATATAGGTACATATAATTTTATATATGCGTAGATGTGTGTATGTATAGTTAGTGCGACGGTGATTAAGTAAAAGTAATAGTTTCACCATAATCATTGTCTGATTCGCGGTGGGAAAATCTTGTTACCTTCTCTATCTCTATTTTGTATTCACTTTTATGGTTGGAATGTTACTACGTAATTATCACTAAATGGAAATATGTCACTACTAATGTATGATTTCTCACTCGAACGCTACTCCACTCGAGGTCAAAATCAAAATCAAAATATTTATTTTCCTTCCTGCCAGATGTTCGGCAAGAACCCCGTTGGGGCACTGAAAAAACTTATAGATATACCTTACTTATTATTCATATAAAAATTCACTTAAATTATAAAAACTATTCTTTACTAAAATATCTTTAATTTATTAACAAACTTATTATAATTAGACTCATCTTTTATATGGCCAGGCAAACTGTTGAAAATCTTTACAGCCATGGCATATGGCCCTGCACTGTACATTGACAAACTTGACTGTGGTATCGCTAATGTAGTCCCTTTGAATATGTTTTGTATCCACTCCAATTACCTAGGTAGCTATACTGAAAGACTATAGAGAAAAAAACAACACACATACAATAGTCTGAGTTAAGGTAAAGATCGAATCCACGTCCTTCGCTTCACGCGCGGTTTTTGTGCCCACTAAGTTACACAACCATTGGTGCTTCGCGGAAATCTACCTTTTTTACAATTTTTCTATCGGTAGCCTTTCTAACTGGGTTGTATTATCCATTAGTTAATTTTTTTTAAATTGTAGTTCGGCATGTGACAACACTCCGCCTGATGTAAAGCTAGAGTGCGGTCCATGAATGGAAACAACTGCTATAACAGAGAAATATGGGCAGCAGTCGCCTCTACTCGTCGGTTTGAGGACATGAGCATGTACTATCTAGATTGACAGTGCACACTCCTCTCGCTATACTTGCTCCCGAAACGCGACAAGGTCATTTCACGGGTGTTACATTCGAAAGTGGCCGGTAAATGACAAACATTAATTAAAAAATAAATAACAGTTAAAATTAGCTCTTTTTTTGGTGTAATTCCTGAAATGTAGGTTGGGTTGAGGAGGGTTGAGAAGAGACAAGTAATACACAAGATTAAGCTCTCTATTTATCATTTCCCTAATTATCTAATTGAAAATAAAACCTTTTGAATTTGAATGGAAAGGACAATGTCCACTTGTGGGCCCAATTTAATACTTTGTTAACAAAAACAATATTCTAAAATAATACCTTATTTTTTCATTAATTTATTTCTATTTCAACATATCGTTTACAAATCAATAGATAATGTTTAATTGCAAAGGAACAGATATCATCAATTATTAAAGCATCAAATATAATAATAACCTCAAATATTGCATCAGTTAACATCTAATTACACAATAAACCGGGTGTAATAAATTCTACAAAATTAACTCGAGAAAAAAATTGTGGGCCCATTTCTCTTAGGAAATCCTTTCAATTATACTACTCGATGTAAAATGTTGTCGACACACATCTACCGCAATTTGGTAGTCAAGTGAAAAGATAGAGGAGGTCACGTGCATGTACCATCATCAACATTGTTGCTTGCTTTCTCACATATTACAATTTAACCTTATGTAATATAACTTTTTTAAACGTAATTACACAAAAATTACATTCTATGAAAGGTTGTTCTTATCTAACTTTAAGGTCCGTTTGCACCAGAAGGCCCGTTAAAGTTACTTTAACCGTTACATTTACATTTACTCCACACGATCGTTGCACCACCGTCGCGCCTGACAGTTTTTATTAATTTTTTATAACCGTAACCAGCGAATCTTGGCTGGTTAAAGTAATCGTCAGACCAATGTCACTAACGTCAAATGTATGAAAAGAAGCCAAAAATATTTTTCTATTATTTTTTCGGGATCAGCCACCCTTTTAACGATAACAATATGAATTTACACGATATTGCAACGCGCGTGGAGTAAATGTAAATGTTTAACGGTGACGTCGTCGCCGTAAAAGTAATAGTTAAAGTAACTTTAACGGGCCTTCTGGTGCAAACGGGCCTTCTTAAAAAGATGTGTTTCACTCTTCATTATATTGTGAAATTTCGATTCAACTTTTATGAATGAAGTACCTACCTACCTATCTTTTTTTGTAATACCTATTGGTCATTGCATCATAAATACTAAGAGATTAACATTGGTTGGTACTTTAGCAGAGATTGTTCGGACGCAAGTCTGTCGTTGTCAGTCACTAGTCGCAATCTAATTGAATGTTTCTTTATCCAAATTATTATATTTTTGAATTACGAGGAAGGTTTTGGGAATATTTTTGACTAAAGTCATACGGGAACATTATATATTATATGTCAGAATCTTTTTTTAACGCCTGTACTAAGCTAAGATGGTTATTATCTAGTTAGGCCCGGTCTGCTGTCCCGGGGCCATGACTTTTGAATGTAAACAGCTGCGGCTTTGTCGCGTTTCGGAATCAGTGAAGAACAAAAGCATAATATAAAAAGTAATGTTAAAAGAACCTTATCTTAGTTTTTTTAAATTGTATCATCTTAGTGATAATGTTGAGCAGCAGCAGTGTCTAATTAGTGATGGCAGTCACTTTCTTGCGAGATCGTAGTGATAGAACAGCATCCCTTCTTCAAAAACCGTGTGAAATTCTTAGTCTTAATTATGGTACTGCAATGTAACGACATGCTACACTTCCTTAGTTGCGGTTAGTAAAAAATACACGGTTTTTTATAAATAGTTTTTAGTGTTTGTGTGTAATTTTTTGGATGTTGTACAAAGAACGTCCTGTGGCGTAGGAGTTAGTGCATCATCTTCGGAAGTACTCGGTTCGATTCTCACAAGAAACTATCATCTTACGGAAGTGTTTGTTTCGGGTTTGCGTTGTCTTCGTCCTATAGTACAGGGTGTCCTAGTTTAGCATAATGTTGTATGTATTTATTTTTATATTAAATAGATAAAGAAGCTTGTAGTGTAAGTAACATTAGACTTTTTATAATTGGCTATCAAAGCTAAAATAATATGTCGTATATGGTTTAGGGTTTGGTATGGTTTCGTTGTCCTTCGTGGTGGTCCGTCCAATGGTCCTTCGATCCGGATTCGAATAACAAACGTGTTTTATTTAGATTTCGGATTTTTAGGTCCTCGTTGAAAATAATGTAAAAAAAGTCAGTACCGTTTATTTATGAGATAATCGTTCGTTCGCATTAAAAAAGCAAGGTTATCTTACCGTTATACATCGAATACGAATAAAAGTGACATTTGAAATCGATTTTAAAAATTGTCGCACGTAACGACGATCAAATTGTGTGTTTTATCCATGGACAATATTAAGTGAGCTATGTTGTGCAAGTTACTTTAAAAATTGACCTTTTTTCCTGTCCTCGATGTTTAATTTGTTGACCGCACAATTCCTGAAACGTATGTAGGTAAATACTGTTGTTTATTGGATTGATGTTTTGAGTACTAGGTGAATTCCACGTTGCGTATTTAAGATTAGCTTGGAAGTGGCGAGGTATGACCTGTCAACTGTTTATTTTTATCAAGACGCAAAGAGCAGGTTACATTTACAATATTATAATAATTTAAAATAAAATCGTGTTTCCAGTCATACCTTATGTATTACACTTTGTTCCGTATTGTATGTTTTATAAAATGATAATAACTCACGCTATGTGCTACTAAATTGTATTAGGGCTGCTCACTTTATATATCTGAAGCATGGCGTTGTGGCAAATTTGACCTTGCGAATAGATCCAAAAGTTTTTAAGGTCACGCGTGTCGTTTTCGACTGTGGGTGGGACTGACAGATGCATGTCTGTTTACAGCGTGCATATCACGCATGAGACGCGTATGTGTGGCCTCTTCTTTAAGTATATTTGAAACTTTAAACTCTTCATAAATTATAGGTAGAGTTTATTTCGGCTATTTGCCTCCTCATAGCCATTGTGGTTCCGACGTGACTGCAGTTATCATTTTTACACTTACATCGATGATTTTATACTGCTAAATCGGAGAAAAACGTAATCGTCAACATCATCGTTACAGCTGCCTTTATGTCTCTATTAGCATCGAGCTTTATTTCTTCTCTACATTTGTTTCGTTTCGTTTCTGTCCGAAACGAATTAGATCGCTTTCCGTAACCTCTTTCTTTTAGGTAGGTAATTAAATAATGACATCGGTAAACAGAGAAATGTATAAATAAATGTACAATAAACATAAATTAAATGTTGGCAACCCTGATAGAGCTGGCAATACTATTATAGTAACATCTAATAACAGGGTGTTATGAGAACCTTTCACTTATAAATGAATTAAACATAAATACCTATAGATATCATGTGAAAATATTAATTTTTCGTTTATGTACGGATTTAACAAATTCTTTTTTCTAATGTAAAGCTAGAGTGCGGTTCATGAATGGAAACATCTGCTACCACAGATAATAAATTTCTATAGTCTCCTTTGCTATGCCTCTCGTTATACCTGACTATTTTCAAACTGCTTGCGAAACGCGACAAGGTCACTTCACGGGTGTTACATTCAAAAGTGGTGGTACTACCCCAACACGGCAGACTAGGCTAATAACCATCATCGACCACTGTTAGAGATTTTTGGTGGTATAATTAATTTTAATGGTTCAATGGATTACTAACTCTTCCTTGACTGATATCATGACTGGCAGTTAGGGTTGCCAAATGTGTTGAAAAAAAACCTCAAAAATCTGTAAAATTATATGCTATCGTTCGGTTGAATGTGATTTTTTTTGTTTTCCGGTCGGAAACCGGACGTCTGGCAACCCTACATACAGTAGAAGTGTCAGCCAGGGTACAGGCTTAAGTAGCGGCTTCTTGAAACCGTTTTACTTGTCACTGGGAGGGAACTCCCTCCATCTCGTTTTATATATTATTATTTTTAAAACACAACGTTGGGTGTTGTATCTTTACGTTTGTTTTCTTGATAGTGGTAGGTAGGCAGAATGGTGATGGTTATTAACCCAATCTGCTGGCCTGGGGCGGTACCACCACTTTCGAATGTAACACCCGTGAAGCGACCTTGTCGCATTTCGGAAACAGTTTGAAAGTAGGCAGGTATAACGAAAGAAGTGTACACTGTCAGTCTAGATGGTGTATACTCGTCTCCCCGAGCCGGCATAGCGGAGGCGACTAGTGCCCGTAGAGATTTCTCTGTAGTAGCAGTTGTTTCCGTTCATGGAGCGCACTCTAGCTTTACATCAGGCGGAGTGTTGTCACATGCCGAGCTACAATAATAAAAGAAATAGTTAGCCAGGTCAATCTGCATGGTGCACACTCGTTTTCTCAAGCCGGCATAACGGAGGCGACTGCTGTACGCTGAAATTTCTCTGTGTTAGCTTTTGCTTTGGTTTATTACACATTTCACATTCACGGTGTCACTAAAAAAATATTTAGGTAGTTTTAAGTTTTTTTTTTAATTTAGTTTATTGTTTTTTGTTATTATTTATTTATGTTATGTTTTTGGTTGTGCGTAGAGTTGCAGTACGGCGCCCTGTTAGAGGGGTGCGGGGGTGAGTTGGGCTCCCTGAGTGCCTGCTCACCCCTGCCCCCGCCTGACAAACACCGACGTCGACAACGTGACAATGGAAAAGTGCCACTTGTCAATATACATCTACATGGTACATTTTATTTTTATGTTTATTATTAACATTTTTTTAACCACAAACCACGCTTGGTGTGGTCTGTCGCTCTCACTATGCCGGCTCTGTGAGATGCCTCGCCTCACTGTGCTTAAGTTGTAGGAAAGACTGGAGCTGTAGGTGTGAACTCGCTATAGATGAGACCTGTGTTCGAATCTTGCTCAATTCTGACCGGTACCAATGTAGCTATATTATGTACATTAAAAATATATATGTTAATAATACGCTGCAATATCTATCGCTTTTTTTTTTGTTTTACTTCTTTTTTTTTTTAATTTTCTACTTTACTAAATCTTTCTATTTACAGACTTCTCTTTGATTATGTGTAATTTTGTATTTGTATGAGCTGTTTTTTTTTAAATTGTAGCTCGGCATGTGACAACACTCCGCCTGATGTAAAGCTAGAGTGCGGTCCATGAGTGGAAACCACTGCTAACACAGAGAAATCTCTACGAGTCGCCTCCACTATGCCGGCTCGAGGAGACTACTTTCAAACTGCTCCTGAAACGCGACAAGGTCACTACTTCATATTCAAAAGTGGTGGTACTACCCCAACACGGCAGACTGGGCTAATAACCATCATCAGTCTGCCTACCACTCTTTAATAAGCGGCCAAAGTTACATTGGTCAGAATTAGCGAGGTTCGAACACGGGTCTCATCGATCGTGTCTTGCCGCTAGACCACGGCCGCTGAATGTGCTGTTTCGTTTGTTACAGCGCTGTTTGCTGCCGTGGAGCACGGTTATGCTGATAAAGCGAGGAATATTTTAGAGTCAACGGATGTCGATGTCAATAGGTATGTATGGGGCAGGCAGGCGCCACTATGCCGGCCTCGTTGCAAACGTTGATTTATATGTTTCAGTTTGAACTCCGATGGCCTCTCCCCGCTGGACGTCGCCGTGTTGGCTAATAATAGGCAATTGGCTAAAATATTAATGGAATTTGGTGCCAAAGAAGGGACACAGTGTATGTATTTTTTATGTCTCCATTTATACGCATGTCAGTTAGGTTACGAACTCTTTTAAAGAGAAATAAATGGCTACATTCCCTAGTCACCTCCGCTATGCTTGCTCAATGAGACGAGTGTGCTAACTTGAATTAAAGTTGTGGTATTAGGAGCGGCCGTGGTGAGACGCGTGAACTCACGATCGATGAGACCCGTGTTCGAACCTCGCTAAAGACCGGTACCAATGTAACTTTGTTATATGTACTTTGGTCGCTCTATGCCTATATTAAAGAGTGGTAGGCAGACTGATGATGGTTATTAGCCCAGTCTGCTGTCCTGGGGTAGTACCACCACTTTCGAATATAAAACTTGTGAAGCGACCTTGTCGCGTTTCGAGAATAGTTTGGAAGCAGCCAGGTATAGCGAGAGGAGTGTGCACTGTCAATCTAAGATGGTACATGCTCGTCTCCTCAAGCCGGCCTATGGAGGCGACTGCTGATTGTAGAGATTTCTCTGTAGCAGCAGTTGTTTCCATTCATTGATCGCACTCTAGCTTTACATCAAGCGGAGTGTTGTCACATGCCGAGCTACAATTTAAAAATGTATATACTATTTAGTTTCCTACTCTGCAACGTGTACGTAACGCACACGTCACGCTTGTGTGTGTTCGGCTTAAGAATAGAACTGGCGAGTTTGTTTTGCATGTTTGAACGCGTTAATCTCTAATAATACTGATCCGATTTGAAACATTATTTTTGTGCGAGTCGCTGTAACTCGTGCGAAGTCGCGGGTAACACCTAGTTTGTAATGAGCTAATTTCACGTGTGCAAAGATTTCCGTATCGTAATCGTGACCGACGAAGTTACGTTAAAATTTAATTATCTATTTAATTTGTTGGCATGTGATTTGTGAAAGTTAATATATCGTGACCGAGTGCGTGCGCGTTGACTTATGAACGTATTTTGCCTCCTAATTGAGTCTACTTCTAAAGGGACTGTCAAGAGTGCGGTCCATGAACGGACACGATTGTTACCACAGCCACTGTCGCCTTGAGAAGACGAGTATGCTCCATCTGGATTGACAGTGCACACTCCTCTCGTTATACTTGGCTATACCTGACTGGACTAGTAACCATTATCAGTCTGCCTATAGCCCTATCTTTAAGTCAAAGGAGAATGCCCATTTTTGGGTCCACTTGATACCTAATAGTTTGGTAACAAAACAATATTCTAAAATAATATCTTATTATTTTATTAATTCATTTTGATTGTATCAACATATCGTTTACTAATCAATAGATGTTTATTTACATAAAAAACAGATATCATCAATTATTAAAGCATTTAAAATAATAATAACCTCAAATATTGCATCAAAAAATTACTCAATAACTCGGGTGAAAAAATTACAACTTATTAGTAATGAGGAAGTAGATTTATTTTTCTACAAAATTAACTAAAAATCATCTACAAACTCGAGAAAAAAATTGTGGGCCCATTTGGCTTCTTCAAGAATTTGTGTTGTAGACTAATCGTATGTACAATGTAATTTGTATAGTTTGTAGTAAGCGAACACAAACTTGAACGTTCAACTGTAAAATAGTTTCGGGAAAGTTTTTATATACTTCTAAAATTGAGTTTCTTTTTCTATTCAAGTCGATGTTACTTTGTAACTTATTGAGATTGGTCTTGTTTCACTAAATATACTTTGTCACACGTAAAATGTGATAATACTTTTTTTTATTGTAGCTCGGCATGTGACAACACTCCGCCTGATGTAAAGCTAGAGTGCGGTCCCCGAATGGAAACAACTGCTACCCCAGAGAAATCTCTACGGGCAGGAGTCGTGAGGAGACGAGCCTGTACCATCTAGATTGACAGTGCACACTCCTCTCGCTATACCTGGCTACTTTCAAACTATTCCCGAAACGCGACAAGGTCACTTCACGGGTGTGTAATTCGAAAGTGGTGGTACTATCCCAACACGGCAGACTGGGCTAATAACCATCATCAGTCTGCCTACCACTCTACTTAATGGTAGGTAGACTGATTGTAATAATAAAAATAAATTATTTAATATAAATTGTTATAATTAATTATTTCGACATATTTGTTAACAGTTAAAAACTCGGAAGCATTGGGTGCTCATTTGAGAAGACTGTCGCGTGAGGCTGAGGAGAGGTTGCACGAGGTGACCGGTTGTGTTCCTGAGAGAGCGTGCAGAGATGACGCCTCGTGTACTAGGTATGATTTGCTTTTTTAATAGTAGCCCGACATATTATGACAATACTCCGCCTGATGTTAAATTGAGTGCGGTCCATGAACGGAAACAACTGTTACAAAAAAAAACAGTCGCCTTCGCTATGCCGGCTCGAGGAGAGAAGGTTGACAGTACACACTTTCGTTAGAACTTATTAGAAACATACTTGAAATGTCTTGTCGTGTTTAGGGACGTGTGTGCACTGTCTATCTATTTCATCTTTTCGATTCGGCATAGCGTAGGCGACTATTTAACAATGTTGTCACATACAACAATGTGACATTTGTATTTTTTTTTATTATTATTTCAATTTTTTTCCTTTCTTTATTTTGACATTTACACACCCAAATGGGTAGTTATGGTGGGACACTAACATAGAAATAAGACCATTGGTACTAACCCATAACTAGTGAATAAATTATTTGATTTTAATGAAAATGTATGCAGGTCGTCGGCGGGCGGTGGTACTGGTACGACGGGATGCGCCGGTGGTGTCAATTCGGAACGTGACAAGCAAGCACAACACTGGGATAAAAGAGTTAGGGCACTCAAGTATGAATATATTATTATACATATATAGGGAGCGAGTGGCGTTCCGTTCTCTCTGCCTATCCCTGTGGGAATGTGGCGTGATGATATACAGTGTGTCCCAAAAATCAACGTCAAGCCGAAATTAGTAATAAATAAAAGTATATTTAAAAAAAAAATTATATGGCATTGTAACAATTTGCCATTGTCAAAGTAAATAGTTTTGCATCGAGTTAATATTATTGTGCATCACGCTAAACTGTCAGGTCAAGTCAAGTCAAGTCAAAAATTGCTTCAGTAAAGTGGTAGAATCTTTACTGAAACTTCCGTGGGAGTTTTGGAGGGAGAATGGAAACACAGGTTCTCTTCTTTTGAATTGTTTGCCCACACTCACGCACGTTCACGAACACTTAATGGTTAATAATCCACCATTATTACACATTAACACTCGAAGAAACACAAGTTTAGGAAAATAATTCAAGACAGACAACCCGACGTCTCAAGATGGCCGCCAAAACTCCATTTTCCAAATTATAGCCATTGAAAAAGGTCTGTAAAACCTACATACTGTGACGTTATTTCAAGTACTATGGACTAGTGATACTTACTTTTCTTGATTTATTTAGAATTTACTTAGAATGTTTTTCACATTGGCCCATCATCCGATTTCAGCTTAACGTTGATTTTTGGGACACGCTGTATATTTTAAGGACGTTGGCACATTTTTTAAATGGCGCATGTACTCGTACATATTGTCTATGATTTTTACACAATGACATCCTCACAGTTGTGAATACCTGAAACTGGATCCTGGTATCGAAATATCCTTAAGGTAGTCCTGGGGTAGTGCGATCACTTTCTATAAGTGTGCCCTGTCAACCGTGCAACAAGCCGGCATAGCGGTGGCGACTGTCGTCTACATACATACTCTTTGTAGCAGTCGGACGAACTTAATGTTACTGTGTTGTTTGCAGACGTCTCGTGCTCGGTTACCAGCAGCTTCGTCCTCCGTCAGGTCATCTGTTCCCTTTATTAGAGGTGTGCTCCTCGCACAGTGTCGCCGTCTCTGTCACGCACAATAATACACAAACAATCGTCACTAATTATAAAGGTATGTGTCAGACGAGAGAATTCTGCTTCAAATATATTCCGGTACCAATGTAACAATGCTATATGTACTTTGGTCCCTCAAAGGACCTCTGATACAATTTTTTTTAGATCGATATTAGATGTTATTAATTACTAGAGCGGCTGTGGTCTAGCGGCAAGACGCGTGAACTCACGATCGATGAAACCCGTATTCGAACCTCGTTAATTCTGACCGGTACCAATTTAACTTTGTTATATGTGCCTATAGGCACTATTAAAGAGTGGTAGGCAGACTGATGATGGTTATTTGTCCAGTCTGCCGTCCTGGGGCAGTACCACCACTTTCGAATGTAACACCCGTGAAGTGACCTTGTCGCGTTTCGGGAATAGTTTGAAAGTAGCCAGGTATAGCGAGAGGAGTGTGCACTGTCAATCTAGATGGTACAGGCTCGTCTCCTCACGACTGCTGCCCGTAGAGATCTCTCTGGGGTAGCAGTTGTTTCCATTCATGGACCGCACTCTAGCTTTACATCAGGCGGAGTGTTGTCACATGCCGAGCTACAATAAAAAAACTTCCGGTATTTCGGTCTATCGTGTTCCGAGATATCGCATTCCGGAACCGGACGAAACGGACTTTCAGAACATGTCAACATTTTCCCGAGGTCCCCTCTATACGTAACAGAAAAAAGAAATCTCTGACACCCCGGCAGGTTCCGGGCTATTTAATGAAATGAAATGAAATGAAATCTTTATTGCGTGCTTGGTATTAGGTAATTTCTGAGGCAGTACAATAAATATAGTACAGTACAATACAGTACAGTACAGTACAATAAAAATAATAGTGTAATTATTGTTTTCAGTGGAATGGTCGTCTCGTGGTGACTTCTCCAACATATGTGGTAGTCGTACGGCATCCGTCTCCGGTAACGTCACCACCATACTAATATCGGGACTGACGCGCGGCAGGAGATACTTCTTCCGCGTCACCGCTGGAAATATAAGAGGGCATGGTGATTGTTATGTCTCCACACCGAGAAGTGTCGTGCCCAGCAGTGAGTATCACTTATGTTTTAGGCATATAGTTTGTCACGCTTTTTTCCACACGGGGATAGGCAGAGACGATGGAACGTCACTTGCCACGATCCTGACACAACTCTCCAAAAAAATTAAAGCAGAAATAACTTTGCACAATAAACGGATGGTGAATGCGTCTCCTCAAGCTGGCATAGCGGAGGTTGACTGTTGCCTGCAGAGATTTATCTGTAGTGGTGGTTATTTCTGTTCATGGACCGCACTCTAGCTTAACATCAGGCGGAGGAATTTAAAAAAAAATTAAATTTACGCGTTTAAACATTCAAACAAAATTTTCAGCTTTTTTAATGAGCAGTTAGTAATTTTTATTGATATACGTTCGTCAGGTTGGCGTGATATATCTTCACCTGGTCGAGGAGTGTCCTCTGCGCACGCGTCACTCGTGGCTCTGGACTCTGCCGTGACGTCATTGCGGATACGACCCGCCTACAGGCAGCGACAGAAGAAGACCACAATCAAACAACTCTTCACACCAAACACAAAGTTCCATAAGAACTTGAGAAGGTTCGTTGAAGTCTTTTTTTCCTTCTTTTTATGGCATTACAACAATTTGCCATTGTCAAAATAAATATTTGCACCAAGTCAATATTATGGAGTTTTGGCGGCCATCTTGAGACCTCAGTTTATCTGTCTTGAATTATTTTCCTAAACTTGTGTTTCTTCGAGTGTTAATGTGTAATAATGGTGGATTATTAACCATTAAGTGTTCGTGAACGTGCGTGAGTGTGGGCAAACAAATCAAAAGAAGAGAACCTGTGTTTCCATTTTCCCTCCAAAACTCCCTAGGAAGTTTGAGTAAAGATTCTACCACTTTACTGGAGCAATTTCTGACTTGACTGAGACTTGACCTGACTGTTTGGTGTGATGAATGAATGACTCGTGATGCACAATGTTATTAACTTGATGCAAATTATTTACTTTGACACTGGCAAAATATTATAATGCCACTTATAAAAAAAAAGTTTTGGAGGGAAAATGAATATAACCGCTCTCTTCTTTTGTATTGTTTGCCCACACTACACAGAAAAATAATAATAATTTTATTTATTTTTTTATAATTTTAAATACGTGTTATAATGATATAATTCGTTCCAGGGGTGTATACTTGGCGTGTATAATACATAACGATGACAAATTGTTGGTGACGAACGAGGAGTTCATACCTGTGATAGAAGTCGACGAGACATATCCCACCTGCATATATGCTGACTTCCACTGGCTCATGAAGGTGAGTAAGAGAGTGAATTATCATTTGATATATTACTTATTAAATGTTAAATGAAAAAAATAGATAATTACATGAAAAAAAAACTGAAAGAAGTTCACCAATGATTTGTGGTTAATTTTGTAGGAAAATAAATCTACAATCCTTATTATCGATCAGTTGTAATTTTTTCACCCGTGTTATTGAGTAATTATACTTTTTCTGATGCAATATTTGAGGTTATTATTATATTAATTGCTTTAATAACTGATTATGTTTTTTATGTAATTAAACATTGTCTTTTAATTGATAAATGAAAAAATAAGATATATATAATTTAGAATATTTTTTTGTTAAGTGGGCCAAGTGGGCCCAAAAATAGACATTCTCCTTTAATAAGCACTTCTTTTTACAATATTTTAGTAAGTCGACTAATAATAAAAGTACGCAGTAGATTCATTCTTATTTACTTATACAAAATTTAAAATTGTAAATATGTAAATATTTAAAAAAATATATTAATTTAAATTTTTTGAAAACAAACAAAATTGATAAAGAATTTAGTTTTTATAGTAGCTCGACATGTGACAACACTCCGCCTGATGTAAAGCTAGAGTGCGGTCCATGAATGGATACAACTGCTACCACAGAGAAATCTCTACGGGCTGCAGTCGCCTCCACTATGCCGGCTCGAGGAGACGAGTATGTACCATCTAGATTGACAGTGCACACTCCTCTCGTTATACCTGGCTACTTTCAAACTATTCCCGAAACGCGACAAGGATGCTTCACGGGTGTTACATTCGAAAGTGGTGGTACTACCCCAGGACAACAGACTGGACAAATAACCATTATCAGTCTGCCTACCACTCTTTAATAGTGCCTATATAATTCAATCAAAAGGACAATAGAAAAATAATTAAAACTGATTAGTGATGAGGAATGTAGATTTATTTTTCTACTAAATTAACTAAAAATGTTCGAAGAACTGGAGAAAAAAATTGTGGGCCCATTGTCCTTGTTCCATTCCTTTATATAAAATATGTCGTCTCAATCGTAGGTGTCGTGCGCGTGGGACGAGGTGAAGTCATTGCGCACCGACATGGAGAAGCACACGTCGTCCTCGTTGCATTTTAGACTGAAACTGCTCAATGCCATCGTACAAATGCAGTCTGCGTTGGGGCTGCAGGACTTGGGTACGTATGCAACTTATTATGCACGCGTTGGCTACTGAGGTCGTATCACAGGCACTGTAACGTAGTAATATTTTTATATATTTTTATTTATTATTATTTATATATTTTTCCCCTCACCACACTGTAAAATTTTGATCGTCGACAACACCGCGACGATCTGGATCGACCTCGAGCCTGGGCGCTAACCGGATGTCTTCTGTCGGTGTTTCTAGACTAGGCAGCTCACCGAAAAGCATCGGAGAACAGCTAAGATCCCTTATATCTACATCTTAGTGCTTAGGAGTGTTCCATCGCCATATACAATTAAAGAACCTACTTGCTGTGACAAATTTTATTGCATTTTTATTTCGCCCCCGGCTTTGGGTCGAGTCGGGGCGCACGTCACAGCACCGAGCTACCAAAGTATGTGAATGAGCTGAGTGGACTGTATCTAGAAAAGTAGGGGTGAAAAAGTAGGATCTAAAATGATGGAAATAGGACTCACCGTTTGCGTGGATAGATTGTTTTTCAGTATAATAACATTATAATATTTGTTATTTGATGGTGGTGGTTAGTATAATGAGTTAGTTTGGGTAGTTGCTATAGTATTGTTGTATTAAGTTTTGGTTTAATTTGTTATTTTTATGGTGATGGTGAGCTTGTAATTTTCTGTAATTATGACACTGGAGGAAATCTGTATAACCATGGACCCACAGGACAGGCTTTGCCTAGTGTGGGTCCACTAAACTCCTTGTTCTTTATGTAAAATAAAAATTGTAAAATAAAATAAATAAATAAATAAATAATGTAATTTTACTCAAATTTGTCGATGCGCGCGCGCGGCTAGTCTTCTTGACACTTCTTGTCAACGCGGTTTGTTTTTAATTTGGTGCGGGAAAGGAGGCAAAGGAATAAAATGCTATGCAGCGCAACCAACCAAAATAAAACTAATTTCAGGCGCGAACAGTACGTATAACCGTAGTACCGGTTAGAATTTAGCGAGGTTCGAACACGGGTCTCTTAGATCGTGAGTTCACGCGTCTTACCGCTAGACCACGGTCGGTGATTGTTATAACTTACACACCCTTACACCTTGTCGCGTTCCGGGATGGTCTTGGAAGTAGCCGGTGTGAGAAATGACACAAAATTGTTATAATAATAAAATATTGAAGTTTATTCCTAACAGCGGGTGTGCACTGTCAAACTAGCATAGCGAAGGCGATTGTTTTCCTGCAAAAATTCATCTGTAGTAGCAGTTGTTTCCGTCCACGAACCGCACTCTAGTTTGAAAACAGACAGTTTGTTGTAGTTTTACATAAAAATGAATTGTGTGTTTTACCAGGTACCGTATATCACAAGCCTCTCCGTGACCGACACGGTACCATCGTACTGGTACTGGCGGGCGAGTCCCGCGCGAAGATACCCGTCAACTGCCGATGGTGCGGACGACCGGTGCCCGTGCCCAGTGGAAATGACCTGAATGCTGGCGATTTACTGCTCACCGAGGTCAACAAAGTTAGGCAATATAGACAGGTACAGATATTTCTTTCTTCCTATAACGTGGAATCCTTCAATGTGAAGAGGCATCTCATCAAGTCGGCATAGTGGACCCGACTGCTGTCTGCAGATCCCGTTCTCTGACAGCAGCGAGCGGAGTGCGGTCAGATAACGTGCCAAAATCCCACTCTAGTGACGACAGAAAAATTGTGGCAATCTAACTCACATTTATTTAATAAAACATTTTCTTAGAGCGGCCGTGGTCTAGCGGTCGATGAGACCCGTGTTCGGACCTCGCTAATTCTGACCGGTACCGATGTAACTTTGTTACATGTACTTCGGTCGTTCATTAAGTGTGGTAGGCAGACTGATGATGGTTATTAGTCCAGTCTGCCGTAGTTTCCAAGTAGCCAGGTATAGCGAGAGGAGTGTACACTGTCCATCTAGATGGTACTCGTCTCAAGCCGGCATAGCGGAGGCGACTGCTGTCTGTAGAAATTCCTAATTTAACTTCAGACTGTTGTCATATTATATCGATAAAATCGATTATAACTATAGTATAATATTGCAGGTGTGTCACGTGCAACTACCGCGCGGATTATATTTAGGATATCTGAAGTTGCAGTCATCCGTGGAGGTCGTGCGTATAGTGACACCCGCCTCGTCACCCAACGTGCCGCCGCACAAACGACTGCGGGACAATCCGCATGTATCTGCGTGAGTATTCAGATTTGGCTTTTCCTTAAATAGAATCTGATGCGGAGCTTGAGTGAGGACAACTGTCCCCTCCGTTGTGCTGGCTTGACGAGACAAATAACCCATGAACAGGGCACATACCAGTTCCCAGTTTACGGGTGTTATAATTGAATTAAACTGGGGTAATGCAACACCCCAGGACGTCAGACGATTGAATGCCTTCGTACAACTAAATGTGCAATAACGCTCCGAATGTGACGCAAGAGAAAAGATGGCCACAGTCACCTTTAGGTTCTCTGTCAGTCAGTATGTGACTTGACGGCGACATTGTGTTTGCACCTGTATGCTTTTGACCTAACAAATGTTTGTTGACATTTCAGTGAGGAATGGGACTATTTAAAAGGCCAAACAATAACAACAGATACGAATATAGTAACAATAGAGAACGTGATACCATCGGAATCGCAAGAAATATTCATAGATATGATATCGAAGGCTGCGACAGAACTACTCAGACATATGGATGTGGATCGGGAGACGGCCGTGTCGCACAGGATATACGATTTGGAAGTGATCGAACTGACGCCCGATGTGAGTTTCATAATGTTATGTCCGCCGGCAGAACTCGCGTGCTCCGTGCCAGGACAGACAGACGTATTGTCACAGAAACAGGAATTGCTCACGCTGCCGATACAGGCGTTCGAAATGATACATCTGCAGACGTACCACTCCGATATACTCAATAAATACTCTAAACTCAGTTGTATGCTGGAGTTGGAGGTGACGTTGGCGGCGCATTCGCACAGAGAAGCGTTCTCGTGCACAGAACTGCAGACCGCCAAAGAGAGGTTGAACAAGTTGGAAGAATTACAGAATAATCTGAACACCGTTTGGAAATCGGAACGTTGGTTGATGGACCTCATCGGATTCGCGAGAGACAAGGATAAAACTACACCCTCGTCGGGAATATTACTCAAATATATATTAGAAAGGACGCCGAAACGCGACGGCGACAAAGATTACAACTTGAAAGTCGATCTGTTACAAATACCTTCGCGAGACGTCAGGAAGAGCTCCCCGGGCAGAGGCTCGTGGCCGGGACCGGCCGGTCGTCATGGGGAACTGAATCACGAATTCAGCAAATCGGAGCAACAACTCGCTCAGAGGCAGACTTCGGTGTCGACGTCCAATCTGAGCGCGCAATATCTGAAGACCAGGAAATGCAGCGCAGACTCACAATTGACACAATCTAGTGACAACTACTCCCCGTTCGACATCAAGTCGTCCGGCTCGCATAATAGTTTGAATATAGCTTCTCTACCGCCTTCCCGGAGCGAGGATATGTTGGCGTCGAACCAGGAGGAGCGGCGTCCGCGCAGCGTCAACATGTCGACGACGTCCAGTCCCCTGCTGGGCGTGAAGGGTTATTACGCCGGCAGTACGATCAGCGTCGATAGAAATGTGTCCGTGCACAGTTTATCGAGCGATTCCGAATCTCAAAGTTGTCCTATAGCGACGGCCGTGCAACTGAAGAATCGCCCGCGCTCGAAGCACAGACGCGTGATCACCTCCAAGAGTATGACGGATGTCGATTACACTGACACGGGACAGAAGACAGACGCTGAACAAACGATCGATGAGGAGAAGAAGATGTCCGATGCGCCTGGAATATTGCAGGTCAGTTTATAGTAGATGACATCTTTATATCATAAGCTCGTGATATAATTGAAGAATATATTTGCAGGTGTTCGCCGCGTACGAGACGGGTTTAGCCGCTGGTACTTCGTTGAAATTGCACGTGACTCCGCGGACGTCTGCGAGAGAGGTCATCGACCTCGTGGTCAAACAGCTGAACATGGCCGCAGTGCTGAAAGGGAAATCGGGACCGGTGTACGAGGCGGAGAGATTACGGGACTTCTGTCTAGTGGCGGTGATCGGGGCGCGGGAGAGATGCTTGAGAGATGATTTCAGACCTTTGCAGTTGCAGAATCCGTGGCGGAAGGGTAGGCTGTATGTGAGACTGAAACACGACGTGTTGGCGGCCCTCAACCATTCCGCCAAGCAGCCCGCCTTCATATAGATCGCGTTGCATTATGTTTATTGCATGACAGAGTATGTAGAATTACTCAATTGCTTTACGTTTTATATTATTTGTGACATTTGTAGGGTAGGCAGTTATGATAACAAGAGATAGTTTGGAATATATCGATTCATTTTCTGTATTTACTTAGATAGTATTTTCCTTTTTTGGCATGTGGTTTTATCAATCGAGCGCCCAACACACGTTCAATTTCATTTAAAAGATCTGAGGACGGAGTACGAAATTACATTAACGTTGTCACGGCGTAAAGTGATTCCTATTCACCAATAGGATCGCTTCATTTGAATTTTTTAACTTCGGCGATCAAAATAATATTGTTAGATTGGTGGGGAGTCTCCACTTTACGCCGTGACAGAGTAAATGTAAACTCGCACTTCTCTGCGACTCTGTTCACTAGAGGGCGCTGTAAAACTTCCTGTCAAACCGTATCGTATGTAGAGCTCTCATTAATGAAATAGTTGAAGTGTGGTAGAAAGTGTTGCCAGCATATCTCGTAGGGTGACAGGGTTGCCATCGCGATGGAGAAAAGTTCCCGATAAAAATTAAAATTGTAACAAAAATATAGGAAATATATAATTTGACCGTCCCTTGTGCTCATTTATATATATTATATATAGTTTTGTTTATAAGATTATTTTTATATTAATATATTGTAATAGAGAAATATATTAAGTTTTTAATATTAAAATGCCATTGATATACATATTTTATTTTTATTAACATAATGGGGTCCGATCTCTCAAAGTATTATTTTTTTTGTAATAAAACCAACAATTTCAACTAATATATCAACATAGAGAAGGGAGAATGCCTATTCGTTGAAGAGAATTGGGCCCACAATTTTTTTCTATAGTTTCACGGTAATTTTTAGTTAGTTTTGTAGAAAAATAAATCTACTTCCTTATTACCGATCAGTTTTAATTTTTTCATCCAAGTTATTGAGTAATTAATCTTTTTCTGATGCAATATTTTAGGTTATTATTATATTTGATGCTTTAATAATTGAAGATATCTGTTTTTTATGTAATTAAACATTGTCTATTGATTGGTAAACGATGTGTTGATATAATTGAAATAAATTAATGAAAAAAAAAAATTAAAATATTGTTTTGTCAAACTATTAGGTATCAAGTGGGCCCAAAAATGGGCATTGTCCTTTGGGTTCTTCCCGAATTTGGTTGGCAGTGTCTATGGTATAATATAGGCTGTAATTTCGGGATCAGCAGCCAGGTATAACGAGAGGAATGTGTACTGGCAACCTGGATGGTACACTTTCGCCTCCTCAGGCCGGCATAGCGAAGGCTGTATGGTAGTAGTTGTATATCAGTCGGAGTGTTGTCATATACCAAAACAAAAAAATATATAGGTCTTGCCTATGTCAGTATATTTGTTGAAGTCTGCGTAAAAAAAATACTCAACGTTTTTTTGTGTTTATAGTTTTTAAACAAAATAATAAATTATAGAATTATGAAATTGTATAGAGAGTGTATATTTAATTTAGTATTGTACAAAGGTATTCAATATTGCGTTAGCTACGATGATTGCATAAGTTCGTGTCAAACTTTAATTAGGCATCTGTCTGTTGTGTTTTAATTGCAGAAATGCATTATATTTATATCAAATATATTGTATTCATATAATCTTATTTATGTTAAACTCCCCTCCGTTATCCGATTGCTAACTGCGCTGAGATATAGCATATAGAGCCATGAACGTCGACTCTGGCGTGAACAGCATGTGTGACGTCACTTACTAAACATACTACGACTCCGCACAAGAGCCTTAACTGAAAGCTTTGTAAGAGAATCGCTGATAACCCTAAGGGGGGTTTTTCAGCATGAATGAGAGGTGGAAGAGACGTGAACAGACGCTCCGAAGACAAAAAAAAACAAGATTTGAGTCTGAAACGAGGTGAGGCTCTGCTCAAGCGACAAATAGGATCAGAGCATCCGCCGGGGGGCAAGGTGCAGTGGAGTGAGAGGGGGGAGTGACCGACACCGCACAAGAGGCCAACTAGATGCCAATATAAGTGGGGGGATACACACTCCACTGCACCTTCCTTTCTGGTTGATGCAGTCCTGTATAAACCCTATCGGTTAGCAGCGATTCTCGTTTAGATGGTGAATCGACGTACATTGGTCTAGCGCCTGCTATATCACGGCGCATCTACACCACTGTGTGTGTGTGTCTTAATAAATAAATAACCAATATTGCTCATTGTGTTAATTTTATTCGGTCCCACGGTGCAGGCCTAATCACAGTCTTCATCCATCGGTAATTAAAACAATTTCGGATCACAGTTTAGTTTCTCTATTCGCTATTTATCTTTTCTTCTCTTTATAGTTTTAAAATATCTGTGATCAGTAAATGTACCAGGTTTCTATTAAGTCCAATCCATAGGTTTAAGGGGCCCCCATAAATCCTATCAGGAAACAAAAAAATAAGGTCTTATATGTTATTTATTGATTGATCCGTCCAAGCGCCAGATAACGGGTAACACAAGGGAAAATAGCCCTTACGGTTGCCTCACCTAGCCATTCCAAAACTGGAGATATGATATTTTTTATTATAAATTTATTATTGAGATTTATTTTAACATTGGCACGAACTTACGCAATCATCTATAATAATTATGAGCTATTACTATCTTTGCTCACTATATATAAATAGTAATTTGATTATAATGAATCATGTGGTAATCAATATATATTTCGTATTTAAGATATATCAGTGTAACACCTCGGCCTGGAACACATATCAGTTTGCAAGTCAGGCCGGCATAGCGGAAGTGACCAAGCCAAGCTACAATAAAAAAATGTTTGAATTGAATTGAATGTTCAGCTTCCGCTGTTAAATTGATTAATGAGGTGAATGTCATTGAAATCATCTCGTAGTAATCGAACTAATTGATTACTTTCTACTATGGAGGACAATATATTATCTATATTATCTTTGCTTTCTACGTACGCCGCTCGTCAAATAATAAAATCGTTTAATTGGTTTAATTGCAACGTTGTCAGATACAAAAACATTTGGTTCATTATAATTAAGTAACTTAATAAATTAGTATTAATAGTATCCAATTTAGATAGTGTGGTGTTCTGTATAGAATTTAAATAATCAATTAAATGAACACGTTAAGTTCCTCGTATCCTATTAACTATTGTGTAATAATATAGTAAGGAATATGTCCTAAATACAAAATGTTAATTAAATGGACATTATCATGGCCAAGCGACAACATATTCGCAGTGTGTCAGTTTGAAAACAAAAGGAGTATATTCGTCTCATCAAGCCGGTATAGCGGAGGTGACGGCTACGTTCATGCAAAAAGAGTTGGACGTGTTTCTTACTATATTAGAAATAGTTAACTGTAGCCGCTTGTTAACAATAAACAAAAATATACTTGGAAATTATTTTAATTCACGTAGCCTAATTAAAATGTCTTATGATTATTATAATTTTTATTTTAGATTGTGTTATGTCGCGATACGCCATAAGGTATAGTGGTTTGGATGAAACAACGCACTTAAAATATATGTCTTTCAAATCTCTATTTGTGTTTTTTTTGCCATAAATATTTTCTGCAGGGTAATTTTTTCAACTGGGACAGTATGGGGAAATTCTAAACCGCAGGAGATACAGGAACAGAATCTTAGGAACCATTTGCTCTTTTTTTATGAAAACTAATTTGGCATAGTAATTTTTCTGGTCAAGCTTGAGTTGACCATGAAAATGAGTCATTCGTTCTAAACTTTTTAAAATTATGTTTAACCGTAACTCGAAGGATCATAGTGGTTCTCTTCTAATTCTTGAGTGCAAATAAAATTTAGTATTTAATTATGGAACACTTTTTGAGTGTGTATGTATCGACTATGGTTCAGTATCTACCATGTGCTGGCCCGTTGTATGACAAACCATTTCATTAAATTTGACTAACTTTCGCTGCTCCGATTTTTTTTCTTCCGATACAATGAAATGATCCTTACATGAAACTCAGTCGTACCGCATCAAAAAAATTCATCATAAATGACTTATTTCCATGGTCAACTTAAGCTTGACCAGAAAAATTACTATGCCATAAAAAAAAAGAGCAAATGGTTCTTAAGACAGTTTTCCTGTATCTCCTGTGGTTGTAGGATTTCCCCATACTGTCTCAGTTAAAAAAAATTTATCCTGTATAGTGTAGGAAAATTAGTTGAGAATGTAAGCGTTTATTCGTAAGACAAATAAAATAGGTTTTTATCCGATAGTTTTATCGTAATCGCTATTATCGATGCTTAACAATTATCTACAATTTTGCATTCATTAATAATTTAAGTATTGGTTCGCGTATTAATATAACGTATATAGTGTGATTTCCAGTTATCGTGTGTGGTTGTCTGTGAAAAAATGAAGATTGGTAACTATTATTTGCATATTTGTAATAAATGATACATTATGAACTGTCTGGCTAAAGGTTTTTTAGTGACGCACTAGTTTCAATGCTAATGTCTCGACTTTTGGGTCACCGATTAGCATTTTTATTTCACTGTCTGTCTATAAATAAATAAATGATCCTGTCCTTAATATTAAAAAATATAGTGTCACCATCAAAATGGTTTATAAATAAGTAGCAATTTAATTTGGCAACACTGCCATATATGTGGCTGAAACCCTAGTAGCAACGCCAAGAATCTTGAAATGTCATTCAACTTTGAGCTGTCAACACGGTTCAAAGTTTACTTCAACTTATCGTAGGTGTACTCGGTTAGAAAAACCAATTATTCTATTAATATTACTTTATTATACAATTATACACCCACCTTTGCAGACGGCAACATGAGTTTAGTGGCCAACACAGGGTGAGTTTCATTTAAATTCGATGGTAGAATAATGTGTTTACGTTGCTGTTCCACTTTTCATAAATAATTGTTTAAATTAGAAAATTGGCTGGTCGGACGCTCTTTATAACTGGTGCTTCGCGCGGTATCGGGAAGGCTATAGCTCTGAAGGCCGCTAAGGATGGTGCGAATATCGTCGTTGCCGCCAAAACCGCTGAACCGCATCCGAAGCTACCAGGAACTATTTATACAACAGCTGAAGAAAGTATGTGTTACTATATTTTTTATATCACTCAGAAGAGCTTATAGAATCCCTCAAAGTGCTTATTCATTTTGTTTTTGCTAAATATCATGTTTGTATTTATTTTTAATGTGGACTTTGTACTCTGCAAATCTACTTATACATTTGTATAGATATTTTTTTTCAAATAGGATTACAATACATCTGGTTTTGTTCGTCTTTTTTGCTCAGATTTTTTACTTTGATGGAAAAATCACTCAGCCCTCCCCGCTTATTCCTGTAAAATTAATATGCACTGTGTATAAGTATTGTTGTTGAATTGTTAGAATTCATTTAGTAAATAAGATGGATTTTTTAATGTTTGGCTTTTTGTTAGAACTTTAAAAAAAAGAGAAATTTTTTAGGGTATTAAGGATTCAAAGAAGGTTTTTTTTTAATTGTTTGATAAATAGTTTTCTCTATTTTTATATAAGGCAACTTATATATTAATTTGAAATGTACAAGCATTATTATTTACAAAGGTTTTGTTCATTTAAACAGCAATAGTCTGGTGTAGGATATAAATATATGTATATGTTATTGAACTTTGCACGTAATAATACACCTTGATAAGACAAATAATAATACACTAGTAATTGTTTTATTGCACTTTGTACAATTTTTATTATCTATTTCACAATCATTGATTAATTACATATTATGAAGACATGTAAATTAAGAAATAAACTTACTCCATTCCCAAACTAGGATACCCTGTACCCTCTACTAATGGGAGGACTACCAGGACAAGAACAATACAAACATGTAACACCTAAACCAAAAACACATAACTACTTTTTTTTAAATATCTTAGTAACCTTTTGCTTGGATTAGGAATCAAACCTGATACCTCTGTGTGATGAACCACGGAGGCAAAATTATAATGAGTGATCGGATTTCAAGATCAAATATCTGTTATTATTTCAGTTGAGGCGCTAGGTGGTAAAGCATTGCCGTGTATTGTTGATGTACGTGATGAGAAGCAAGTTCAGAAAGCTGTTGATGATGCTATTAAGAAGGTAACATTTTTTATGTTTTATTGTAGCTCGGCATGTGACAACACTCCGCCTGGTGTAAAGCTAGAGTGCGGTCCATGAATGGAAACAACTGCTACTACAGAGAAACCTATGCGGACAGCAGTCACCTCCACTATGCCGGCTTGAGGAGACGAGCATGTACCATCTTAGATTGACAGTGCACACTCCTCTCGTCATACCTGGCTACTTTCAAACTATTCCCGAAACGAAACTAATTACATTTGAAAAATTATACATATTTTTTCATACCTCAAAGTTATGAACCTTTATACCTTAAACAATCAAGAAAAGTTAAATTACTAAATATTAAAATCAATTGGTGATCATGAATTTGTGTTTATCTACAAAATGAGCGAAATGTCATTGACAAACTGGTTGTAAATGGACCCGTTTCTTTTAGGTGAATGGGCATTCTCCTTTGCTACATTGTGTGTTGTACTTTTGCGTTAAATATAATCTGTATTTGCAATTATTTCAGTTCAATGGCATAGATATAGTTGTAAACAATGCATCAGCTATATCGCTGACGGGCACTGCGGAGACTGACATGAAGAGATATGACCTTATGCACAATATTAATACAAGAGGAACATTTTTAGTGTGAGTCTTGTTTTCGCTTCTCCTCTCTCCTCTGTGTGATGCAGCGGCTAGTGCGCCAGTCTGTTATGCAGGAAGTCTCAGGTTCCATTCCCAATAAGAATGAATACTATTTATAAATAAAAGAAATGATTTGAGTCTGGACGTTTGTGATGTCCTTCTTTATTATATGTAAAAAAAAGCTACAAATGGATCGTGGGTTTGATTCTACCGCTAAATCGGTACCAAAATTGTTTTTTTTTTTTAAATTATTATTGTAGCTTAGTATATGATAACCTGTTCCAAGAGTGGAAACAACTGCTTCCACAGAAATTTCGCCTCCGCCTCCGCTATGTCGGCTTCTATTAGTATATAATTTGTCTAACATATGTTTTAATTTCAGATCCAAGCTCTGTCTACCCCATTTAAAGAATAGTAATCATGCTCATATATTGAATCTATCGCCACCATTAAATATGAATCCATATTGGTTAGTATGTTATATTTTAAACATAATTTTATACAGGGTGTATCGGGCAACGTGTAAAAAATTTCAAGAGATGACTCAGTAAGTGATTCTGAGTATAAAATTAATTTAAAAAATAAATACTTTTTTTTATCCAAATGTCCACCTTTTCCTTGTAGAAACATACATAATTTACTACACGAACGCGTAATCGTTGTGTCGTCGGGCGGTGCATCAAACAAATGACCTTGCCTTTGATCAACGCCGACAACCATTGCCGCCTCGCCTTTGATCTCGCGCCGACAAGCCGTGTGCCAGCCCACCTGCAACGGCGGTCCACGTCGGTCGGTCCATTTATAGACCATTTGTTTTTGTTATAATACCATACACGAGAACTTTTATTTAGTAAATTTATTTTTTGAGGGGTGTTCATCCCTCACTTAATATTTACCTTAATTTTTTTACACGTTGCCTGATACACCCTGTATATTTAACATATTATTAGGTAATAAAAATAAACATAGAAAAGTAAAGAAGAATATTCTCAAGTTTGTTGATGATTTTTAGTTCGTTTTGTAGGAAAATAAATCTACATTTTTACCTACAATCAATTCTAAAATTTTTACTTGCATTATTGAGTAATTAAGCTTTATCTGATGCAATATTTGAGGTTATTTTCTTTATGAAATGCATTAATAATTAATGATATATGTTTTTTTGTGTAATTAAACATCGTCTATAGATTGGTAAAAGATGTGTTAATATAATTGAAATAAATTAAGATATTGTTTTGTTAACAAACTGTTAGATGTGAACCATTGGGCTCAGAGTTATAAGCATTGCGTATGCAGAAAAAAGTGATGACTGAGTTGATATTTTCACTGCTAACCATGATATCAACAATACTGTTTTTCCCTTTTTTAAAAAATAATCGTGACATACTGTAGTGTTGTCCCATTGCAGGTTCTCAGCTCATGTCGCATATACGATGGCCAAATATGGCATGTCAATGGGTGTGTTGGGTATGGCAGACGAATTTAAGAAATTTAACATTGGCGTTAACGCATTGTGGCCGAGAACTGGTGAGTTGCAAATGTATTATGTAAGACAAATTGAAATTTATTGCGACAGGGTTCTACCACCACTTTTAAGTGTAACACAGAGTATCAATGAGATAAGTGTGCCCTGTTAATAAGTACAGCGGAGGCTGCAGTTACTTGGCACTTATTGTAGCTCGGCACAGGACAACACTCCGCCTGATGTTAAGCTAGAGTGCTGTCCATGAACGGAAACAACTGCTACCACTGAGAAATCTCTACAAGCAGCAGCACCTCCGCTATGCCGGCCTAAGGAGACGAGCATGCACCATCTAGATTGACAATGCATTTCAGATTGACAAATCCTCTTGACTATCCTCAGGCTTCGGCACATCAGCAGATGTGTAGTCGAAAAAGTGTGGAACGAAAAATTAATAAATCTCCAATATAGTTTTTTTGAAAGTAAAATACATGATATTGCAGCAATCGCGACCGCAGCCATAGAGATGTTGACGGGTGATACATCATACAGTAGGAAACCAGAGATAATGGCAGATGCTGCTTATGTCATGTTATGCAAGTTAGTATTATTATAAAAATAACTATTAAATACAGGGTGGTTTTTTTTCAGACTTTGTTTTTTGCATAGCCCCTTGAGTAGGATGGGTAAGGTGTACAAAAATTAATCCATGTTAAATCGAGTATATATTTTTTTTTAAACTGCAAAAGTATTCGTATAAAACACTATTATTTGTAAGGATACAGAAAGAAAGGATATTTGACAAATTTGTGAGGTGATAACCGTAGACAACAAAATAATCTACAAAACTGTAAGGTTGGTACTTTGTCTTCTATGTTGTCAAATGTTTATGACTATCCGGGAAAGGTCGATCGCGTGTCATTACAGTTTTTCAAATATCTCTGCGATTTTAAAGTTTTTTCGGGAATCAAAAAAATACATCTAATTGAAGTGATATCTCAATGGTTTTCATTTTAACATGGGTTAGTTTTTTACACCTTCCCCATCTACTTTACCTTACTAAAAATGTTGCTCAAGTGTGTAACAGGAAAGATAAACATATATGTTATAATATATTTTTGTTGTAATTTACATTGAAATATATATTTTAGGAATCCCGAATCGTACACTGGCAACTTTGCAATTGATGATGATGTATTACAAGGCGCAGGAGTCAGTGATCTGTTGCCGTACGCGTGTGATCCGAGTGAGTGCAATTTTAATATAATGACGCCACATGTATTGACTCGCATGCTAGTAAGCATAGTGGAGGTCCATTACCACAGTCGCTCAAGAAGAATTTTTACGGTCAATCAATGGAGATGGCGTTTGTAAAGAGCGGTCGTGGTCCAGTGGTCAGAGGCGTGAACTAACCAGTACGGGTCGTGTTCAAATCTCGCTGATCGGTACCAATGTAACTATGTTATTTTTTTTTCAGACTTCAATATAATGTTGAACTACCTATTCTTATATATATATTTTTTTATTAATTATAGCTCGGCATATGATCCGCCTAATGTAAAGCTAGAGTGCGGTCCGTGATCGGAGACAACTGCTACTGCAGAGAAACAGCAGCCGCCTCCGCTATGCCGGCTCAAAGGAGACCATCCAGATTGACAGTGCTATACCAGGCTACACGGGTGTTACCACAGTCTGCCTACCACTCTTTAAAATGTATTATATGTGTAATAGTTAAGGCGTCACATAACGAGTTGATGCTGGATGGGTTCCTGGATGACATGCCCGGAAATGTGTACAAACACGACAGAGTACTCGGACGCGTCGCTGTCAGATATTATCACACTTCGCCACCCAGATGTGATGAGAAGGTCTACTCCTTTCACATACGAATGATAATTTTAAGAACAGCTCTTCCACTTGATTACTTCACTTGATAACTCCTACATTAATTTTAAGTCCGTACCTTAGGTCTGTCTGCACCAGAAGACCTGTTAGAGTTACTTTTACGGCGACGACGACCGTTAAACGTTTACATTTACTCCGCACGCGTTGCAATACCGTGTAAATTCATATTGTTACCGTTAAAAGGGTGGCTGATCCTGAAAAAATAATAGAAAAACATATTTGGCTTCTTTTCATACATTTGACGTTAGTGACATTTGTTTGACGATTACTTTAACTTTAACCAGCCAAGATTCGCTGGTTACGGTTAGCGTTAAAGTAACCGTCAAATTTGACAGACGCGACGATGATGCAACTCGTGTGGAGTAAATGTAAACGTAACGGTTAAAGTAACTTTAACGGGCCTTCTGGTGCAAACGGACCTTAGATCTAAAAAAGACGAAATTACGGCACGTTCTCTGTTTATTATTGAAAGTGGACCAGACGCACAACTTACACGCTGTTACTCATCTACGAGGAGAGAAAGATAGAAACACGGTGTTTAAGGATACACGTTGCTAAGGCATTATTTAAGTGCCTTCAATAGGCAATCTCAGCTGACAGTGCTCACTACAAAATCAAAGTATGTCAGTTTGACCTAGTTTGCGCGGTCCACTTTTTAGTCACGCTTACCGTATCTTTCTATTTTTTGTTTTAATCTAACTGTCGAGCAGTGGTCATTGAGTTGGAGAGAATTTAATTATTTTTTTGTTTATATAACACAAATGAAACTAATAAACTGTACCGTGCCAAATTATCTTCACTCACTCGTCTTCATCTCCACGAGCCGGCATAGCGGGGGCCTCTGCTGCATCAGACTGAGGATGATCAGTGAATGTATGTTTGTCCACAGAGAACGCGGATAATTTGTTACCAGACTTCTTTTTGGACGCACCAATTGGGAACAGCGCAATTGGAACAAGCGAGCCAATTAAGGTGTGACCAGCATTTAATATTATATTTATAAATATTTAGTTTGTTTGTTTGTTCGTCTCTATAGTAGTCACATTATTGTATTTAGACGATATTGTAAAATTAATTAAACGTGAAGAATTAAGAAAATCAAAGTATTTTTTGTATATTTTGGCAAAACGGACAGTTTTTTAGTTATTTACTAACTATTATTGTAATTTTTAATCATTAACAATACTAACAAACTTACTAACCTGACAGGGGTAGACAGAACATCTGCTTATCATAACCAGTTTCTTTTTTTATTTGTACCTCAACACATGACATGACCTCCTGATGTTAAGCTGCAGAAAATATGGCTCTTTGTACAGGCAGCAGTCACCTCCGATATACCGGCTCGATGAGACAAATGTGTACCACCCATGTTGACAGTGCATCTGTACTAATTCCTTAGTAAAACCAACATAGTGATGGTTATACTAAAGTGCTATCTTGTCTTTGGATGATAGAAAGTGGGGTGAATTCAAGTCATGGTGTGGGTGTCACTCCTAGCCGGGTGGAGACCTTGAGTGGAATTTGTAACGATTAAAGGTGTCAACTCCATCTATCTACATCACTGATACGTTTGATATAGTTCCACTTTCGTCCACTAGAGGTCCTCTTGATGCGTTTAGAACTCGCATCTTTAAGAAGAAACGAAGTGCGTCGATTCGAATCACATGTAAAATTGTATTCGACTCTGATCGACTTCTTTTTTTGACGACGATGCGAAGTGGTATAAAATTAAATATTGTTATGTGTTTTTTCATGTGCAGAAGGACGGTGCCACCACGAGCGGTGGTAGTGGTGAGATATCCAAGTTGTTTGTGTCAATATCGAATGTGATAACGCCCGAGTTGGTCCAGAAAACACAAGCTGTCTATCAATTCAATGTTAAAGGTATATTATTGTGAACACTTGGTCTGATTAAACTGAAGATGGTGGTCCGTGAGTGGAGATGACTGTCACCACAGATAAATGTCTGTCGGCAACGGTCGCCTCTACTATGCCTGCCTGACACACCTCCCTTGTTATGAGAAAAAGATGAAGGACTCACGATCGATGAGACCCGTGTTCGAATCTCACTTAACTCTAACAGGTACCAATGTAACTATGTTACCAGGCACCACCTTCAAGGAGGCCTAGTCGCATTTCGGAATCAGCGAGTCAATCTGAATAGTGCAAATTCGTTGCCTCAAGCCGGCATAGCGGAGGCAGACTGCAGAAATTTCTCTGTAGTTTTTTTTTTATAAATATTTGTCTGCATTTGTCATCAGGCAAGGAGGAGGGCATATGGCATTTAGATCTGAAGAATGGCGACGGAGGATGCGGCACAGGTGAACCGAAACATACGCCAGATGCGACACTCACTATGGACGGAAAGAACTTTGTCGAAATGTTTGCGGGTATGTTGCGAGATTATACTCGGCGCCGGATCTGGGAAGAATACGGGGCTAAAACAAAACGTCTCCATGGACAGTGGACCTTTGTTTTAGGCTGTGACAAAGTATACACGATCGACGAGACCCGTGTTCGACCCTCGCTAAATGAAATGAAATGAAAATCCTTTATTAACGTAGGCACGGACTTGGTATGCACTTGTTCATCGTCAGAATCTACTTTTGGCTTCGGAAAGACATACAGTATGACGAGAAGACAAATTCTGACCGGTACCAATGTAACTTTGTTATATGTACTTTCGTTGATTAAAGAGTGGTAGGCAGACTGATGATGGTTATTAACCCAATCTGCTGTCCTGGGGCGGTACCACCACTTTCGAATGTAACACCGTGAAGTGAGCTAGTCGCGTTTCGGGAATAGTTTGAAAGTAGCCAGGTATAGCGAGAGGAGTGTGCACTGTCAATCTAGATGGTGTATACTCATCTCTTCTCAGACCGGCATAGCGGAGGCGACAGCTGCCCGTAGTGATTTGGATTTGGACTTTAACATCATGGGGGAGTTTAGCCATATGTCGAGATGTAATAAAAAAAAGGCAAATGGTGACGTTGCCGGTTATGATCACGTTTTTTCTCGCGCAGATCCGCTTTAAAAAGTAAGTTGTTAATAATAATTTGTTTGAAGGTAAACTGAAACCCACGACCGCGTTCATGATGGGAAAACTGAAAATTGCCGGCGATTTACAGAAAGCGATGAAACTCGAGAAAATGATGAAATCACTTAAAAGTAAGCTTTAATCTACAATTTTATACGTATCTTTGTATCTATATTGTCACGCCTTTAGTCAGGTATAGGCAGAGGCGATGGATAATCCAAGTATTCCTTTGAACTTTTCTATATACCCACCATTTTGTTGATACAACCCTAATGATTATGAGCACTGGAGTGACCTAGTCGCGTTCCGGGATCAGCTCGGAAGTAGCCGAGCATAACGAGAGCAGTGTGCCCTGTCAACACAGCGAGGGCGACGTTTCCCCGTGATGACCGTTGTCGTCAAGCGCCAGGCTACTATTTATAAACAAATTATATTAACTATAATAATTAAAATTAAATTAATAAAATGTTTTTGTATAAAAAGAATGTAATATTTAAATAAGATTAAGTTTTAAGTTTTGAGAAAGTATCTCAACAATCTGGTATCACTGTTAGGGTTGCCAGTGTTTTATTTGGGATTTATAGTATTTTTCGGAATATAGTGCGAAACACACACATGGCGGATGCGGGTCGGGACTGGAGTGCGATGGGTTTAATGCCTTCTGTTAATATGTCGTCGTCAGTGCACGGAACGCACAAGTGCCCTGTGTGTGTTTTACGTTATACTCTTTAATCCATTTCACGTTGCAGTTTAGGGACATTTGTTTAGGCTTAACTGTATGTACCACTTTCCAACCACAAAGAAGTGGTCGATACGGTCGACATTACCAATCACTGTTTTGTGGGTGGAAAGCGGGTGAGTTAACCCTTGTTTGCTCAATTAAATTATGTTGAGATAATTTCCTCAATACTGTATACTATTTAATTGGTGTAGGAATCTTAAGACCGTGTACTGATTATTATATATATTAAAAGATAGATATTTTAACCCTTAAATGCATATTGTTATACATACTATCTTTTTCAAAATATATATTCTTTATTAGTACATTAATTTCCTATAATATACGATTTTATTAATTTAATACAAAAAAATCATGCATTTAAGGGTTAATATATGCTCTGTGTACTCAATTGGATATGTAAAAAATCTAAATAACAAATGAGTGATGTATTGTTAAATCAGATTTAACATCTTTTTTATAAGTGAAAAAAAAAACATTACTTATTTGAATGTTGTTATTATATTTGTTCAAATAAAGATATTATTTTCTTTTTATGTTGTGTTTTATTTAAAAATAATATAAAAAAAAAACTAACTTATGAAATGGAGTAATTGAATATAGGAATTTCAACGCGTTCATGTGAGCGCTGTTAAACTTAGTGTCGAGAAGTAACGTGCACAAACACTACAAGTAATTGGATTTGTTTTTCATAGAGATTACAAGCAAATATTACAACAAAATAAACTAACAACACATTTATTGCAATTATCTAAAATATTTCGAGGAGCTATATCCATGATTGTCATTGTCATCATTAAAGACCGTTTTGATCCATAACATTACATCAGTGTTCCATAATGTAAACAAAAATTGCATCACCAGTATCAGTGCTGATAACAATTATTCTGTTGATCATATACCTACATACTATAGGATAATTATTGATGAACTAAATATTATTTTAATGTATTTTAAGCTTTTTCTATCGCGTTTATTTTTGATTATTAATAATACGCGCGTCGTCGTTTCGAAAGTTTGCAACTGTCGTTTTAGCGATTTTAAATGACTTTATTTAAAATATTTTACTATAGCAGCATAAGTAATATATAATCTTTACTGAACCCAAAATTAAGATAAATTTTGCGACCTATTACAGATTTAGAATTGATATTTTTATTTCTCAATCAAATATAAAGTTTTACCAAATTACATCAGTGAATATTAGGTCATTTTAGATGATAACCTCATGTTATCAAATCAAAACTCCCGCCAACTGTAATCTTGACCTTGTCTGCCTCATAAACACGAAGAAACTCGAGTATCGAAAGGATTTGCTACGAACAGATTTTTTATGTTGAGAATTTGACATGGTTAGTTGGGTGTAAACGGTGTTATACTCAAAATAGCATTAAGAATAATTGAAACATCTCGTACCTAGTTATATCTCTTATACACATCGATGCTTATTGCCTATTTATCCATGCTAAATGTGCTCGGTGGCAAAGAAATTGATCCATTCGATAGTCGAGACTTCGAGCGTTTCATCGTGCTTAGGCCGTTCACTTGTAAACAAAATTTCGGTGGTGATAGTTGTATTTGTTAAAATATTAGTACATTGTCCGCGGGTTTTTAAATTTTTAAGAGCTAATTAAAAACTGAATAATGTTTTGCATCGACGCACCACTGGAAATTCAAAATACGGAATTCTGTAACTATCGGTCGCCGCTAAGCACAAGATATGCTTCGAAAGAAATGCAATACAATTTTAGTGACCAAAAGAAGTTTTCTACGTGGCGGAAACTCTGGATTTACCTCGCCAAAGCTGAAAAGGTAATCTTTTTCGTAATCACCAAATGAGAGCAATTTTTTTAGGTTAGAAACAGCTGTTTAACTTCATATGTACAACAAATCTCGACCTTACTACTTTACAATAGGTTTGACAATCAGTTAATTCGGGTTACGAACCTTAAAGTTGTTCTCTTATTTGTGTTGTTTAATTCAAGGCAAAGGGATCACAACGTATGCAGTCGAGTCTGCTAATTAATATCAACATTTTAAAGACGCATTGCTTAGTCTTCAGGCTAAATTAATTTACACCCTCGCCGCTTAAAGTGAGAACTTATAGTTTTCTTTTTACATTAGTTTTAGTTCTTCAGTGAAACTTTCTTGGAAAAATAATACAAAGCAGGAGAATCTGCTCGTTTGCCAAGTTGTCTTTATTATATGTCGTGAAAGCGTCGATTGCAGCAAGTCGTCAGTATCACGTTTACCTATTATAAATCTAATGTAAAAAGTTGAATTAATGATTTTTGCCATTGTAATCGCTTTGATTAACTGTAGATAAAGTTCGATCGACCTTGAATCTTGATGCACGAACTGTGGCGTGTATAAAACTACCCTATTATTATATAGGTACCTATTGGTAATTTTATTTAGTAAACGAGAAATAAAACAAACAATTAAAGATTATACATAATATTATAATAATACATAACAAATACAAACATTTTATTTATAACGACACTTACCTATTATTCGAGTGAATATACTTATATTTGTTATTGCGATTGACGCGTGTACCACACCTACCACATTCAGAGTACAATAGGATAATAATTCCATTTAGGTAACATGAGCGCCTAAATTACAATAATAATATAATAATTATGTTTTCGAATAATTCATTTACGCAATACTTAATATGTAGTAATTAAAAACTAACTTCTAAATATTATTAATTATTGGAAATTGATGAACAATATTCAATAATGCCAACAAATATTAACTGTTAATGAGGAAAAATGAAATTTTAATAGAATCGTAAGAAGGATTGCAGGAGAGCCAAATTCGTAATAGAATCCGAATGAGGGATAGAAACTTAACTACATTTGGACGGATACTGATCGTTGCTTTGGTTCTTTCAAAATCAAAACCATAATAACCTAAATTAACAATATAAAATATAGCACTAGGTGTTACAATTTTGGAATGTTTACATAGTTTGAAAATGATTATATTTTACATTAATTTATACAAAATACACTAATTTTCGCTATGAATATACCTTAAAACGCTTGCACAAAATCGGCCCACAAATTGAATAAATAAGCTGCTAGGTACGGACAACAAAAAAATATTTCAAATACTAAGCACCTAAAAACGTAGATAATATTAGATGTCTTAATGTAGATGTAATTAAAGAGTATTTATTGATTTTAGCCAAATAATTAATTACAAACGTGTTTGCAATAAAGTCCTAATTAAAACAGATGTACATTTGAATAATTGTTTGGCGTTGTTCGAGTTGAGATAATGCATCCACTATGTTCGTGTAAAGGAGGATATCGTAATCATTTATAAGAGATTCAATTCGATATACATGTGAAGAATATTAACTCAATTAATTTAATCACTCACTGACTCGTTAACGATTCACCGCTGCACATCACTATTATTAACTGTCAATTTCATATTTTTAATTTAACGCGCAGATTTTAAAACCATTCAGCCATAAACACAGTGGATTGTTTTTTTTTGTAATGATTTTAATAATCTGCCTCCTTTCTGAAAGTAAAGAATGCGTGTACCAAAAACACAACAATGTCGATGACCGCGAACACTCCAGATGATACTAAAAGATCGTAAGCTATTTTATTCGGACGGAGATTCGCGTAGTAGGACCGATGCCAATCTGTAATTAAAGAAAATAAAAATATATGTATAAGGATATTTTCTCGGAATGCTACGTGATTTGTATATACAATGAAATAGGTATATTCTTTTTTTTACGTCAGTTCTCCCATTGAAGAAAGGCAAAGGGTACAAAGCCCATTCAGCCACATCTTCAACAATATATTTTTTCTTTTCTAAGTACATCGAATTGCAATGTTATTTTACAATTAGATACTATCTTGGAGTGTTAGTTAGTTAAAAAACTTAACAATAACTGCAATAAGTTTTATTTGACTAAAGGAAAAATCGGTATAATAAAATTATTATTGAAGGGCAACAGCGAGTCGAGGAGTCGTGGCCTTCGTGATCATAAAATGTCAATAATCACGTCTGCCTGTGGCCTATTTTGTAAGGTGTCGTGACGTTCCCTCGACACTCGATACAATGATAATTACCCCACGTATACACTGAGCCATGCCATTACGATTCACGCATAAGTAGCTAAACACAATAAACAGGCAGAATGTCAGGATGCTCGCTCATTCACGTTATATTTAAGCTAATATTTGTTTTATTAACTGTAACTAGTAGATCGAAAAATAATTAATTTTATTGCATTAATTACGTAGGTAAACTATTTACTGAACTGATTTTGCGATGGCGGGAATCATGAGAGGAATGTGAACATGTCAACCTATATGGTGCAAATTTATCTCCTCGAGCCGGCATAGTGGAGGTGAAATCAGGAAAGTGCGGTCATATAAACTTCTAAGATAAATTAATATGGTTGAACGTTTGTATGGTCAGTCGTTTCAGATAATCTGGTAGGATGAATGCGTATAATTACTGTACTTAACATTTAGCCAAAGTTAATGTTGTAAAAGATAACATAAATACATAGTTTATTGAATATTTATATGCCTTGGTACCTATATGTATGTTTTTAAAATAATATCCTGGCTTGTGATCACACCCCGCCTGTGTGGTCCATGAGATTTAACGGAGACAACTGCTATCACAGAGCAATGTCTGCAGGCAGCAGTCGCTATGCCGGCTCAAGGAGACGAATGTGCATCATCCAGGTTGAAAAATAAATAAAAAATTATACCATAAAATATGACAGCTGCTGCAGCAGTGAACATGATGACGCCAATAACGGAGAAGGCCAGAGATGTCTTCCATGACAGCGATTCCCCAACGATCCTACCAATGATCAGGATACCGGTGATGATGATCAGACCTGGGGATATAAATATAATATTACAAAAATACTAGCCACTTTGCAGTGGAAATACGCTATATTAATAGCGTTCCCGTTACATCCTTAGTGAGCTGCTTTCTCTATCCATTTTCCCCCACGTTCTTCCAAGTAATATAATAATTCCCACAGAACAGTCTATTTAATGCAAAACTGGGAGTTTTGGCGGCCATCTTGAGACATTAGGTTATCTGTCTTGAATTATTTTCCTAAACTTGTGTTTCTTCGAGTGTTAATGTGTAATAATGGTGGATTATTAACCATTAAGTACTCGTGAACGTGCGTGAGTGTTGGCAAACAATTCAAAAGAAGAGAACCTCTGTTTCCATTTCCCCTCCAAGACTCCGTAGGAAGTTTCAGTAAGGATTCTACCACTTTACTGAAGCAATTTCTGACTTGACTGAGACTTGACCTGACTGTTTGGTGTGATGAATGAATGACTCTAGATGCACAATATTATTAACTTAATGCAAAATATTTACTTTGACACTGGCAAATTGTTAGAATGCCATATAAAACTAAAATAAATTTAAAAAAAAGCATAACTAATTAAAAAATAATGTAGGCGCCTATTCTAAGACGTATTCAAGCTCTGCTTAATCTACCTCAATGCTCTCGTGCATATGTTATCACAAACAAACGTACTTTCACATTTATAACATGTATATTTGCTTAGTTTCACATAATTTTACTGCCCATTTAAAATAAACCGTGAGTAATTATGATACAGGAGTTTCGGAGGACTTCTGAATATTTTCCTTAATATGTGTTTCTTTGAGTTTACAATAATGGTGGAAATGAACCTGGGCATTTATTTTCCCTCCAAGACATTGTTCGAAGTTTTAGTAAAGATTCCACCACTTCACTGAACCTATTTTTGACTTGATTTTTTTTAATTGTTTGCAATAATATATTGCATAAAACAAATGTTTGACAACCCCAGAAGTTGGTAATTAATAATGTAAGTTGCACAAAGTGTAATGAAGCGAACAATTGTCACTTTCCTTCTGCCGTGCCTAGTGTTGCCGAGGTCGATGAAATTTAATTTTACACTTTGATGGACAAGTGGAAATTGATTACTTTTGCGTAATTCAATAACATGACATTGTTCATTTCCTGTGTTTCGTTTCCTATTGCAACTCCTAAATAAAATTGAACACTCCTTGGAATGAAAAATCGTAAATGTGGTTCAATATTTTATTAATTTTTAGTGTTTTATGCAATTTGTTTTATCTTTAAATTTTAATAGAAAAAAATTAATAGCATGAGGTGGGGTGGTATTTTTTTTTTAAAGTTATAAGTAATTAAACAATAAAACGTAAATAGTAAATCGATTTTATAAATTAGAAGATTACAGTGAATTATTCTATCAGAACATTCGAATCAATTTAGGTCATTGATTAATTTTGCCAATCGACGGCACGTGGGCGATTTATCTCATAAATCTATGTTATTTTCGTATTTTATTGAGTAACTTCAGTAATACATACTAATAACTATCATTGATCTCATATTTAAAATAGTAGGTAGGCAGATTCATCAACATGCGGCCTCTGTGGCCTAGTGACCACATAACCTGTTACGTTAAGGTTTCAGCGTTCGATTCGCCCAAAAAAAAGAAAATAAAATAAGTAAAGGTATTTCTGTCGAGTCTGGATTGTTTAGGTGTTTTGTTCTTGTCCTGATACCCATAGTACGTGGGTGGGTGCATAGGTGTCCCGGTTTATAGTTAGAACATTGTATGCGTTTATATTGTTTGCTATTATACATGCGTACCTATATAAAAATGTAACTGAACGGTTATCGGATCGATTCCCGTTAACAATGGCTAAACAATGAATAAAGCCTGTGTACTGTTGATGTAAAGTAAGGTGCGTTATAGTTGTTTGCGTTTAAAGAATGTTCTCGCGTCGAATGATCGGTGATCGGTTGCACATGATCGATGATGACTTTGTTTTTGTGTTATTTTTGTTTTAAATAGTTAACTGTCATTCTAATTAACGTACCCACTTAATAGGAAGCAAATTAATCTGTTTTTAATCAATTCTTATTCGTAACAACATCATCAACGACGTACTATTACTACCTTTAATCTCACGTCCTAGTCCCTAGCGGTGTAGGCAGAAATTACACTGAGCTACAAATAAAAAAGTTATTGCTATTTGCGACCGAGTAACTTCGTTCGGAGTGAGCCTGCAGTTTGTTGTTAAATCTAAACAACTCAACTTTATTAACGTACATTAACAAAGCTGTATTGCTCGTTTTGAATAAGTCTTCATTGTATGTTGTCGAATTGGTACTTTGCTAGGGCTTTCGTTTTCACAGTGTTCCCTTTCTTTTACCATTTTCGCGTAGATGGGTCCTTTTCACATGATTTTTTTGTTGGCTAACTGTATGGGGAAAGGTTCAACCGAGGGGCGCAGCTATTATATCTCTATAAAATATTACCTAGGCATGGAACGGAAACCAAACATACTAATTTGTGGACAACGGGTAGTATAATATCGACCTCCTTCACACTTTCAAATGTTCCAAGGGCTGGTTTAGTACGTATTGTTGAAGATTAACAGATTTTTTCAGAGCCATTGATTATATCGATTTTTGCGAACTCTTTTTTCATTTTAGGCATAGGAGACATGCAAAAGTATGTGTACTATATATACTAACTTGAATATGCCGAGTAGATGACTGCGATGTGATGATGATTCGATTGTACAACTTGTGGCGAATCGAGAGCACCGGCGATCAAACCAATCGCTATTATTGCTATTATCTGAAAATAATCCATCATTACATATTCTGAGGGTCTTTTTTAATGCTTAATAGGCACGCGTTTGAACGCACCCTCCCTGGTGTTAAGCAGTGATGCGGTCTAAGGTGGAGCACGCTTGCCTATGAGGTACCTATTTACCCTTAATTTGAAGACGCCCGTATTGTACTTCTCGGGAAACACAGACACCGGGATGAAGTTCCACAGTGCCGCAGTACGCACGAGGAACGTGTTGTCAAAACGCCTCGTACGTACTTTAGGAACGTGGACCATAAATGGATTGTACCTCTCCGGACGTCCAATAAAAGAAAGGGGATGGTAGAACTAAGTTGTGTAGCTCTTGCGTACACTCCCCGAAATGTATCCGTAAAAGACCAATAAACAGGCGATGTTTCGTCGGTGCTCAAGGCTTTGTAGCCGAGACTTGACTATAGTGGGTCTACTTTGAGGTGAAATTTTGAGGACTTTTTCTTCTCAGTAGGTACTGTTTTTTATCAAGTTGCATTTTCAAATGTATCTTGTACGTCATTATAAAAACTTTTACGGCAAGTTAGAACCTTATCTACAGCCCGCCATTGCATATAGCCGCTAGCAGTATGCAAGACAGACGCATTCCCGTCGTTATTACGGCTACTTCAAAGTTGATCCCGAAACTCGATTCGAGCACTTCACGAGACGGCAGACTGGGCCAACGAGGAACATAAGCATATAACACAATACATTATTATGTGGAATATAGATGTATTAATCGATAAGCTGTCATGCAGGTCGTGTCTGTGAAATGAACCACATGTCATTGAAATAAATTATTTGAAAAAGTTAAATTAAACATGTTGTCTCAATTGTTAAAGTTCACAATTTCAATTGAAAAGTGAAATCTTAACCACAATTTATAAAGTTAACTCAATGAGTTGCATCTCATTGCTTTAAGAGAGAAACTCACTTTCTACATCACTATTCGTGTACGTATGAACTTTTAACAAAGCACGTGATTGAGGGTGCTCAAATCTCTCAAATTTAAGACGGTAACTTTGGTCGTTCAGTGTCTAATTAGAAGAAGGATAGGCAGATATATGCGCCGTCTATCGTTTCAGAGTAGGGTCACCAGTCGCGTTGGATCAGTGTGCATCTAGGTGTAATAAGAGGGGATGCCTTGTCAACCTGGAGGGAGCGCACTCCTCTCCTTATAGTGAAGGCGACTTTAGCACATCGGAGCCTTAAAGTAAAATGCTTTTAGATATTCGAGTAAGTTTATTACCAGTTCCAAGCTTCTAAGTCCGACGTCCCAGTATTGTTTGAAGGCGGCGGCCGCGCGACTGTCCCTGTCGTGTGACGTCGCATCCTCGCCCTTGCCCTTCCCCTGCTCAGAGTCGTGTTCCCCGGCTGACATGGCCCAGACCACGTGTGGCTTGCCACCGAAATCCACCTGGGATACAAATACAATTAAAAATAAATAACCGGCATAGTGATGGCTGACACCGTTATTGATCCATTTTCCTTCTCGAGACCTCGATCTGTCCGTTGAATATAGTGCGATCCATGAACGGAAACAACTGCTACTACAAAGAAATCTCTATAGGCAGTAGTCGTCGTTATACCTGGCTACTTTCAAACTGTTCCCGAAACGCGACAAGGTTACTCACGGGTGTTACATTTGGTGGTACTACCCCAACACGGCAGACTAAGTTACATTGGTCAGAATTTAGCGAAGCTCGAACACGGGTCTCAACGATCGTGAGTTCACGCGTCTTACCGCTAGACCACGGTCGTTGTAAAACCTTCATTAAATAGATTTTCTCAGTGGGTAGAATATATTTATCTAATAGTGTAATAGAAAATATGGACTTTCGAATGTGCGCCGAGTGAAATTGCATTTCTTTATTTAACACTCGTCATCAGTTGGGTTACCATATAGAATGCATTCACACACACAAACACACACGCACAGCACATATGTACTAGTTAACACATTTATAATAGACGAAGAACATTTTCCACTGGATGGGACTGGATGATATAGTGGTCTGCTACCACTTTCAACACCAGTGTAGTCGCGTTTCGGTATCAACTTGGAAATGAAATGAATTTCAATAACTTATATGAAAATCACATTGACCTGGACATTTTTTATCTGAACGCTAAAGCATTCAAACATAATTTGCACAAAATATATCATAGGGGAGTTGATCAGTGAATACTTATATTTCATACTTAAATATGAATTTGTTTCCGTAATAAGTAATTATGTTGTTCTTTTTAACAAATGTTATGTGTAACTATTAGGTTTACAAAAGACTTGTTTTCATTTGTGTATTATCTTTCTTGTATTACTGAGTTTTGTAAACTGTTATGCTATTTAAAATAAATAAATAAATAAATGAGAGGAGTGTACACTGCCTGGACGGTGGATATCATCGGCTTAATATGTGGTCACTTGTATTTTTATTTCATTCTAGAATTTGTGTTCGGGTACATATCCATTGATTATATTAGTAGAGATTATATGTTGTCTTCCAATACTTTTTGCCTTCTTGTGATTTTTATGCTATATTTTTAGATGATAATCGCCCTACATAATGGAGTTTTATTAAGAATATTTCATTTATTTTATTAATCGATTATTTTCTTTAACAAAGCAGTGGAGTTGAAGAGATAATTTTTTGTAGCGATTTAGATGGTCAAAAACTTTTTAATTTTATAATTCTACTGTGAGTTTGTAGATAACAGTGTCTGTCTACCCCTTTGATTATTGTGTTAGTAGGCGTGAATGTGCATTGTTTTAGTATTTACAAACAATGCTTTTTCCATAGTGATGAGGCTTCAATAAACAAACAATTTGTTCTTATTGTCAGATGTTTTCATTGTTGCTCTTATAATGAAATGTTATTAGGAAAACTGGTTTTAAGAATTACTTCAATAATTTGTATCATATTGCAATTGATTTAAATTTAAAACAAACTAAACTCTTTTATTTGTAACACCCCTGAAATATTTGCCCGTTTTATGTAGGGAAGAATAAAAACCCTGAAAACCTTCAATGTCCTATCTAGCTAAATATTTTATACATAGAAAAGTATTTGGAGTTTATTTATGACTAATTTAAAAATAAATAAACTTAATTAATTTACGGATAAAAACTTTTTGTGTCTCATTAAATTTTTTTGCTAATATTTAGAAGAAGAAGAAAAAAAAAGCGTTTTTATTGACCTAATAGTATAGAAATAAAGCATACATAAATTAAAATTAATAAAAATAAAATATATTATTATTTTTATTTTTAAAAAAAATAAGGCGCAATAATATTTTTTTTCAATTTCAATTAATTAATTTTACCTTAATAGTTTTAATAAGAGAAATAATAATTTAATTACCGAAAATAAATTCCTCAACAAATAATCACAATGTCACTTCACTGTTTTCACTGGTTGCGTGTCCGCGGGTGCGTTCAGAAACTACGATGTTCGAACGTCGACTGTGTTCGTAAACCTGCGCAATGGGACTGATGCCATGTTCCTCCAAAGAACGCACTTGATACACTATGCATTATTACAATTTATACATAAACCAGATCGCTATTTCTTTTATCATTTACAAAATATACTTTTTGCCTGACAAGTCTAAAATATGACCAAACTTCGCCTGGCGATCGATTCTACCAGCGAATTGTCTCCACTATTCCGGCTTGAAGACACGAATGGACACTGCTTTCCTCATACCCGGCTACCACGGCTATACAGGTTAAAATATGGTGGTACGGTAGACTGGGCTAATAAAATTACTTAAATATTTTAATTAGTGACCTACAAATGAAATCAAATGTATTTCTAACAACATTTGAAGTAACCAACATATGCTGAAAATTAATTATAAAATTAAAAATATATAAAATTAAATATTGTGTTTATAGAAATAGCAATCTGGTGTATGTGTGACATTAACCGTTGTAGTACTCTACACTCGACGGTAGTAGTAAATGGCTTCCATTCAAAATAGCATCGGTTCCATTAGTTTATTTTAAAACTTATATATTATTATTGTAATACAGATATCCGTTATGAAATATTATTACGCATATGATCCTGAAGAACGACAGAGTATGTACTTGTAGCATAATATATAGGCATTAATTAAAAGAGTGGTAGGCAGACGTGATTATGGTCGTTAGCGCAGTCTGCCGTCTCGCTTCACCGTGTAACGGAATCAGTTTGTAAGTAGCCGGTGTGCACTGTCAACCTAGATGGTGAACATTCGTCTCCCGAGCAGGCATAGTGTGGGTGACTGCGAACTTGAATCTAGTTACTATACAAAATGTTTTTAAAGATGATGACGTCACGGGAAAGTATGTTTGATGATTAACCTGAAATTCGCCGTAGTATAAGGATAAAATATTAAATATAAATAAAATGTTTGTAATTCTATTTACATGAATAATTGTAACTTGATTCATTTAATTTGTTATTATTTTAATTTTAGTATGTATTAGGGATAATTATTTTAAAGATAGTGTATTTTTATTAACCTACAATTTAGGCCAAATAATCGATTCAGCGTCATAGTACTCGGCCAACGAATACGATGGCTAACTTAATACCTAACTACCGCTTTCCTTTGTGCTTAGTAAAATAAAGAAATATAAATAAATAATTTTATTTTGTTTGTTGTATTTTATTGTATTGTATAGTATTTTACTATTATATTATTATTTATATCTTTATTATAAATAATTTTATATTATTTATTAATAGGTACTTCTTGACTGCATTACCCGCTTTTCTCTTTTCCTTACAATTTATTTAATATCAATTGGTTGTCTGGAAGAAATTGCTTTTAGTGATAAGACCGCCAATTGCAGTAACTTATTTATCATTCTGTATTTCTTTAACTCTGTTAAATGCAATAAAGAAATTATTATTATTGTTATTAATAAATAAATGAAGCAAATCGTTTATTTATGTAGTTATTTGAGAATGGAAAAGTGCACTTTCTAGTTTTTCCGGTCTGAATATCGCAAACGCACGCGACGCATCTTCGGAATTCACGCACGGAATCGAACACTGGACTTGTTAATAACGCGACTAATCGACTTTTTTCTTTGTATTAATCAACCGAGCACTTATGTGTGGTAGGCAGATTGATGATGGTTATTCGCCCAGTCTGCCGTCTTGAGGTCGTACCATCACTTTCGAATGCAATACCTGTGAAGTGGTTTATCTAGATCGACATGAGTGAGAGTGGTGGTACTACCCCATGATGGCAGACTTGGCTTGATTGATAGGAAAAGTGTTCATGCGTGAAAAGATTGAAAATAACGAACACGTTCAAGGTTTTTATCTTTTGATACACTTTTTTTGCTATCTAAGGTTAGGCAGAAGGTAATTTCCGTCATCTAGTAACTAGCAGGTACATGGTTTATTCTTCCTTATTAAAATTGAGTGAATTCGAATATATTTTGTGTAGTAATCGTCTATCGTCCTGATTTTGTTATAATTTTACAATAATAAAAATAAATAGGTATTGATATTTTTAAATTGTATGACAACATTCTGCCTTATGTAAAGTTAGAGTGCGGTCTTTGAACAAAAATGACAAGCATTATGCCGGCTCGAGGAGCAATTGACCGAATTGACAGTACACACTTATCTCGTTATACCTGACTGCTTTCAAACTGCTCCCGAAACGCGACAAGATCACTTCCCGGGTGTTACAATCGAAAGTGGTGGTACTAACTCCAGGACGGCAGACTGGGCTAATAACCATCAGCAGGTTAGTTAATCATCATGTTTGCTTTTAAATGCTGCAAAGCGTTTTCTCATAATATTTTCATTTGTAAAGGAAACTTTTGTAATATAACATGGCGACACCTAACGGTTTATGTAGAAAGTCTCTTGAGATAATAATCAAAGCTTGAGAATGTAAAAAACAATACACGACCAAAATTATACTTAATCGTTTCTTGTTGTGTGTATCAGATCATATACATTTTGAAAGTAGTTCGTCTCCTCAAGCTGGCATATAGCACATAAGCACCACAATAGCACACATAAAAAGATTAAAGTTTTCTTGCTACTTACCTTTTTTTTTATTGTAGCTCGGCATGTGACAACACTCCGCCTGATGTAAAGAGTGCGGTTCAAGAATGGAAACAACTGCTACTACAGATAAATCTTTACAGACAGCAGTCGCCAGCGCTATGCCGGTTTGAGGAGACGAGTGTGCACCATCCAGACTGACAGTGTGCACCTCTTGTTATACATGTTATTTCTATTTGTCTAAGTATTTTAATTAGTAAATTGCAAATTATAGGCCTGGATGTAAACCTAGGTATTAACTGTGGCTGCTCAGAATTTAGGTACAGCTAAATGGGTGTCGTGTTGACCTTGCATTATAATTATGCCGTTTTCAAGTACATGTATTTATGTAGGTATCATGATGACCATCGCGTGACCTTCATCTTGTCATTTTCTATGTTTTTTTTTATAAACTATGCATAAAAAATAATTGATACACTTTTTATACCAAGTGATACGCGATGTAATATTTTTTGTTAATTTTTATTTTTATATCGAATTAACGCATCTGTAATCTTTGCCTAAAAAATAATAATTATAAAACAACTAATGTCATTATATTTTGGCGCGTGTTTTTTCGCGGGTCTCTGAAAACGCTGAAGACAGCAGATCATTTTGTGTTATTTAAGTGTTCGTGAACGTGCTTGAGTGTGGGTAAATGATTCAAAATAGTTCTCCTAGTGCGTGTTTTATTTTTTCTTTGAAATTGCATTAGAAGTTTTAACAAATATTCCATCTTTACGCTATTTAAGATTCGACCTGAGTGCTCCGTGTGGCAACATGCACTCGACGCTTATAACGATTGCAGTAAATACAGCAATATTTAGAGTTCAAAATTATGCAAAATAATGAATAAATAATGTTAAATATGTGTGTTTTATTTGAGTTGAAACAATTCATCGTTCATGCGGGTAACAATGATCGTATTGTTCTCATAAAGGAGCGTGCAGTGGCCAATTGCCATATTGTTGTTTTGGTAGTACTCCGGATTTTTGCACGTTTGATGGCGAATAATTCAATACATACTTATACAAATCAAAATTCTCGTTTTCTTGTGAGTTATGTCAACGAAATATCGACTTTTTTACATACCACGTATATTATTAACAAGGAAAGTACACGCAATGACCTCAGTAGAGTGTCTAGTTTAAAATAACTGTAAATGTACTTGGGCATGGTATGCGGTGTGTTAATGCGAGACACGTGTGACAAATTAACTCTTCAATGTATGTCAACTAAGGGCAGCCGGCATCGTGTTGCCTACATGTTTCTTATTAGTACCTATTTTAGCTTGAATATTTGGGACATCGGCACAAGTATTTCGGTTATGTGTGACCAGCTGAATAGAATATAGTGATACATTTTTATTGACTAACATTGTTGAAATTGTAGGAGGATTATATAAAGACGATGACAAAAAGAAATAATTCATATATTATAGGATTTGAATATTAAGTAGTTTTTTTTTTGGCATGGCAACATTTTTTCCATTTATTATTCTTGGGAATGATGAACTTCTTTTAATAATAATAAAGTTCTTGTTATACCCTCACTATACGGAAATAGGTCACCGGGGGGAGCATCAACCCCTACCAGGGCCTCGCGGCGGTTGGCGCCAAGACGTTTGGCGCCAAAAACCTCAACAAATGGCGGTAACCCGTGACGTTTGTACTACATAAAGAAAGAAATGGGATACGCATTATTTTGATTAGGTTTTTTCAATAAAAGTATTGATTTATTTACTTAGCTGATTTTCCCTTAATAATATAACATACACTTGTAAACAAAATTAATTCAAATATAGTTTTACCTGAATAGTGATATCTAACGTTATTGTTGAGGATGTAATATTGTACACGGTATAAGCCTCGATTAAAAAAAAACTTTTTCTTTGCTCCCGCGTCTTTTTGCCTGCGTCGTTTAAGATTATTTTGCAAGTGTTTTCAAAACCAACAGTTATTTTATCATAACTAAATAGATAACCGAAATGTTATCTGTTAAATTAAAAGTTACTGTTTATCTTATATTTTTACAAAGACGTTGAAAACTATGATGGAAATTGAACAAAAAAAAAAGGTTAGAGGACCCATGTTTAGATATAGTCTATATATTCAGTAGTCATCAGATTCTTATCACAATTTATTAATAAGTATAATACGAACCAAACTTTGTGGCGGCTCTGAAGTTAGGCACAAGTGCGCAGTACACATATTGAGGTACCGCGGGGGCGGGATGAACGTGAGACGGAAGGGCACACTCCCATGCTACCCACCCGCAGGTTATTTTTATACGTTCAATTCATATTTAAAATTAATTATTGTAAACTTAACTGTACCCGCAGCTAACTTCCGAGACGCCACAAAGTTTGAATCGACCTATGGCATATTGATTAGTCAAATATTACAATAAATAATTACCATATAATTAACGGTGTCGTTTAAAGGCGGAATTTTGACGGTGTTGTATTTACTCGTTCCAATAGAAAATCACTGAACCAATTGTACTAAAGTCTAGGTAGAGCTTAGCACAGCATCTGAGAACGACAGATGGACACTAAATGGGACCTGCGCTATACCTACATGGGACATTAAGTGACCTTCCGTGAACTTACACTATTTGACTTATGACTCCCGTTCCTTATAAAATAGTCGCTAAGTGGTGCTAATTGGTTATTTATTTGAGTGGTGTTAGGAACAATGTGTAGTGTGCTTACGAGTCATCAAGCATGGCGGAGGTGACTGCTACTTTTTTGTGGTAACTCCGTGAAAACTGCTGTAAAAAGCGTTGATTTTCATCAATATACCCACAATAGATGATTTTTTTAACTAATGTAATTGATTTTAGAAAAATATATATTATTAATAGATTTTTGTAATACATTTGCTAAGCTATTGTTTGTATCATAGGGAGAGCGACTGAAGGACACTTATTGTAACTAAATATATTCGTAAAGGCCGAGATTGTTTTTTGTTGGGAGATAGATGGGTTTTCGATTCGGCCCCACGCCTTTACCAACTCCACCACGACCAACTAACGTCATTTACGAGTATGTGCTTGTAAAAGGTCAATAAAACCACGTGTTTCTGTTTAATTATTTATTTTAATTAAGCTAAAAAAAAAAAGAATAATTAAATGAACTAAAATGTGTCTGACATGGTTACTTTGCTTTTATTATAAAAAAAAACTGAAAATTTTAAAATATTTTCATTGACTTCGGTGGGGAACCTCGAAGTTCGGCTACGTCTTCACATGTTCGGGCCGACAACATTCGGTTGACCCGGGCGACATAATTCAAATATCTCGACTAAGAACTAATAGTGCACTGTGGACTCTAATTCTTCCAACCTGCCTTTTGTTCCCGGGTTTGTTGAATGCGGAGACAGCTTTTCTTTTTTATAATATTTCATTGTTTCATCGATAAGATAGTAAAAATTAGTAAGAACATTGTAAACTAAGTTACCAAAATAAATGCATATAAATAAAACAAAAAACACCTTTTGGAAAATGCAAAAGTACTTAATCTTAAATCATAATAATATTATTTCTACACAATAAAAATACTTAATTAACGGTTTTATTAATTACATTTCTTTGGTGAAATGTACGACTGATAGTGCGGTGTCCAATAAATATATTGCTCCCTGGATTACAGCGAGTGAGCCCAACGCCAAGCCGACCTACAAAATAAATCAATTAATCTATTTATCTATGGTCTGTAATACTACTTTAATTCTGTAGCGATAATCTAAAACGAAATCAACATTTATATAGATGTTATATGTAGATCCACAGTCCCTGCTATCACAGAGAAATGCAGCCTGCTTGCATCTGCTATGCCGGCTTCGTGAAACGAGTGTGCGTTTCCTGAAACGTGACTAGTGCCCAGGTATTACATTTGAAAGTGGTGGTAGAATTTACTCCCATCCAATCCATTTGTGAAATCTTCATAAGTTTCTAATAAATGTGACTCACTTGTCTCTCAGCAAATACGAATGAGAACTGATGCTCTCCCTGATAGCCACCCCAGTAATGCAGAGCGATGGCCCCGACGGCGATCCAGAGGAATACTCCGACGAAATTCATAACAATTTCAGAGAGGGCTCTGTAAGCATAACGCCCGTTGTCCTGATCATCATATCGGTCTATTGGCTCTCTAAAATAAACATACGTCTTCCATAGGAGTCTGGTTTCATATCACTATGTTAACAAGTGGAAGCGTGCGTTTCTAATAGATATTTCTTTTTAGATTTTGTATAATGGACATTTTTGTTATTTCAATAGCTTTTAAATTAGTAATTAATACAATAAAATTTCCATTATCAAAATACGAAATAAAGCCTCGACCATGCATGCAGTAAAAAGAAGCGTCCGAAAGCTCAATGCAGATATCAATTAGCTTTTTTATATTGTTTCAACTGCATTGTACTTTCCAGAAAGCGAACAAATAAAAGTAAAAAAACAAGCCACTAGATAACTATTTCACTTCATGCACCCTCCCTCTCATATACCATCCCCTATTTCCGTTTATTTTTATTTTTATTTTTTGGAAATATTATTATATTATGGCGTAAATTGAACGGAAAGTATCAACACACACAGGAGAGCTGGAGCATCCAGCCTCAGCCTTCAGTTCAATTTTCATAATGATTTATAAGAAATATCATAATTCGGTTAATTTACCTCTTGTGTTCAGTGGTGCCGAACAAGTATGTGACAACTTGCACCAATGTGTAAATGAGATAACCGACTATGACACCAGACGCGATGATCTCAGCATCTGGGTTCTTCTCCTCGTTCAGGTTCCACGTGCCACCGACGCCGAGGAACTCGCCATTGAATCCGGTACGATATAACACCAATATTATTATATTTAGCACCTGAAATTTAAATTGATACATGTATTTATGATATTTCACGGAAGTCTCGGCCTCTATTACAGAAAATATACAAATAATAATCTGAATAATTTTAATTAATAATTAAAAAAAAGATAATAAAGACAAGATGTGCATATCATCGGTTATCATCGACATGATATCATCGAGTAGTTATTTCCTGTCGTTTTTCGATTATCATTACTCATCAGCTATGTGTAGAAATTATGATGAAAATTGAATAGAACAAAAACGCAGACTCAACGGCTTGAGCTGAGCTGGGGATCGAAGTCACATCCTCTGCTTTGCATATGGACATTCCGACCACTATACTGCACAGCTATTTACGCTTTACGTGTCGAAATCGCTGCCGACTGCAGAGCTTGCCGGGTTTATTTCACTAGAGTTCTACTTTGCAGATGAGTTCATAGTTAATTAGCGTAGCTCTTGTATCAATATGTACAGTGCATAGTATGAAATGATTGAACAAAATGAACAAAACTGCTTAATTACACTGTATTTGTATTTGTATGACAATGTTAAGATAACTGCATAAAATTTGTATTAATTGTATTGTATTGTATCCATGCTTTGGCATACAAGCCAGCCCAAATTTTAACTGTATTCGTATTTTGGCATGTATATGCTTGCATGCCGTTTTGTGTTTAATGTAATAAATAAATAAATATCAATATTTTTTAAATTAATTTTTAGAGTATTTTTTTTATATAAATAACGTAATAGGAATTTATGTGTATACAAAAAAAATTGGATACGGGTGTTTTGAATAATTGTGATTGTTCATAACACACCCTTTTATTGGGTGACTAGACAGTGTTACTCCTTCAGACTACATTTAATGACGGAATTGTCCTAATGAAGTATCATCGTATGTAAATCATAATATCCTGTTTTCAGAGTCAAAGTTCAGGATGCTCTGTCGTCATTAAGACGTCCGCTTCACAAATGATGAAGTACACATTTTATCAACTTTTTTAAAACTTAATTTTACTTTTTTGTGCGGTCCATGAACGGAAAAAACTGCTACCACAGAGAAATCTCTACGGGCTGCAGTCGCCTCCACTATGCCGGCTTGAGGAGACGAGCCTGTACCTGGATTGACAGTGCACACTTCTCTCTTATACCTGGCTACTTTCAATCTATTCCCGAAACGCGACAAGGTCACTTCACGGGTGTTACATTCGAAAGTGGTGGTGGCCCCAGGACGACAGACTGGACAAATAACCATCATTCATCAACTGCTATTAGAGATAAATTTCTACTGGCAGCAGTCACCTCCGCTATACCGGCTTGTGCACCATCCATTGTTAGGGCACACTCCCAACTTACTTCCAAGCTAATTCTGATACGCTTTAACACTGTTGAATTTACTTTCTTTTTATTTCTATAATGTTGTACAGTGTGTTCTTATCTTGGTAAAAAAACGTGCGTCCAACTGTAATTAGTCATAATGTGAGTAGGGAATGAAGAGGAGCATTCTCTGTCATCAATTTCTAACAAATTAACTTACAATTAACACTTGACCTTCCCGTATGCTCACTTGGTCAATGGTCGACGCAATTGGATACTTCCCTTCGAAGAATCACGTATCTATCAAACTATCACACTTTTACGTATTTTTTATGTTAAAAATTCACTATAGTGATATATTTCTCAGATTATTAGCCCAGTCTGTCGTCCTAGGGTAGTACCGCCACTTTCGAATTACACACCCGTGAAGTGACCAGGTATAGCGAGAGGAGTGTGCACTGTTAACCTCTTAAGTTGGCTTAGCGAAGTTATGTTTGTTAAATTAGTTACGACTATTATTATATTTTTTTCTGAATTTATAATTCAGTTTTTTTTTTGTTATTATAAACACAGGCTATAATTGACGAGTTTCTTATGGCTGTCTTCTCGTCATATGCCTTTCCGAAGCCAAATGTAGTTTCTGACGATGAACAAGTGCATGCCAAGTCCATGCCTACGTTAATAAAGGATTCTCATTTCATTTCTACAGAAAGGCTGTCTGGTAACAGTTGTTTCCGTTCATGGGGCACTCTAGCTTAATTTTAGGCAGAGAGGCCGCTAAAGCTATTAACCTAGAGTGCGGTCTGTGAACGGGAAAACTGCTACTACAGATAAATGTCTGCAGGCAGCCCTCGCCTCAACTATGCCAGATACAGGATACGAATGTGTACATTCCTCATGTAATACCTTGCCATTTCCAAACTGAATCCAAAACACAGATCTCTTCACTTTCACGGCAGACTAGGCTAATAGCGCTATCACCACTCTGCCTACCACTCTTGTGAAAAGTGTCGTAAGTATATGGTCTTATCCAACAACGAAATACCCTAGACATTTGCTGATAAATTTCGCAACAAAGAACCTAATAGACATCCTTGTGGATCCCTTAGGGTTTATTATGTTTTCCGTGCCATTGTCATGCAAATCGTTTATTTAATTAATCATTTGTATGAGTTATATGTATGAATCAAAGAGTGGTAGGCAGACTGACGATTGTTATTAGCCCAGTCTGCCGTGTTGGGGTAGTACCACCACTTTCGAATGTAAGACAAGTGACAAGAAAAGTAGCCTGGTAAGCCTGGAGATAATGTTAATGAATGGTTCATTCGTCTCCTCGGGGTTTTCTGTGGTAGCAGTTGTTCATGGACTGCACTCTAGATTGACATCAGGCGGAGTAGTAATATGTCGAGCTACTATTAAGGTTACACTTGTTTATTATGGGGTGACTGATAGGCGGATAAAGGGTGACACTCAAGTGCTTGGCTAGAGAACAACATACTTGCGATGTTAATAGAGTGGTAGGCAGACTGATGATGGTTATTTGTCCAGTCTGCCGTCCCGGGGTAGTACCCGTGAGTTTGAAAGTGGCCAGATATAGCGAGAGGAGTGTGCACTGTCAATCTAGATGGTACATACTCGTCTCCCATCTTTCCCTGTAGTAGCAGTTGTTTCCATTCATGGACCGCACTCTGGCTTTACATCAGGCGGAGTGTTGTCACATGCTGAGCTACAAATAAAAAAAAATGGCTGTCGTGAATTATTTTCGGAAGTAACTGGGAGAGATTGTAGGTCGGTGCACATTTATCTAACAAATGGTAGTTTCTGTAGTAGCTGAAATCGAGCGGATTGTGGCCACATAAAAAAGATACTTAGGGCAGTACATGACGTAAAATTAAGATGTAAATATTAGTTTAATAATGATAAGGCCCTGACACACATCTTCTATAGGCTTTATACGAGATGATATACTCGTACTTTAAGATTTCACTAAGGCTTTTGACAAAGTGATTTTTTATTGTAATTCTTTTTTTAATGATAGTAATTAGTATGTTTTTTTCTTAGGTTTATGTGGTTGGTAGGCACGTTTCTCACAGACCTATGTAGGACTAATGGAATTGGGTTTGAGTTTTTTTAAATATAGCTCGACGTACCACAGAAAAATCTCTCGGCGGCAGTCGTTTCTGCTATGCCGGTTTGAGGAGACAAAACTCATCCATTGACAGTACATCATCATACCAGACTACTTCCAACCTATCGTAAATAGTTTTACGATAAATAGCAGTTTATATATCTATCTAATATTTATGGGATCTATAAAACAATCCTTTCAGTTCTCAGGGGCATATTTATTTTGGACCTTATTGTAGTATTTTTAGCGTTTATTTTATCAAATTGTGTTTTGTTGTCACTGATAAGGTACAGTTTGTACATTAGTATTGCAACATTGTTAGTTGTGTGATAATTAAGGGCACATCGCTTTTTATCTATTGCACCTTCATACTTGTTTCATACTTCATACTTGTCATTTCAGTTGGATCACTATTCAGGGTTTTGGAATACTTTTACTACCTATGTGGACATCTATCTTTGCACGCTTCAGTCCGGTTTTCAAACCAATAACAGCTGCTGAACAGATTCCTATAAAAGGAGTATAGGAACTAAGAGAAATTGGCCAAAAAAGAATAAATCGTATTAATTTGGTAGAATCATACATCCACATTTTTTTTACCCGAGTTATTGAATAAGTTGATTTTATCTAAATTTTAGATAATATCTGTTTATTTATTTATTTTATAGTTAATTAAACATTGACTGGATTGGTAAACGATGTGTTGATATAAATTTGATTAAATATTAATGTAAAATTAAGACATTATTTTAGAAAATTGTTTTGTTAACAAACTATTAGATATTTTCAAGTGGGCTCAGAAATGGGCATTGTCATTTGGCAAGAAGTTAGGTTGTATCTTAGAGGTGAAATTGTTAATAGAATTTTTTATGGGGAAGTATCAAGTTGAACATATAGGAACGGGTCTAGAAACTAGATATTAAGTTTATTTAAGTTGGCTAAATATGTAAGAAAATCTAGGTGTGGTTGGTTTATCATAAATGATATCATATTGATTTGTAGCGACTTATTCTGAGATAAAGGAGGCGTATTTAGGTATACTTTCCTTTTTGTTTACAATGTTTTAATTAGGTTTTTGGTTTTCCTGCCATTAAGGGACGAGATTAACTTAACATAGAAAGATCGATCGACTCAGAAAGGATCCGTTGTGTATACTTGAAAATAAGAATTGATTGAGTAAAGTGTCGGGTCTCATCCGCCCTTGTTCTGATATCCATAGCGCAGGGTATAATCTGTGATTAGGGCATCGTATGTACTCAGATGAGTGTATATAGTCTTATTTACTCACAATTTTGACAGCTTTCACAATAATCGTGGCAATAGTTTGTACAGACACCATTTTGGACACAATATGTATATTCACTGTATATTTTCGTCACAAATTTTCACTATTTTCGTTATTGTTGTCGCCACTATGCACTATGCTCTATGTAGATAATGAGTAAATGAATAGTTTCAGTGTTTTTGTTATCTGGCCATATTTTATCTAATCTCAACTAGGTTTGGTTTTAAAAAGGCTTAAGTGCCAGATTGTATGACTCAAACGTGCCTGTCGTACATACTTTGATGACAAATATAATGCAAATTCATACTTTGACATTGTATTAGTTTTAAACATTGGTAGACAGACTGATGAAGCCGTTCTGGAGTAGTAGACACCACTTTGGAATGTAAAACCCGTGGAGTGACCTCGTTTGTTTTGGGATCAGTTTGAAAATAGGCAGGTATAACGAGACTGTCAACCTAAAGGTGCTCAACAGTTTCTTTAGAACGTCTGCAGAAATTTATCTGTGATAGGCGCCAAAAACGTCTCACGGGGCTATTTAATGATGGCCACAGTCACAGTGACTGTTAAGCTAGAGTGCGGTCCGTGAGTGGAACTTCTGCTACCACCAGTCATCCAAACATTCTCCGAAAAGGTTTTCCTTGATTTCTATAATTTGAATTGTTAGGTATTATCAATTTGATGGAATGCGTGTAAATTGGAGTCACTCGTTACTTGTAACCTTTTGTAATTGAGTAATATTGTCATAGCCGTTATCTGTTTAAGGAATTAGAACAGGTATATGTGTATGCTACGTTATGATAATAACATTTTTTTGACTCATTTGTGTTTCATAGAAATATTGATAGCATCATTTGTTTGTTTAATATTTACTTTATTCAGTTAGTCGGAAGATTATGAAGCTCACTTTGACTTACAATGATTTAGATTATAATATAATATCAGAGGACGTGTGGTCACGTGTTGGAAGCGGACATTAGCCATGGAACCGACGTAAATGATACAATATTTCTAAATGAGATATTTTTCTTTTGGTATAATATAAATCAGACATAATTCAGAAGTTAGATAAATCGCATAAAATATCTTGATTAATAAATTAAAGAGTGGTAGGTAGATTGATAATACTCGTAGTTATTAGCAAAGTCTGCCGTTCTGGAGTAGTACCATCGCTTTCGAATGTTACACCTGTGAAGTGAAACGCGTTTCGGGAATACTTTGAAAGTAGTCAGGTACAACGAGAGGAGTGTGCACTGTCAGTCTAGATGGTGTATACTCGTCTCCTCAAACCGGCATAGCGGAGGCGACTGCTACCTGTAGAAATTTCTCTGTGGTAGCAGTTGTCTCCGTTCATGGACCGCACTCTAGCTTAACATCAGGCGGAGTGTTGTCACATGCTGAGCTACAATAAAAAAAAATTTTCTTTTGGCACATGATCATTTGCATGTAGGAGTCGCTTCCGCTATGCCGGCTCGATGAGACTGAGAGAATGCGCACCATTCCTTTCGGTATACCCGGGTAGTTTCAAACTTATGCATAAACGCGACTGGGCGTTGCAATTTTTTTTGGGTATTTGAGTAACCGACTGGGTATTTACTTAAATGAAGGGCCAGTGAATAGCAGGAAATGTATAGGGAAGCCATTTTGTAACTTTAAACTACTATAAAATGTCTCAATATTTTTGTAATTCATCAAAATGTCTGACGCGAACCAAATTATGTACGCTTTGTCGCAATGAACATTGTTGTCGATTTCTAATGGCTCCTAATTGTTTTCTATTTGGAGCATCTTTACGACATTTCACATTAAGCGGGGTAACCACTAATGCTTTGACCTTATTATTACAAAAAATACTACCACTGATGAGTGGTCATAGTTCATATATTGCCAATATCATAACGACGATCCATTCCATTATTTAATTTGCAATTTTATCTCTTTCCAGGAATTGGGACTAGAGATATCTGATGCTCAAATCTCTGAATTGGAAGGCGCGATCCACGACATAGACTGGGCGTGCGCCGCTGAACACGAGAAGAAGGTCCGCCACGACGTCATGGCCCATGTGCACGCACTCGCCGAACGATGTCCGCTCGCCGCACCGATAATCCATTTGGGAGCTACTTCGTGTTACGTCGGCGATAATACAGACTTGATTGTCATAAAGGATGGATTGAACTTGCTGTTGCCACGATTGGCCGCCGTCGTCTGCAGTTTGAGTAGATTCGCAGATCAGTATAAGTGAGTCGATAGTTCGTTATTTATATTCAGTGGAGAAGTAAAAGTTGTCTACGACCGTGATCATGTATCGTTTTCAGAGCGCAGCCAATTTTGGGCTTCACGCATCTCCAACCGGCCCAACTGACGACCGTCGGCAAACGCGCCGCGCTCTGGCTCAACGATCTCCTCATGGACGAACGCAACCTCTCTCGCGCCAGAGACGACCTCAGATTCCGCGGCGTGAAAGGGACCACCGGCACTCAGGCCTCCTTCCTTCAACTCTTCAAAGGAGATAGCAAAAAAGTTCGCCTCTTGGACCAGAGAGTCACAGAATTGGCCGGCTTCGACAAAAGATTCATCATAACCGGACAGACTTATACGAGAAAGGTGGACGTCGAGGTGATCGCGGCGCTATCGGGCCTCGGTGCCACTGTACACAAAATGTGTTCCGACATCCGCTTGCTCGCTTCACGCAAAGAAGTCGAGGAACCGTTCGAGGCGACACAAATAGGTTCGAGCGCCATGCCCTACAAAAGGAATCCGATGAGATCCGAACGCTGTTGTTCACTAGCGCGACACTTGATAACGCTGCACGCGAACGCGGCCAACACTCACGCCACGCAATGGCTCGAACGCACCTTAGACGATTCGGCAATTCGCCGTATCACTTTATCTGAAGCTTTTCTCGCCGCCGATGCCGTTCTGATAACGCTGCAGAATATCTGTCAGGGCATCGTCATTTACCCGAAAGTCATCGCTCGTCACATCGCACAAGAACTGCCGTTCATGGCGACAGAGAATATCATCATGGCCATGGTTCAGGCCGGTGGCGATCGGCAGGTTTGCCACGAGAAGATCAGAGTGCTCTCGCACGAAGCCGGCGCCCAGGTCAAACAGTTGGGTAGAGATAACGACCTGATCGATCGTGTCAAGAAGGATCCTTACTTCGCGCCGATTATATCGAAGTTGGACAAAATTATGGACGCGTCCACGTTCATCGGCAGAGCGAAGGAACAAGTCACAGAATTTATCGAGGAAGAGGTCGACCCGCTACTGGCGAAGTATGAAAAGGTGTTGGCCGCTGTCGACAAACCTGTCACTTTGAATATTTAAAATAAAACTATTTTATTGTAAGAAATATAATGAATTAAACTAGTTTTTTGAAATAATATATTTTATTTACAATTAGAGCGATGTTTTTATGCGTAAATTACTTAATTATTATTTATATTATTACACTGGAGCGTGGTAACTTTCTTTTCTGATCACAATTACTTAGACTACAAAATGAATTACAATAAATATATAATAAATAACTACTACAAAATTAACAAAACCAAAATAAATAAGCGAATAGAGAGACGTATTCAACAATATCATGTTGTAATAATAATATATTTTGCCTGCTATAATATAATTTGCGATTAATCTGTGATCAATAATTGCAAATTATATTACACAAACATATTATATTCTTAATCACATTTTATCACAACGACGGATGGCACGAAGATGGCACCTTTTTTATAAGGCATTCGTTAATAAGGTGTCGCCTTGACAAGCCGGACCTTGACTCGGCCAGTTACATGCGCCAATCGAGGGGTCGAAGCTCAGTTGCACTGGACAGTTGAACACGTGCAACGTAAATCTCTGCTTGGTGCAGTCCCATCGACATGCGTAGAATTTATTGCACTGTTTCGGATGACGGAAAAGTCCGGCTCGTTGACAGTCGACAGATCCCTGCAAAGTCTCGTCCCTACTTCTCCATCCACCCGGTCCGTATCTATCGAACGATTGAGATTCGATACCTTCTGCGTTTTTAATGACGACCGCAGGTGTGACGGATTCCTTGATCAAGACGGTTTTATATGTAGGCGCGGCTGTGACGGCTTTTACTCGTGGGCGTATTTTCACAATTCTTTCGGTCGATGAAGAAACAGCGACCGGCGTAGGGGAGACGAAGCTTTCAGAATATAATTCTTTAGGCTTGTCCGATTCGAGGTAGTCTTGATAGAACGAATCGTCAGGCACGATTATTGGGTTGAACGATGACGAAACGATAGGGACGGGAGTCACATGTTTACTGTCGAATGATTTGATAGCCGCCGCTCTCGGTGTACTTCCGATGTCACCCCTTCCTACATCATCGTAGTCATCGGCATCGTAATCGACGTATTCTTGTTGACTGACAGGCCTCTTTCCTTTAAGTACTAACACGGGCGATTGGCAACTGCATACGGCGCCCAATTTTCTGACTAACAGAGGGTTAAAATCATTTATTTTAGTGACGACGGCTACTTTAGGTTTCGTTCTTCTAATTGGTGTTGCAGAAGGAGTCACTTCGAAGAATTCCTGTTTACTAGGAGCGTATGTCGAAGTCACGGGAATGTATGCAGGTGATACTAAACCTGCATCGGGACCGACAGTACCGAATCCTAGTAAATTAGATTTGGCGGTCTCGACTACTATGTTTTGTTTTCTTTTGGGCGCGAATGTTGTCGACGCGACAACTCCTTCATTGTTAAAATCTTGGTATGGATTGTATTTAATATTTGCATCTGTGTCATAATTATTCACATTAAAGCTTTCAAAATTGACCACTTTAGGTTCTTCTTCACTCAGGGGAGGTAAATATTCCGGCGCCTTATACGTAGATTCAGTCGTCGATTTAAAGAAAGGTTTAGCAGTTGTAGATGGAGGTAGATAGTCTACTTTTGGTGGTAAATATTCAGGCGTAAATTTAGGTGCCGATGTCGTCGATATCGGAGGCAGATACGTTTGTTTGAAGGTAGTTATGACAGGTTTAGAGGTAGATACGACTGGGGGTAAATATTCATCAGCTTTATAATCGACTTGTATTTGAGGCGTATATTGAATCGGTTTGTATGTAGATGTTATTTGTGGTTCGAAATTGATTGATTTTAATTTCGTTTGTTCGTGCGTTGTTAGGAATTGTACTTGTTGTATTGGTACGACTTTCTGTGATTCATATTGTAGTTCTTTGTAATATCGTTCCTGTTCCGAGGTGCTGAGTGGAGATACTGTTGATACACTCGCATATTCAGATTTCGGTGGAATGTATGCAGGTGCATTGTACGTGTTAATTTTCTCAGGTGTTTCGTAATCTACGTAATGATCTTCATAAATGAGCTGAGAGGGTGTTGTGGAAACAAACACGGCATCCTTGTTCTCATTCCGACTAGCTCCTGCGTGGTGTATATGTGATGTACGAGTATGAGAGAGTCCGGCGTCAAATGTCTGTACATTTTTCTGTATTTCAGGGTAAGAATACAGGTTTTGGTTCACGTGGTTTATTGCATGTTGTTGTACAATTGGGTTGAAAGTAACGGCTGGCGTTATTTTCTGCCCGAACTGGACTAATGGGTTTTCGTAAACGGTCACTGAAGGCTGCTCCAAATATGATTCTGGTGTGGATGCAACGTGGTATTTCTGCTGAACATTATGTATAGTTTGATGGCTATGAGCATTTGATTTATAGATTGCAGGTTGAGCTGTGGTGTATTCAACTGTTTTATGAGTTTGCTCAAATTTAATGGTTGGTTTAGAATATTCATAACCCGTTTTAAAATCGTAGTCTTTTGATACTTGATGTGCTGGTGAGTATTCTTGTTTATGAATAACTTGGTGGTTAATAATTTGAGGTTTGTACGTGGAAGAAACTACAGGAGTTTGTTCATATTTGATTTCAGGTGTTGAATATTGGTATCCTGAATTTTCAGAAGCTTCGTACGTGTTCACATGACTGATATCTTGTTGATGATGAACGACTTGATGGTGAAAAGCTCGCGGCCTGTATGTAGTGGAAACTACAGGAGTTTGTTCAAATTTAATTTCAGGTTTTTTATATTCGTATCCTGAAGCCTGGGATAATTCCACAGAAGGGCTGTATGTATTTATATGGTTTACTTCATGTTGTTGAACGACTTGGTGATTGAAAATTTCGGGTTTATATGTAGTAGAAACTACGGGAGTTTGCTCATATTTAATTTCAGGGGTCGAATATTGGTATCCTGAATTATCAGTTATTTGTACTGAAGGTGTGTGCTGTACTTGTGTATGTTGATGAATAACTTGGTGGTTAAAGATTTGCGGTCTGTAGGTTGTTGAAACTACAGGGATTTGTTCAAATTTAATTTCAGGTTTCTTGTATTCATATCCGGAAGTTTCAGCGATTTGCACCGAAGGTGTGTATGTGTTTACATAACTGACTTCTTGCTGTTGATGATGAACTACTTGATGATTATTCACTCGAGGTCTAAATGTAGTAGAAACGACAGGTGTTTGTTCATACTTGATTTCAGGTGTTGAATATCCCGAATTTTCAGAGATTTGTACTGATGGTGTGTATGTATTTCCATGGCTGATTTCTTGTTGATGATGGACGAATTCATGATTGAAAGTTTGGGGTTTGTATGTGCTAGAAACTAGAGGAGTTTGTTCCAGGAGTTTCTTATACTCGTAACCTTTATCAGATTCGTGAACAGCATGATTGTATGCTTGTGTATTAACTACGGTAGGCAGAGAATATTTATAACCATTATTTACATCTGCATTGATGTTATGTTCTACATTGTGTATCGTTTGATGGCTAAAAGCATTTGCAGTGGCTGGTGAACCTGTGGTATAAGCGATAACTTTCTTAAATGGTTCTTCCACGGCTACTCGCGGTACGTAATCATGAATTTCATGATTAAAACCTTGTGTTAATGTTGATACGGTCGGGGATACGACATGGGTGTTTATCCCTTCATCGAACTTGATTGCAGTGTTGAACGCAGGCGCGGCAGTGGTATATGTGTTTCCATCTTCAAATTTAATAGTCGGTTTAGGATAATCATAGCCTTCAGCTTTTATTGCAGCCTTATTATTCTGGGAATACAGTTGATAATCGATCGCTTGATTATAACCCGTTATATCTACTTCGGGTGTGACATGTTTAATAGGTACAATTGCAGATTGAACATGAGTGATAGCTGGTTGAGAATAACCAAAGATTTCTTTAACACTCGTCTTCGGTGGCACTCGAACGTATGATGTTTTGTATGTGACGGGGATGGCTGTCGTGACGGCGACCGGAGTTGCTGTTGTTGGGATACCGGATGTCGTCGGAGTGGTTACGTAAGCAGCGTTGTTTCCGTTCCTTACTTCGGAACCGTCATGGCTTATCAAAACACCTCGATCGTAATAGTGAGCTCCTCCAAAACTATTGGCTTCATAGTTTTCATTTAAATCATCTACTAAAGTTGTCTTCCCGACTAAACCAACATTGACAGCTCCAGCAGCTAAAGTATGCGACGCGCCAGTGAAAGCTTTAGTTCCACTCAAATATTCTCCATTAGAATAGCCATTGTATTGATTATTTGAAGCGAAACCCAATTTTCCAGAAGTATAACCCGTATATGCACCTTCATCACCTCTGTACACTCCAGCTACGTATTTACCTGAATCATCGTTCCTGTAGGCACCGGAGTAATCTACTTTATAACCATTATTTGTCACGTAAGAGCCAGCATTTTCATGTGCATATTGTCCACTATTAAAATCGATATATTTCCCACCTTCTACAGATCTATCAAAATCGTTATAATCATTGGTGTGCTTGTATGCGGCATCATCGTGGTTGTAAGGAACAGCGGGGGAGTCTACATGCTTGTAGGGTATCCCGAAATCGCCTGAAGGATCATGGACGTATGCACCTGAATCTTGGTAATCCGAATTGATATTTTTGTAACTATTACCCTGGTAAGCATTAGCGACGTACCCTTTGTTACCGTACGAAGCTCCTTGGCTGTAAGCGTTTGAAATTTGTGCTTTCTTCGGTAGTCTATATTCGTCTAAAATAAGTGACCCACTTGTATATTTTTCTTCGTCGTTGTAGTTTTTAGCTTGTACGAACCCATGTTGTCCTTGATGACCTATATCAGTGCTGAACGCATCAGCCTGAACACCGGCATTTGCATATTCTTGAGCAGCAATGAAATTTCCGTCCAAAGCGTCTGCGTGTGATAGGAATCCTGTTTGTATGCCTACTAAGTTGTCTAACGCAGCGCCTGATACTAAACTGTGATGAGCGGCTATGTTTACTGAATCAGCTGTTTGACCATAGAAACCAGCTGCACCTGAAAATAACATACATCAAATCTTGTATCATGTGAACTATAAGAGAATATTTTGATACGCACAATAAACATACATCCAAAAATAACATTAAGAACGAAAGGATTCACCTAAGAGAAGACTTTTTGTCGATGATTTTTAGTTCATTTTGTAAACAAATAAATCTACATTCTTTATTACCAATCAGTTTAAATTTTTTTTACCTAGCTTATTGAGTAATTAGACTTTCTCTGATGCAATATTTGGGGTTATCTATGTTATTATTATATTAAATGCTTTAATTATAATTAATTGATTATTGGAGATACAGTCCCCAGACTACTTCCGATGGCAGAGCACTATTGTACATAGGTCATTTTTTATATCAATAAGTTATTATTGTTATTGATGATATATGTTTTTTTGTGTAATTAAACATTGTCTATTGAATGTTAAACGATTTAGTTTTGTTGAAATTAATGATTTTTTTTATGTAGAATCGACTGTAATATTAGATACGAAATGGAGCAGCTTACCAGTTAAAGCGGCACCCGAATATCCATGGACCTCAGCTTCATATCTCGCGATATTACCACAAGCTGGCACCAACCATGGCCAGTCACATTTCAGTTTTTCAGCATCGAACCCGAGACCAAACGGACAACGGAACTCGTAAGCCGTAAGAGGAGCCTTTCCATGATCCAGACAAGCGAAAAACCATCTACAGTTTTCTGGGTCCGCATAATACCCTGAAATAATAAAAAATATAACGTTTTTTTTATAGTCTATAGACGCGATTGTGAAAGTACCGTTCAGTTGTCTCTGCCTATCCCTGTGGGAAAAAGGTGTGACAATTGTATTGTATTGTATTACTGCTTCAATTGTCACTTCTTGAAAATACCACGGAAAATAAAACGCAACGACCAACTTTACCTTCATGTTCTGGGCACACGAATCTTGTTTGTGGTACCGGTGCTATCTCTGAAGAACCGGGACACGCCTGCGAATGTGGTAGACTACCGGGCCATACACATACTTCGTAACGGGAATCAAACGCAAGACCAGCTGGACAATCAAACTCGAAAACCTGTAATCATGTGTGTTGTTTCTCCACGTAATCGCTCTTAGCTGATGTGTGTGTAGGTAGAAGTGGCCTACGCTATGCCGGATTGATGAGCCAATTTAAAATACCTTTGTATAGAGTTAGTGACTTACAGTATATTCAGGTGAAAGTTGATCAAACTTGACACATCTGTAGAATCTTGCACAGGAGCGAGGGTGCACAAAGTAGCCTTGCCTAGAGCATGAAAATTCTGTTCGAGTGTCCTGAAATGAATAATAGATATTGCATAGATGGAAAACCCGTACCACCATCACTATGCCGACCCAATAATAATAGTTGATGTACCTCACGTATGGAATGTATGACACCATCAGAATCGACGACTTGTGTGATTCGATATGGTGATAGTTGGAGAGCATCCAAAGCACGGCCTGGAGCTGATGGTGATGACAGGATTTCTTGCTCTAAAGATCTGGAATAAATATAAGTGATACACAGACTGTTGATGGTTATTCGCCCAGTCTGCCGTCCTGGGGTAGTACCACCACTTTCGAATGTAACACCCGTGAAGTGACTTTGTCGCGTTTCGGGAATAGTTTGAAAGTAGCCAAGTATAACGAGAGGAGTGTGAAGTGTCAATCTGGATGGTGCACAGTCGTCTCCTTGAGCCGGCATAGCGGAGGCGACTGCTGCTGTTTCTGTTCATGGACCGCACTCTAGCTTTTACATCAGGTAAGGTAAGGTTAAATACATACCTAAGAACAAGCGCTCTTGGTGCTCTACTCTGAGAATTTAGTACTTTAGCCAATGAGGTCTTTAGAGTTGGTCCACAAGGAGTAGGCAGATCCTGATCGGCATTATGTAACGCTAAACCAGCCAAGCCTCTTACACGAGCATATTTGCCTTTGACATCGACAGAGGATGCGTCTTCGAACGATACCCATGTTGTGTTCCTGAAAATTTTGTAAATATTTTATATATTTAAATTCAATATAAAATTAAATAGTGGTAGGCAGACTCGTGACGGATATTACCTCAGTCTGCCTTCCTGGGGTAGTACCACCACTTTCGAATGTAACACACGTAAAGTTGAGTTGACAAAATCAGTTTGAAATGTCCCATGTCAATGGATGAGGCATATTCGACTGCTCAAGCCGGCATAGCGGAGGCGACTGCAGCCTGGAGAAATTATCTGTACGAGTAGTAGCAGTTGTTTCCGTTCATGGACCGCACTTTAGCTTTAGCCTTTCAGGCGGAGTGTTGTATAAAATACATACTTGAAAGCGTATGGCGCCGATAAATCTTGATCTCTCTCCAAAGTCCACCTTCCATCAGTCATCAGTCCGCACAAGTCTTCCTGGCTGATCTCTTTTGGCTCCTCATCCGTGGTCGGACTTCCTGGAGTACTGAGAGTCTGATTCTGCAGCGTGAACTGGCGTGCTGTCGCTGGCAGACTTATTACTATCTTTGATGCTGGCACTCCGAGACCTATGGCTAGATCCACCACTGAATCCTAAACAATGCAATTTTGACATTTAAATTCGAAATCCGTTAAATAATCGTAACTGCAGGAGACCGCACTTGATAAAACTGTGTGGTTTTGAAGCGGAGGCGATCGCTATCACAAAGACGTTATTTGCAAACAGCAGTCGCCTCCGCTATGCCGGAGGGTCAACAAGTAATTCTAGATGCAGTCCGAATAAGCCGTAAGAGAGTATTATTTTTCTTAATACACTATGATTTAATTTATTTGAAAGTAAGGAGCTAAAATTCCTACCCAGCTCATCAGAAAATACAATTGTCTTATCGATACCGAATCAACGGAGCTATCAGCACTAATGGAGGAAGAGGTTTTTGAAACTTGATCATTTAATAATAAGATGAGAAGAGGGTAGGTACATTGATGTTTACAAAATAATTTTGGTTATGGATTTCCGTAAATTAACGCCTAATACTATTAAATTATATAACAGTTGTTCGTTTTTTAACTTCGGCAGTTGGGACGTGGGTCATCGGCCTTTGTCGACCACCTCTGGAAGTCTAACTCTAGACTAGGATCTTGATAGCAACGCCGTGTGTGTGAATCTAGTTTATTTTTATTCAGGCGCCTTTGAGCATTAACAGGATCTAACCTCGGAAAATAAATAAAATGAGGTGTTTTAAAAAGAATTTGCTTTAAATATGTTAATAAATTAAAGTCCACACATTTGGTACATATTTTATTGCGTTCGTGATGCAATTTACTTATATAAAAGACGACACAGTAATGCACGAGTAAGTTACAAATTAGGGCTGTTACATACTATTTTGGATGATAAAATATCATTTATGTAAAATCTCTTAATTGAAAATTTTGGATTTTTAGATGAAAAGTTAAATAATAAAATTCAGTATGTGATATAGTATGTAATGGTACTTTATGCAAATATTTACTTTGACAATGAAAAATTGTTGGAAAATGCAAGAAAAGGAAAGGGCTGTACAGACAGAGATCCCCTTGCCTTTAATAAAAGTTTTGGCGGCCATGTTGAGACATTAGATTATCTGTCTTGAATTATTTACATAAGCTTGTGTTTCTTCGAGTGTTAATGTGTAATAATGGTAGATTATTAACCATTAAGTGTTCGTGAACGTGCGTGAGTGTGGGCAAACAATTTAAAAGAAGAGAACCTGTGTTTCCATTTTCCCTCCAAAACTCTCTAGGAAGTTTCAGTAAAGATTCTACCACTTTACTGGAGCAATTTTTGACTTGACTGAGACTTGACCTGACTGATTGGTGTGATGAATGAATGACTCGTGATGCACAATATTATTAACTTGATGCAAAAATATTTACTTTGACACTGGCAAATTGTCAGAATGCCATATTAAACGAAAAAATGTTTAAATTAATTAAATGTGTGTGATGTACTGTAACGTAACGTTTATTTGATATTTTATTTAAAATAGTTTATGAATTGATGAATGAAGGAAATAGAAAAAAAAAGAATTTTTGAAAGGTAGGTTGTCAGAGGATGACAGGAAGAAGAAAAGATTTGGAGAATTTTGGAGAGACTGGTTGATCTTGAATAATTTTTTATATTTAAGTATTCTTTTGGAAGCTTAGGCTTCCAGGCGTGCTTGCCTGTTTGGAGTCGAGGTTAAAGTATCTTCTGCTTAACAATTCACGGGAGCTCCGGTGTGTCTAAGTATTTTTGCAGTTATTGGATTTTCCGAGAAAAATTTATATGATACAGGATGCCCCTTTGTGTAAAGGATTTTTAACAATGTTTAATGATGTCAGCTAAAAAGGCTAAACACTAACGGAGAAGGGATATGTGCGGTATTTATAGTTTTGTTTAAATAATTGACATTGCGGTATCTATAGTTCGGTTTTAAATTTGATCGATGCGGTATCTATAGTTTGGTTTTTAATATTTGATGTCAGAATAATAATTAATTTATAGATTTTGGTTTATATGGAAATGCAGAGAAAATATTTGTAAATAGATTATAATTTTAACTTTTCTTTCTTTAAAATTTATTCTTTTGTTTTTGTAATTTCGAATTGGTTAATTAAATGTTTGTTTGTCCTAAATTGTTTTATTTTGTTTTAAAAATCTTTAAAATTATTTTGATTTAAAGATTATTGTTCAGTCTTCCTCTAATCTCTAGCCGGGTTTAGAGGGGGTCTGACAATTGGCGCCCAACTGTAAATATAATCTATATACATGTATATTTCATTTTATTCTGCATTTACCTAATTGTTTTAAAATTTGTTTTAGGGTTGTAAATTTGTTCTTACGTAAATATAATATTGTTTTTTTATTATATTAATTTTGTTTATATAAGAAATAGATTTGTTTTATCTTTTTATTTTAAATTATAATTTGTATCGTTACTCTGCATTCTCCACAAAATGGATAAATTATTTAAACCTCATTTATTATTAAAAGATGAACTTATTTATGAAGTAAAGATACGTTTAGTTACACCGGAAAACACAGTCGATAAACTTCGTAAGCAGTTACAACAATTATTAATTGAGATACCTTCCGATGAAGTTTTTGAAACTGATTTATCTTTTGAGGAGGAATATGACATTATAACAAGCAAATTAAAGGACCTTCAGTCCAGATGGGATACTTATTTTGATTCTTCGGATAAACATTCGTTATTAAGATCACGTGCTCTAGCGGCTCATTTGTATCATCGTATAAAGCGTTTGAATGCAACTTCTGACAAGCAAGTTATTTTGGTAAAGGAATTTAATTCTACTTTAAATAATTATTTTATTTTATTGGACAAGGTGAATATGAGGGATACCACGTTTAACTTCACCGTTCCGGACAAAACTATTAATTTTAATTGTGAGTCGAAATGTATTGCTAAATGGAACCTCACTTTTAACGGTACTACGGATCCATGGGAATTTATAGAGCGAATTGAAGAGTTGTCTTCCGCGTATAATATTAGTGAAGAGAACCTGTTTAAGTCTGCTGTTTTATTATTTTCTGGGATTAGTTTGGTTTGGTATAGAGGCATTAAAGATGAAATTTCTGATTGGAAAAATTTAAAATTTTTATTTTTTGATGAATTTAAACCGGATGGTGATTATAGGTTGATAGGGGATATTCGTGCGCGAATGCAGGGGATGGATGAATCTGTTACTATTTATTTTTCTGTTATGTGTGGAATGTTTAACAGATTGAAAAAGCCACTTGATGAAGTAGATAAACTAGATATATTATTACATAATATTAGGCCTTATTATGGTGAACATCTTGCCTTAATAACTATATCTAGTGTTAGGGATTTGCGGGATAAATGTAAAAAACTCGAGTCCGCTAAACAAAGATCTGATTCGTTCATACAGTCGACACCGTCTTTAACTATGAATTCCGAATCTTTTCCTAATAAAAAACCTAACCCGCATATTTGTGTTGTCGATCAGGCTCAGGATAAAAACATGTTTTGTCAGAGGTGCAAATCTCATTCGCACCATTTTAAAAATTGTCCTGCTTCGAAAATTGTTAAATGTTTTAATTGTGGTGAGTTAGGTTACACAATTAAAAGTTGTATAAAATGTAATAATAAGGATGCGTGTCCAAAAAACGTGTAGGTTGGAACCGAAGGTCAAAACCAATCTTTGATGAATCGGAGTGGGCAGATTGGTTGTGTTTTGTAAAGAAATTTATGTCTTACGACGTATCTTCGGTTCTTTTTAAACCTGAGCTGTTAGATAATAGGCCTTATTTAAGTGTTGATATTGGTGACATGAAACTGTGGGGTTTGTTAGACTCCGGTGCGGCAGTTTCAATTTTAGGTAATAACTCTCAACAAAAACTTGTTGATTTAGGTTATACTGTACATAAAGGTAGTTCACGTATTTCGGTAGCAAACGGTACAGAAATACAGTCGATAGGCGAAATGTTACTCCCTGTCAGTTTTCAGAATAAAATTGAGATTATTCGATTTTTTGTTATTCCGAGTGTTGTTTCTAATGTTATTTTTGGTGTTGATTTTTGGAAGAAGTATAATTTAGCACCTGAAATTTTTAAGAATGTTGCTTGTATTACGAAGCCTCTTGACTTTTTAGAAAGTCAAAAGGGTAATGTGCAAAGTGATATTCACTATATTCGACCTTTGGAATCATTTTCGGAAGAACGGAGGGAAACTGCCAATGCTATGATTGAGAATTTTATTTCTATTTCCTCAGATAGTATTGGATTAGGCAGAACTAAGTTAATAGAGCATACTATTGATACGGGGGATTCGGCTCCTATCAAATGTCGTAATTATCCGTTGTCGCCTGAGAAGTTACGGGAAATGCAAAAGGAGTTGGATAGGATGTTGAAGTTAGATGTCGTGTCGCCGAGCGAAAGTCCATGGAATAATCCAACACTCATGATTCCAAAGAAGAATGGTGAGTGGCGGTTTTGCTTGGATTGTCGTAAACTAAATGCGGTAACACGGGGTGATGCTTATGCAATTCCTTATATTCCACAGATCTTAGATAGTCTAAAGGAGGCACGGTTTTTATCTTCGTTAGATCTTAGTTCTTCGTTTTGGCAAATTCCGTTAGAGAAGTCGGCCCAGGATAAAACTAGTTTTACTGTTCCTGGCCGCGGTTTATTTAAGTTTAATGTTATGCCTTTTGGTCTTTGTGGTGCGCCGGCGAGACAGCAAAGGCTGATGGACATGTTATTTGGTCAGAATTTTAATAGTGATATAGTAGGTGGTTACGTTTTTGTATATATTGATGACATTATTATAGTTAGTTCGGATTTTAATACTCATATATTATTATTGGAAAAGGTACTGGATAAATTAAAATCGGCAAATTTGAGTATTAATATTGATAAGTGTAAATTTTTTAGAAAGTCTCTTAAATATTTAGGTTATGTTGTAGATGATAAAGGTTTGAGGACTGATCCTGATAAGATTAAAGCAATATTAGATTTTCCAACACCCAAAAATGCCAAAGAGGTAAAAATGTTCTTAGGAACGTGTTCTTGGTATAGGCGTTTTATCAGAAATTTTTCTACAATTGCGGCACCTTTAAATAAATTAACCAGTACCAAAATTAAATCTTTTATTTGGAATGAAGATTCTGAATCTGCTTTTAACAATTTAATTAAATCTTTAATTTCTGCTCCGATCCTTGCTTGTCCCGATTTTAAGAAACCTTTTGTTGTACATTGTGACGCATCTAGTTATGGAGTAGGAGGCATGCTTACACAAAATATAAATGGATCTGATCATCCCATTGCGTATGTCAGTCGCACTCTCAATGCTTGTGAGAAAAATTATAGTGCTACTGAACGCGAAGCATTGGCGGTAGTTTTTGCAATTGAAAAATTTGAACCATACTTAGGTACTAGACGGTTCACGGTAGTTACGGATCACGCTTCTTTAAAATGGTTTATGAAGTTGGAGAATCCGACAGGTAGGTTAGCTCGTTGGGGTTGCAGATTGTCTCAGTATCAATTTGATATAGAGCACAGGCGTGGTAAGGACAATGTCATACCAGACACTCTTTCTCGACTTCTAAAAGTAGATGCCATAGGTGATATGCCAAAAGATGATTGGTATGAAAATATTTTAGAAAAGTGTATTAAGTTTCCAAAAAATTATCCTAATTATTATATTAAGGATAATATATTATATCGGTTTTGTAAGTCTAAATATTGTTTGACAAGCGAATTTGATTGGAAGGAAGTTGTTAGGAAAAGTGATAGGGAAAAAATTTTGCAGGAAAATCATGCTTCGGCAACTTCTGCACATCTAGGTGTATTTAAGACACACAGAAGACTATGTTTAAGATATTTTTGGCCGGGAATGTTTCAAGAGGTAGTAGATTTTGTTAAGAAATGCGACATTTGTTTGGCTTATAAACACCAATCAAAATTGACTCCTGGTTTGATGGGAAAGCCGAAGGTGTGTTTTAGGCCTTTTCAAGTAATTTCAATAGATCTAGTAGGACCATTGCCGAAATCGCGTTCGGGTTACAGGCATTTATTCGTCATAACCTGCTGTTTTTCTAAATACACTCTTTTGTTCCCATTGAGAAACCCAACCAGTCTGGCTGTTGCTAAAGTTCTCGAACAAAAGGTTATTCTTGTTCATGGAGTGCCGGAAACTGTAATTGCAGATAATGGGGTGCAATTCACAGGAACCGAATTCCGCAATCTGTTAAACCGTTACCATATACCTAATATACACTATGGACCACGATACACACCACAAGTAAATTTAGTAGAACGATACAATAGAACTGTTATGACAGCAGTGGCATCTTATGTAAAAGATGACCATCGCACGTGGGATAGTAATTTAGAAAAGATTCAGTTTGCTATCAATAGTTCTGTAAATGAAACAACTGGCTTTTCTCCATTCTTTTTAGTTCATGGTAGAGAACCAATTATAAATGGTGAATTTTATAAAAGACAAACTGAAGGTGATTATGAAATAGGGGTTCCTAGGGAGGAGTATGCGGGTGAGTTTGGATGCTTAAAGGAAATTTTTGCTAAAGTTAGGGAGTTGTTAGTGAAATCTCATGCTTCTAATGCAAAATATTATAATTTAAGAAGAAGGGATGCTAAACTGAGTGTAGGTGATCAGGTGTGGAAAAGAACATTTATACAAAGTGACGCAGCCAAATACAAAGCATCCAAATTAGCTCCGAAGTATGAAAAGGTCACTGTTAAGCGTGTGTTATCCCCATTAGTGTACGAGTTAGTGGATGGAAATGGGAAGTCGTTAGGGAACTTTCATATTAAAGACATAAAAATTTAAAATTAACATAATTCATTTTTATTTTTTTTCTTTGTTTATAGAAATTAGATTTGTAAATATATATTTTTTCTTTTCTCTTAATTTTTTTTATTATCGCTGAGGACAGCGTAAGTTTCACCCGTCTGAAACTTTCCTTAGGGGAGGGGGTATTGTAACGTAACGTTTATTTGATATTTTATTTAAAATAGTTTATGAATTGATGAATGAAGGAAATAGAAAAAAAAAGAATTTTTGAAAGGTAGGTTGTCAGAGGATGACAGGAAGAAGAAAAGATTTGGAGAATTTTGGAGAGACTGGTTGATCTTGAATAATTTTTTATATTTAAGTATTCTTTTGGAAGCTTAGGCTTCCAGGCGTGCTTGCCTGTTTGGAGTCGAGGTTAAAGTATCTTCTGCTTAACAATTCACGGGAGCTCCGGTGTGTCTAAGTATTTTTGCAGTTATTGGATTTTCCGAGAAAAATTTATATGATACAGGATGCCCCTTTGTGTAAAGGATTTTTAACAATGTTTAATGATGTCAGCTGAAAAGGCTAAACACTAACGGAGAAGGGATATGTGCGGTATTTATAGTTTTGTTTAAATAATTGACATTGCGGTATCTATAGTTCGGTTTTAAATTTGATCGATGCGGTATCTATAGTTTGGTTTTTAATATTTGATGTCAGAATAATAATTAATTTATAGATTTTGGTTTATATGGAAATGCAGAGAAAATATTTGTAAATAGATTATAATTTTAACTTTTCTTTCTTTAAAATTTATTCTTTTGTTTTTGTAATTTCGAATTGGTTAATTAAATGTTTGTTTGTCCTAAATTGTTTTATTTTGTTTTAAAAATCTTTAAAATTATTTTGATTTAAAGATTATTGTTCAGTCTTCCTCTAATCTCTAGCCGGGTTTAGAGGGGGTCTGACAGTACTTAGTATAACACCTAGTTTATAGGCTAGGTTACCTTGGTATGTCTAATGCAGACTGACGGTGAAGTCTAGATTTTTTCCTAACTACACGATTTATAGTAAATCGACGTTTCCAAACAACTTTAAGTGACCGATTGGAAGTGGGAACTATTTTAATTAAATAACATAATTCAGGTTAAAAATATCTAAAACTACAATTTTTTAATGTCCGATTTAAGTCTCCAAACTGGTACCAATGTATATTATAGTACCATGGCTGCATGGGTAGTGTATGTAGGTTCTATATTCACTGTTTATAGTTTATAATGATTGAAAAGCGTGGTACTTACAGTATTCATCATATCCCACAAACCACTTAATCTGCTCGGATGATACGTCATCTTTTTCACCAGCCCCAATGCATGAGTTTGAACCATCATCAGGTCTGCAATCTACAATTAATAAACTTTTCTTACATTTTAATTACTTTTAGACGCCGTCATTATGCCTCGTTTTCATTTTTATTTTGCTAAAGAGTGGTAGCTAGGGATGAGCGTGTGCGCATTCGTCTCCTCAAGCCGGCATAGTGGAGGTGACAACCGCCAGCAGACATTGCTGTGGTAGCGGTTGTAACATCAAATGGAGTAAAATATAAAAGAGGTACATATTCTCTAAAAAATTACCTTAACCAAAGCTCTGAGATCATAATACTTGGCCAGAAGTTCGGGGTAGGCAGGCAAAGCAAGGAACAGCGGTCCACCTCCATTTTTACTGATCGCAGTTCTGGCTGACTGAACGGTCTCTACAATTTTCGTTCGATTTAATGTTTTATGCGCCTCGTATACTTCTAAACCTTGGATGTGTTTAGATTTTAGGAGGCTCTGTAGATCCTGAAAATATAAATAAATTAAATAAGTGAGATTATTGTTTGTAAAACGCACCCTTTTCGAAGATGAAGAAGTATTTGAATCATTTGTAAGTCACGCCCTGTGTAAGGGCGTCCTGTCTGAAACTTTTCAGTCAGATTTTACTAGGATATCATAAGATTGTGGGAAATATTTCCCTGAAAGTCGAGTGTGATGCTTGCCGTGTGAAACCCATCCTGGAACCGCCTCAGTCTACATTTCAACTAGACCAGACAGAAAAGGAAAGCAATCGTTCATGTTTGATAAAAATGTCATATTAAAGAAGTTTAACCACACCGAATTACTAAATGAACTTGAATACAGCCTTTAAATTGTTATACGTATAGCATTGCCGTCACATCCCTAGCGAATATTTCAAGTTGATTAAAACGGCCATTTAAATTATTTATTTTTATTTATTTATTTATTTACAATATTTATTAAATTAAGGTTGTTATGATTATTGATAAGTTTCTCATTATTCCGGTTAGACAATAAAAAACTGATAACTCACTATTATGTAGAAAATATGAGGAAAAAAATCTACATATAATTTTTGTACGAAAGAGCGGGGCACCCTGAGATACAGGTGCCTAGTGCCCATTTCAGGGGCCTTGTTTTACGTTTGCAATTCAAGAAATCAAAATGTATTTTATGTAACAATGTTACAATTTATAGTGGGCCTCTATAAAGAAAAGTGTTTCATCTAAATCCGTGTAGCCGTTTCGTGGGGAAATTGATCAGGGTATGCCAGTGCTGGACTTGGGGATATCATGGTTTATTTCGGATTTAATAATCATATAAGTTGTTGTAGTAGTAACAAATAATAATTAGTTTTATTAATGCTTTAACGAGTTGCGCGCGCAGTGGTGATACCATAGGGAATGTGAGGTGGCGGCGACGCCCTATGTGACACAGGGCCGAATATTTTCAGTTACATTCTACTAGGATATCATGAAACATAGCATGGTATTTAAAAGAATGCGCGCGCATTGCATACAGTCGGGCCAGACTCGCGAATTTGCTATATCGCTACATCTACCACTCGTTGACAGGAACGATTCTCTGACGAGGCGAGGCTGTTCTGTGAATTATTGTCAAAAAAAATGAGAAATAACGGAACCTAGCTAATTTAGATAGATTTGATTTTTCATATTATTTGTAATATCATTAAACAAATTTATTTAGTTCGTGTAGCGCGTAATCAATTCAAATTATAGCGCGTTAGGTTAGACAAATAAAACCGAATGTTGTTTGGTGGATCGTTCTCAAAGTGAACAGAAAGGACAACTTGAACAATATTACTAGGATACCATAAAGTCATAGAAGAAAACAAAACATCTTGATAACTGGATGCGCGCGCAAAATCACGCGGTACAATCACTAAAAAAGCTTTCGTGACAACTGCGCGCGCAGTGTGTAACTTAAATTTGCTGGGACCGATACAAATAAAAGCGGAAGTAATCATGTTCTAAAAATTGCGCGTAGTACAGGACGACACTGTTATTTTCAGTTTCTTAGTAGGAAGCTCTCCTGAAAACAGCGCGTAGAGCTTTTCAGTGTACATCGAAGCGTTTGTAGAACCAGAAACGCTTTGGAACATTCGTATTGCCATTTGGCTAAATTAAAGTCCGAGAAGGACAAATTATTTATTTGCTTGAGGAATCTTTAGTACCTGAAAAAACGTGAGCTTTCATGTCGCGTCGTTCAACGCTACAGATTTTTTCAGCTCTATTCTACTAGGATGACATAAGGCGGTAGAAGAAAACTTCAAAGCTTTTCCGACAAATGCGCGCGCAGATTTCGAAGCCACGCCTTTAAAGTGTACGGGATAGACATCCATGAACATTTTCGCTCTTTTCGACCAGGATAACATAAAATTGTAAGAGGAAGAAAATCATCTGAATAACTGCGCGCGCAATACCTGTTGAACACGCCCTGTGACAAACTGACTGAACTCTATACTATTATGAGATAAAAGTATCTTTAAATTGTGTAGGTTGGGTTTGTATGAATGTTTTTTTTGCTAGTTTTCAATTCTTTTTCAATATGTGAAAAGCTGCGACAAAACAAAAAAAGTTTACCTACCTATAATTAGTACCTAATGAATTTACCAAAACTATTTGTTACAATTTTTTAGCTAAAAATAACTGGTAGTAGTAACATTTTGTTTAAATAAAAGCAGTCACGTTAAATTATGCAAATAAATTATAATTTATGTGAGAACATTCAATTATTCAACCTACATCAATATCGCCTACAACCTACATTATGTTAATATATTTAGTTTTTATACTAGAAGACTATAAAAAATTGTTTATTGGCATATGACAACAGTACGCCTGATGTTACATTAGAATGCGGTCCATGGACGGAAACCAGAGAAATTTCACATGCACTGTCTGCTTCCACTCACTCAGACGATGTTATTTGTCAGCCGCGTTTAAATGAAGCGATCCTATTGGTGGAGAGAACTCGCGTGTCATGGCGTAAATGCAACTCAGGGCGTCTCAGGGGGTAAAGTCAAAAGTTGTCACTTGATCGAATCGAAATCTAAATATATAGGATTTGACGTTTCGTTATCACTTGAGTGACAGTAAAACGTCAAATTTCATGTATTTTGTTTACGATTCGAACAAGTGACGACTGTCGATTGACTTGACTTTTTTTGTTTTATATGGCGTTATAACAATTCGCCAGTGTCAAAGCAAACATTTCTGCATCAAGTTAATAACATTGTGCATCACGAGTCATTCATTCATCACACTAAACAGTCAGATCAAGTCTCAGTCATGTCAAAAATTGCTTCAGTAAAGTGGTAGAATCTTTACTGAAACTTCCTAGGGAGTTTTGGAGGGAAAATGGAAACACAGGTTCTCTTCTTTTGAATTATTTGCCCACACTTACGCACGTTCACGAACACTCAATGGTTAATAATCCACCATTATTACACATTTATTTATTTATTTATTTAAAGCTTAGTGTAGCGTGCACACAGGCGAACTTAATGCTAATTAGCATTCTCTTCCAGCTAACCTCCGTGTTTAGGACAGATGTGAGCGAAGAGAAGCAGGTTTTAAACAAATATAATTACATTTCAAAAAAACACATTAACACTCGATGAAACACAAGTTTAGGAAAATAATTCAAAACAGATAACCTGACGTCACGTCATATGACATATATCGAGTCAAAAGCTCTTGGCCTCAAAAAAGCTTGGTATCCTCTCGAAGGTATTTCACATCGGAACAACTCCTCACTTTGTACAAAGCGCAAGTAAGGACCTGCATGGAGTACTGCTCTCACCTTTGGGATGGATCTGCCAAATACCAACTTGCGGCATTGGAGTCGATCGAGAAGCGCGCCAAGAAGCTTATAGGCGATGACGCTCTAGTCAAGTCTCGGCTACAAAGCCTTGAGCACCGACGAAACGTCGCCTGTTTATCGGTCTTTTACCGGTTACATTTCGGAGAGTGTACGCAAGAGCTACACAACTTAGTTCTACCGTCCCCTTTCTTTTATCGGACGTCCAGACACCCGGAGAGGTACCATCCATTTATGGTCCAAGTTCCAAAAGTACGTAAGAGGCGTTTTGACAACACGTTCCTCGTGCGTACTGCGAAACTGTGGAACTCTCTCCCGGTGTCTGTGTTTCCCGAGAAGTACAATATGGGCCTCTTCAAATTAAGGGTAAACAGGTACCTCATAGGCAAGCGTGCTCCACCTCCACCGCATCACTGCTTAACATCAGGCAGGGTGCGGTCAAACGTTTGCCTATTAAGCATAAAAAAAAAAACGTCTCAAGATGGCCGCCAAAACTCCTACTTTTGACTTTAGGCTCCGACTTATCTATTTTTAAATGTGGCAACGTTTAATCCAACATTTTTAGTAAATTATTCGATGGATTACACCATAACAAATTAGACAAAGTTCCTAATACATCTAAGTCGAATAGAGCATTGTTCTTTTACTTCTTTATTGGTCCTTCAAATGTCTTGAAGCATTGTTTTTGTATAAAAGTAATGTTCACGTTAACTTCATTACCTAATTGTGATATCTGACTATTAGGAAACTGACTGTTTGGATGTATCGTTATTTAAAAAGTAGTAGGCAGGCTGACCATCATTAGCCAAATCTGCTGTTCTAGGGTAGGGTACTTCGAATGTAACACCCGTTAAGTGACCTTATCGCGTTTCGGGTCAGTTTGAAAGTTACTACGTTTAAGAAAAGAAGTATGCACTGTCAACCTAGATAGTACACACGCCAATGCGGAAGCGACTGCTACCTGCCGAAATTTCGATCGACTGCTACAGTTGTTTCAGTTCATTGACCGCACTCTAACATCTGGTAGGGTCATATGCCAAGTTACAATAATAAAAAGTGCGTATAATTGGTAGACCGTTCCATCTTTCTTATTGAACGGGGTATTTTAACTCAAAAATAACTTTCAAATCACTTATCAAGTCACTATGTAACTATGTTATATGTACTTTGGTCGCTCAGTACCTGTGATACAAGCAATAACATAGTATAGCCATTAAGGTCCATTTGCACCAAAAGACCCGTTAAAGTTACTATTACATTTTCTACACACGCCTTGCAATATCGTGTAAATTCATATTGTTATCGTTAAAAGGGTGGCTGATCACGAAAAAATAATAGAAAAACATACTTGGCTTCTTTTCATATATTTGACGTTAGTGACATTGGTTTGACGATTACTTTAACTTTAACCAGCCAAGATTCGCTGGTTACGGTTAGCGTTTAGCGTCAAAAATGACAGGCGCGACGATGGTTGATGGATGATCTGGGATAAACAAACAACCATTCTTTCTCATCTGTAATATTAACATAGATTTCTCTTTTAGGATAAAGTTAAAAGCTTTAGGATCCATGTATTCCGATATAATGACACTTGGAAATGTGGAGCAAGCAGGTTTGAATACAATAATATTATGCAAATTGCAAGTTATTATATGTTGTAAGTGTGTTAATACGGGGGGCATTCCACTCTACATTTAATATACTATGAACTAGCATATCAACTACTAGCTCTTGCCGACAACTTCGTACGACTAGAATACGTTAATGTTAGGAAATCTCCAGTTATGGAGATAAAGTAGCCACTCAACACGATTTTAAAAGACTCGTACCATTATAATATTGTCTTCAAACATATTTATTTATTTATGATTTCATTCGATTCACACACCACACTCGAATGTAACACCCATGTCGTATTTCGGGAGCAGTTTAAAAGTAGCCAGGTATAGCGAGAGAAGTGTGCACTGTCACTCTAGAATTTAGATGGTGCATACTCGTCTCCTCAAGTCAGCATAGCGGAGGAGACTGCTGCCCGATTTATCTGTAGTAGCAGTTGTTTTCATTCATGGACCGCAATCAAGCTTTACATCAGGCGGAGTGTTGTCATATGCCGAGCTACAATAAAAAAAAACTAAGAAAAAAAAGTTTTGGCGACTTGAATTATTTTCCTAAATTATATTATTTCTTCGTGTATTAAATGATCGATTACTAAGTATTCGTGAATGTGCGTGAGTATGTGTGTGCAAATTATTCAAAATGGGGTAATGTGGGTTAAAGATACCACCCACTTTGCAAAAAAATTTAAGACTAAACTGGGCTGCATGGGCGATGATCCCTTTGCCTTGCCAAAATAACAACAAATCTCTGTCTACCTCTAAAGTTTAAAACTCAACGCAAAAGACGGGAGCTGTCAGTAAAGCCACAAATTGCAACTTTATTAACGTCACGTTTTATTGCAACGCATGTGCAGCAATCTGTCATACTCGTATGTTTCAAAAGATAACTATCATAAGTGGACTTGCTCTGGAAAACCAAAATTAGGATTAGTCCTTATTATTTACTATTATTTCGCACATTCTTCAGTCTTTTATTTGTACCATTATATAAACTCAAACATAAAATGTACTATCAAGAGCAGGGGAGCAGTCCCACCTTAAGGACTAATGTTACTTGCATATTTTTATGTTTCTCTCAGCTCCTACTTTAAATACAACTTATGTTTACGTTGCTATGACAACTGACGTGTGTAGATTCGTTTTTCCCTCATAACATTGACAACTAAATGAGGTGCAATATGTAAAAAACATATAGAAACATTGACAACAATATTGATCTCCTTTACTTATAATGCAATCAGAAAGAGAAGGCAACTGTAATATTCCGATAAACAATTTTGAAAAAAAAACTGGGACTGCTCCCCTGCTCTTGATAGTACGGCATACCAATTACAAAATATAATTCAACTCGCACGATTAATGCGAATGTAAATCGTGCGAAATAACATTGTAACCCGATTAGTCGACCAACTGGTTGCACACGTAATCCGCATAAGGCAGGACTGCTTCTACGGGATTGTGTTAAATTTTGCAATTTTTAATTCACACTGAGGTCGCGACTCGCCACTGTGATCGCGCAAAATTCGATTATTTTATACCGCTTCACTTGCGTCTTAACGCGTTAGTTAGTGCAATAATTAATGCAATATGCTATCTAGAGCAACACCTTTACTGTAGCCTTCCTGATTTACTATCCTCTCTCTTCCCAAATCTATATAATAAAAATCAATTGCTGTTCGTTAGTCTCGCTAAAACTTGAGAACGGCTGGACTGATTTGGCTAATTTTGGTTTTGAATTATTTGTGGCAGTCCAGGGAAGGTTTAAAAGGTGAGTAAATATGAAAAAATGCTTGGAATATAGTAAAAACAACAATTTCGCTTTCCCTTAGAAACTATTCCTTTGGTTTTGAATGTCAAACATTTGATGTTCGTCCCGTCATTTAGAAATCAATTAAATCATTGAGATATATACTAGAGGCGCAATAACGCTCCCAACGTGAGGCGAGTGAAGATCTGCCCACAGCCATAATTAAGCTTTCTGTCAGTTGGTATTTGACAGGACGTATATAAACTCATAATGGGCAAATATGTGATGAAAACGTGCAATTCTCGATCCCAAATGCACAACATAAAAAGCGGGATTACGTGTCACACGTAAATATATCATTTCAACATCTATATTGTCCTTAAACAACAAAAAAACAAATAAAATTAGGGATATTTTTTACATTTAGTGTTGCTAGTAAAACATCGTTTCCCATAACCCGTATAAAAAAAGAAATATTTTATTTTTAAGAAAGAATAATTTCAACTTATATTAAACAATTAAAACAATAAACTTTATTTTATTTAGCTAAAAATGCATGCCTCTAGACATATTATAATCGACACTGAATAAAAATATCTAAAGAAAAAATAATTAGTGTGTGGAAAATTTTTAACTATACCGGCAACACTAAGATTGACATTGTCAAATCGTTTGAAACGACCTACGGCATTTTCATGTCAAATGTATGGGGTTTGCGCCTCTAGTTATATATCTCAATGAATTAAATATAAAAGTCGTTCAGAAATGCTTTTTTATTTATTGATTCTGAGGCGGTACGAGGCGGGTCAGCTAGTATCTTATATATTACACAATAAAATATTACAGGTTACTGAAAAGGACTACTCAAATGACCGAGAACGAAGTCTCAACCAATAGTTTAATCTTAATTTTCAATACATAGTTAATTATTTTAAGAAACAACTGCTACTGCAGATAAATTTCTACAGGCAGCAGTCACCTCCGCCATGCTGGCTTAAGGAGATGAATATCTAGCTAGCTATCCTATTTAAAATTGCAGGGTTCATGTTTAGAAAATATAAGAAAATCTGGAAACGCAGGCTCGGACGTCACAACTGGAAGTTTCCTGTAGTTTTATCTAATCGTATTTAACACCGTATGTTACCATATATGTATGTTATATTAATATATTATCTACAATTTACAAGTTCCAATACCCACTGGCGAGGTGCACAGGTTTGGTGGTGATAGCCGGTGCCTGCCCACCCACTATCACTCACCTTGACCGCCTTTGTGCTATTAACATTGCTCTAGGCATATATTCAAGTGCAAATGTTGTGTTTATTATGGCCGGCATAGTGAAGGTGGTAGTTTGACTGGCAATTAGTGATCAATGGTGGCTGAACGGCCTCTGTCGACCGCGGTGATTGAGGGTAGCGCTGTTTCAATAAATTAACTATTTAAGATACATCTCGTTTTAAATTCCCATACAAGAAACAACTTTGTTTTTGATGTTATTTGGTATGGTTTAAAATATTTGGACATCGAATTCAAGAAGGGACATTATCTAGTGGCCTCCACTATACCTCTGGTAATCTAGTTTGATCCTTTTTTAAAGTACAGTAACACCCCGCAAAAACTCGCGTTAAGTGGAATTCGCGTATAAGGGGGTCACTTTTAAGCATAACCAAAAGTCAGTACAAAATGCAAAGCAATACATACTTTAATTCTAATAACACATTATGCATTTTTTTACGGAAAAATGTACCAATCTATTGTCTTCTTGGTTGCGTTTCGTTTACGGTCTTGTAAAATATTTTCATAACACGCAACACTGTTTTTTTTACTGATTGACACAGGTAAAAACACGGTCATCATCACTGTCTATGCTCTGCAATATGTCCAAATCTGAATTAATCTTTGAAAGAGGCATTTTAGCGCGAAAGGAGAATGCCTACTCGCCTAAGAAAAATGGGCCCACAATTTTTTTCTTGAGTTTGTCGAAAGTTAATTTTGTAGAAAAATAAATCTACTTCCTTATTACTAATCAGTTTTAATTTTTTCACCCGGGTTATTGATGTAATTAGATGTTTTCTGATGCAATATTTGAGGTTATTATTATATTTAATATTTTAATTATAATTAATAGGATATTACTTTAGAATATTGTTTTGTTACCAAAGTATTAGGTATCAAGTGGGCCCAGAAATGGGTATTATCCTTTGAAATTCGCGTAAAGCGGGGTGTTACTGTATAATAGTAACTAGTATTCCGTTGGCTGACTCAATATTCCAAATAATTTACATTATAACGAGTTTATAAAGTAACATAAAGTTTTTAGACTATATACAAATGGCCTAGTTCGCTCCTAGGACCTAACATGTCAAATATTTCTTATATGCTATTAGTTATTAGTATGTATTAGGGTTATGTAGAATTCATTTTACATACAAATTGCTACATAATTAACAGCTCCCATTTGAAACTTTGAGAACCATTCATTATTCGCAAGTTGCAGGAGTAAATAAAAACTCGAAGACTGTGTCAGTGTGTATAGTGTACACTGTATACCCTTAAAAATTATTTCGCTTATCGGTTGTTTTTTTTTTTAATTATTTTAACCGCATTTTTAAATGCTAGTAAAGAGTAGAGTTATACGTTAGACTAATCAAATAGTTATTAGCTCAGTCTGGTGTCCTGGGGTAGTACAGGAGATATCAGCTTCGAAGCCGGTATAGCGGAGACGATTGGTGACTGTAGATATTTTCTGTGGTAGCAATGGATTGTACTTTAGCTTAACATTAGGCTGAGTGTCACATGCTAAGTTACTATAAAAAAACATGTCTCATGTAACCTAACAGAGAGGAGATAAATTATATTTTAAGAGGCCGACAACGACGGTAAATATCAATATAAATTGAATGCGTAAAGTATATATTTTCATATGTACATGTCGCCGTTAGATATATATCTCGTATTGAGCAATGTCCCGTAGTTACAACACTATCTGCTCTCAATTCGTACCCTATCAAGATTTATGTTTGTTTTCTTAATTAAATGGATATATACTCAAAAACCTAGTACGCATGGAACCGCTCCATTTACCGTTCTTTAGATTTATGTAATTGTCAATTCTCAAATATTAAAAATCAATCAATTTGTTTGAAAATTAAACTACGCATAGATTAACTTGTATATTTCCATTTTGTATGACGATTACATTTTTTGTAGATTTTAATTCCGTCTAAAACGATCTCTACAACATTCCTTATCAGTTTTAATTTTTTCACCTGAATTATTAAGTAATTAGATGTTTTCTGATGCAATATTTGAGGTTAATATTATACTAAATGCTTTAATAATTGAAGATATTTGTTTTTTTATGTAATTAAACATCGTCTGTTGAATTGGAATTGGTAAATGATATGTTGATATAATTAAAATAAATTAATAAAAATAATAGGATATTATTTTAGAATATTAACAAACTAAACTATTAGGTATCATGTGGGCCCAAAAATGGGCATTCTCCTTTCAGGTCGCATCTATCATACGTTGATCACTGAAGAAACAGACCACTGAGCCACAAAGGCTGTTCAATATAATACTTAATGATCGTGAAAAGTGTAGGGTATACAACCCACATTGGTGTTGAAGCTTTGAAAGCTTTACAAATAAGGTACACAATCCATTAACATTACTTTCATAACGTACGAGTAATGAGATATGCCGTCAAATTGACAATTGTTTATTGTGGCCGGTACCGCTGACCCTGACCTGATCTGTCATATATCTTAAATTCAAGGTTAACTTTTGAATACAATTGAGATTATTGGTTTAATTTAGATTTTATTATTTGATACGCTCTACCCGCCCTAATTCAATGAGTTCACAATAATACAATTTAGTGGTAGGCAGACTGATGAGAATTATTAGTCCAGTTTGCCATAGGTGCCTAGGGTAGAACCACCACTTTCAAGTGTAATACCCGTGAAGTGACGTAATCGCGTTTCAGGATCAATTTGGAGGTAGCCCCAGCTATGATGACAGGAGTCTGCATTATCAACGTCATCGTCAGCGTCTCATTTTAAAACGCTGCTTAATTAACTTGCATTAGTAAAGAATTTGTAAAAATTGAGATCTTTTTTTTACTATAAAAATATGTTAACATAGAAATTGTTTTACAAATGTGTGCCGTAAATAATATTAAATAGAAAATACTAAAAATTAGTGCCCATTTTTTTTAAATACCTATATCCTAAGCTAATGCTTGTATATGAACTGATAGACCAATGTAAATATAACTTTTTTATATTTTTTTATTGTAACTCGGCATGTGACAACACTTCGCCTGATGTAAAGCTAGAGTGCGGTCCATGAATGGAAACAACTGCTACTACAGAGAAACCTGCGAGCAGCAGTCGCCTCCACTATGCCGGCTTGTGGAGACGAGCATGTACCATCTAAATTGACAGTGCACAATCCTCTCGCTATATCTGACTACTTTCATTGTACAACTAAGTTACATTGGTACCAGCGATTTTTTTCGGATACTCGAAATTTGCTCTTAATTCTAAAACAATTATTGTAGAACAAGAATGATGTTCAGTGTATCCTGAAATGTGGCTATTTCTTTCAAAGAACCTACTTGAAACCTTAAAGGTAGTACGTTTCGTGAGCGAGTAATCTCCAACGTTGTTTGAGGACGATTTTAGTAAAGATAAGGTACGCCGCTAAAAATACGATACATTTATCTTATTAAAAATCTAACAGATAAAAAAATGACCGTGAAATTTGATTAAAACAGTTTATTACAACGCATTTTTCGAACATAAAATGCCTTTATTCTTAACCGTGTAGAGATCAATTTTCCATATACATAATTACGAAGACAGTTCATTATAAAATAAAACAATATACATTCCCACGTCAACAATTAAAACGTTTATTTGGAACATTTATTTAAAAAACAATTTACATCCGTAATTTATTTGTCGGAAGTAAACCGAAATTGTTTTTTTAAGTCACAATTGTAGTTTTTAATCGAAAAATCATTACTATCACTACATACATCTAATGAACTATACAGAATGTCCCGTAAGTAGTTGTGTCGACGGTATTTTACAGATAGAGGGTTCAATATCTACAATATAATTTGGTGATTTTTTTTTATACCTTCTGGTTTAAAATTTATGACATTTTTGAAGAATTATAAATGAAAAACCCACTTAAATAAAAAGACCAGTGAAAATAATTGTAAACACATTTTTAAAACATTGTTTTGTGATAAAACGGGGGAAAAATGATAATTCTTTAAAAATGTCATAACTTTTAAACCAGAAGGTATAAAAAAAAATCACCAAATTATATTGTAGATATTGAACCCCTCTATCTGTAAAATACCGTCGACACCACTACTTACGGGACACCTGTATATGAATACTATAGTTACAAAAGAATTTTTTATAAAAAAAGTGAAAATCTCTACGTATACATACAAACTTGAAATTAAAACGTTTAAAATATATATTTTTTATAATATTACTTTAAAGAGAAGATATTAAAGGGAAACAAGACATAAAAGGCAAGTTTATAAACCGACAGTAATTTGATTTATTTTAAAATATTATTTTTTTTGTTTAAAAGTTTCCCATACCAAATTGTACACAAATTAACTACAGTTGTAAATAATGGTGTAAATACCCTATACTTCAATACAGGGCTTTTTAACTTTAACTTTAAGTTTATAGAAAGGATATTATAGAAAACGAAAAGAAGGTAATAATAATTTGTAATAAACATTTAAGTAGCCATAGATCCCTGCACTCATGGCATGGGCCCCAAGTTATGAAATTGCCGTAATATAAGGAATTTGTATGTTGCAATAATTGTCATATTTGCCCCACATACGTATTTGTGTATTGCATACATGATCTATTAACTGGTACTAATAGCCATGGGGCCTACTGTTTTTATTTTTTTTTATTGTAGCTCGGCATGTGACAACACTCCGCCTGATGTAAAGCTAGAGTGCGGTCCATGAATAGAAACAACTGCTACTACATAGAAACCTGTATGGGCAGCAGTTGCCTCCACTATGCCGGCTTGAGGAGACGAGCATGTACCATCCAGATTGACAGTGTACACTCCTCTCGCTTTTAAGTTTTGAGGACTTTTCCCGCTCAGAACTGTCTTTATGAAGTTTCATTCCCGATCATAAAATGTAAAGTAGGCCCTCAACAAGGGCCAAGTATGAGTTTACTAATACGCTGTCATGGCGTAAAGTAAGAACTCTCCACGTTAGAAAATAGTTCAATGTATATAAATCCATCCTGAGGTAGTGCCACCACGACCGCGACACGTGGAGTGTCCTGACTTGCGGAATTAGAAAAGAAAAGTAAGTCCCGGTTACGTTACGGTGCCCGTCTCTTCAAACCGGCATAGCGTAGGCGACTAATGCTTAAAACATTTATCTGTGATAGCAGTTGAGAACAGATCACATGCCGAGCTACTGTAAAAATAGTATGTTTGTATGTAAAGAGGGACTCACTTTATCATGCATCGATTTATTACTCTTGTTTCGATAATGGTAAAATCTAGGTCATACAGGTAGTGAGTTAAAGACCTAATCTAGATTTGTATGATTAATCTAAAATAGCCGCGGGCTATGCGTAACTTTTACTTTCAGTGCGGTTGCGCCTGCGCAGATCAAATTATAACAACAAAAGAAATTGAATGTAAGTTATTAGATCATTGTCTATTTTATTATACGATAAGATATCATCACTTATTTATTTAAGAAGAAAAGAGAAAGAAAACATAAAATTGTAAATTAACTTAAAGAAGACCTATAATACTGAAGACGAGGCTTTACGGCCTTTGTTCCCTTTTTCTTCCCAAATTGAGAGAATTGAACTAAAAAAAAAAAGAAATGGAACAACGCGTTTTCGTCGAAATTTAATTTTAAGGTTTAAAAAGCATAACTCAGGTTACAACCTATAACTTTGACACTGGCAAATTGTTAAATGCCATAAATAAAAAAAAAGCTCCACCTACAGATGCGGCCAGTGCAGCGGTGCTCCTGCTATCTTATTAATTTTTTTTTATAGTAGCTCGGCATGTGACAACACTCCGCATGATGTAAAGCTAGAGTGCGGTCCATGAATGGAGACAACTGCTACTACAGAGAAACCTGTGCGGACAGCAGTCGCCTCCACCTATGCCGGCTTGAGGAGACGAGCATGTACCATCTAGATTGACAGTGCACACTCCTCTCGTTATACCTGGCTACTTTCAAACTATTCCCGAAACGCGACAAAGTCACTTCACGGGTGTTACATTCGGAAGTGGTGGTACTACCCCAGGACGGCAGACTGGACTAATAACATCATCAGTCTGCCTACCACTCTTTAATAGTGCCTATAGGCACTGAGCGACCAAAGTATTTTTTTTTTTATTAATATTTTGAAAATAATGTATTATATTTTGTATTATTATTATCCTTAACATTTTTACGACTTTATATCCGTATTGAGTTATCAGTATAAGTAATAACAATGAGAAACGCATTTAAAAAACAATAACAAAAAAATACAACGCCTCTTTTATCTATGATCATTCATTATTATATAAAAAAATATCTATAAAATCTACATTAACAAAGAAAGGTGGATTTTTATTATTTTTAGATGTTTGATAAAATTTTATGTAATTCATGCAGTTTTCTTTAGACTACGGCGCAGTTGTGCACATTGTTAACACGCCAGAAAAGTCCCGAATTCAATTCTTGCAATATATATATTGTTTTATTTATTAAATCATTATTTAAAGGCAAAATAACTGTCTGTTATGTTTTCGCGCCTAAATCGCTAAAAAAAATCTATATAATTTATTAAAGAAATACACGCGTCCGGGAAGGACACAGCCCACAGGCTCTTTTGCTTCCAAAAAAAACTGAAGAGGGAAGATTTATATGGGGAACTAAGTTGGAGATATGAAAATTCATCTTCTCACATCTCTAAGCTTTTCGTAAGAAATAAAGAATTAGGTATTTCAGCGTATCTGCAAAATCATGAACGGAAACAACCGCTAGTATAGAAAAATGTTTGCAGGCAGCAGACGCTTCCGCTATACCGGCGTGACGAAACAAAACACACCATCCAGATTCCCCTCGTTACCCCAGGACGCCAGACTAGGCTAACAACCATCATCAGTCCACCTACCACTCTTTAATAGTACGGTGTTTAGATTTTCAAAATCATGCCAGTTAGCAACGAATTAAATTGTAAAGTGGGAGCTAGTTATTTTTTTTTATTTTTTTTTTATTTTGACACGACATGTGACCTCGACTGGCCTGATGGTAAGCGCAGCGGAGGTCCATGAGCACCGACGACTGGAGAACCGCTAACACGGTGGCTCCAGTCGCCACTACTATGCCGGCCTGAGAAGGTGCTTTTTCACACTCCGCTTGAAGGATCCAAGGTGAAAGGACTGGGAGAACACATGGGAGGGCAAAGCATTCCACTTGTCAATAGTCCGACACAAAAAGGATTATGGTATATTAATTATGGTAGTAAAACCCAGTAAAATGTGTCGTCAACCCACTAATTGGAAAGGAATTTCGACCACGTAGGTCGTAGGGCAACAATATCGTCCTATCTCTTAACTAAATGTCTTAAATTATTGCTATAACATCCCCTATTATCCTTGTATAGTAATTAAAAAGTACATATAAACGTGAATTATAACTTGTATAAAATGTCGGAACTCATTAGTAAGGTCAGCAACATAAAATTATATGTTACAATTTTTATGCACCATATTGTCGGAGGTCAAGGCCTGCTGTCGATTGGCAAAAATGACGTCATCTCTTAAAATGCAGTTGACCCCAAAATGGCAAAACCTGGTTTATTTGGAGCGCGGTTACAAAATCTACTTTCTTTTTGAAGAATTGGGAGCAAGTTACGTAATTAGGGCTTTTATTGTTATCTTGAAAGATATTCATATCGTAAAATATGTGGTGGGCAGACTAACAGTATGCCCCGTCAACCTAGACCTGCATTAATTATCTGTGGTACCTCTAGGTTGGTACTTTAGCATAAATCGGGCGGTTTTGTGGTTGTGCATGAGGATTAGTGTGGTGGCATAGGCTATAAGGATCCTAGATCTATCAATAAAGAAGAATTAAAAGAAATATATACAAAAAAGTACTTGGAAATTTATAAGTATTTAGAGAGCCCTTTTTAATAAAGTTCGTACGACGCCACTGTTCAACTTTTAGTTAGAATTTATTATATGTGTAAAATAATATACATTTAATTATTATAACATCTACAAATGTAAAACCTATGTTTACAATAAATTATTTTGATTTGATTTGATTCTTTTGGAAGATATTTAAGTATGTAAAGGAAAAAAACAGAGCTGTCATTGAGTCAAAAAACGTTTGAAAAAGAATTTAAATCATCTCATTGCAATTTGACCTTTAAACTCTAAGTAACAAGGTATAATATGGTATATGACCTACTTTACTATTATACATCGAGTCAAAGTTACCGGAGTGTTATATAATTATTGTAACTTGATACATAACAGTGTTCGTCAGTGTAATACTCTTGTGTTGAGGTTTACCGCGCTTTTGCTTCCGATATTTATTACAGATAAGTACCTACTATTTACATACATAAATACTAGAAAAAAGAGGAGCTGAAGATGCAAGTCACAAAGTGATTTTTCATATGATGTTAAGCTAGATTGTGGTCCATGAGTTGAGACAGCTGTTAACGCAGATAAATGCAAGTTGACAGTGCATATGATACTAAAACGCCTGCCTGCCTGCCTACCACTCTTTATTAATTCCTAGATTATACCCAAATGAACTGAGTGACCAAAGAATCTGTTACTAATTGGAAAAAAGCTATAACCTTGGTCGTAAGATACGGATACCAAAAAAACGTTTAGTAACAGCTAAAAATTAGCATAACAGAAGAAGTCAATTAGTATTGCATTGTTTTTTAAAACTTTCTTTTGCGTTTGGTAACTGCAAAATACTAATTCGTTCAAAGGATGTGTTAAGTGGATGCTCTTTGTTTTCCTAATTAAGATTCAGACGATTTACTTTATTATGCAATATTTTATAGATTATTTTATTATATTAAAATATACTATATATTATAGCGATTTTTTTCGTTTTCGGTATAAATAATAGTTTATTTAAATTGAGATTATTTTTCAAGATTTCAGTAGTAGCTTTGCATCAGGCGGAGTGTTGTCACATGCCGAGCTACAATAAAAAAAAAAAAAAAAAAAAAAGTATTTCAGTTGAGGTTTTTTTTATGCAAACATAAAAATAAAAATCTTTGGAAATCCTTAAAGTTCGTGCAGAGTTCGATTTAAAATAATTTATGCTATATTTTCAGTGTAAAATAATTTACTTTATTAGTACATATTGAAGTTGTGAAAGGAAAATAAGGTGTTATTTTTTCAAAAATGCATCAAATTATATATTTATTAAAACTTAATGTGTTATCTCACTTACCTTATCATCATCACGTAAACGCAAAACAATCTTCAATCTAGGATTATTATTTCTATAGCTTTTCAATAAAGTTTCCAGTCTGTCGCCCCTCGCCGAGCCCGTGTACACGACGTGCGTGCACTCCCCTACATATTCAACTCTATTTTCAAGATAGCACACCAGCCTCCCAGCACCGGGACCGGCGGCTTCGCACAGACCGAGAACTACGGTTAAAGTTAAATATAATTTGAACATATTGTTTCTTTGTTAATGTAACATTTTAAACGCGTGTCTTTCGCGGATATGTGTTCACGAGTGTTAATATTGACCGTTCGTATGTTTGTTTGATCGCAACCCCTTCTTAGGGCTCCGCCGACGCCCCCGAAGGCGGCCGGCGGCGAGGTCGTACGCTCACTTGACTCATGGATTGAATCATTGGTAGGTGGGACTGTGTTACGGTTTTTTAGTATAGCAAATCGATAATTAATATTACACATGAAAATGTTACTTTGAAGTCAAGAGCGACCGTGGCCGAATTTATTACGTGGACTTATAATTTAAATCTCTCAAAATTTCGAGTGGTACCTACGATCTATACAACACAAGGAGAGTAGTGTGACGAAATAACGGGGTAAACAGAAGCTATGGCAGAAGCTCCGGCGGCTCCCTTTTCGCTTCGATATGGACGTGAACTAAAATAGAGGCCCATTTGAGGTCATTATTATAATAAATGACAACGGTTTTTTATGTAATTAAACATTGTCTATTGGTTGGTAAACAATGTGTTGATATAATTGAAATAAATTAATGAAAAAAAAAAGATATAATTTTAGAATATTGTTTTGTTTACAAATTGTTACATATCAAGTAGGTACAAAAATGGACATTGTCCTTTGAAATAAAATTTTAATTTAATAATAAAAATAATAACCGAAACAATAATAATAGAAATGAACAGTCAAATGTAGGAAGCCATCATCAGTAAAATAACCTACAATATGAGTTTAATTATATTTGCGGTGGAGTGACCATCATGACGGACACTTCAAAAACAATTCCGATGAACAATTGCATTGAGGATGATTTTGCACCTCGTTTATTACAAAATTCAATGATTTCATGGAAAATACACTTCGCGCTACTTACTCAAGCCAATTATATAATAATTCTGGTCAAATGACGGGCTACCATAAGAAGTAGGCTTTCAAGTGATAATCGGGGTTTCGACGCTATTATCTTGCATCTATACATGGTGTAACAAATTCTGATGTGAATGAATGCGTTAAACAAGGCAGACCCTTAAAGGTGTTTTCCGATCAAATAGGAGACATCCTCATGAAAGCTGGCCTGCCTAGTGCCCATAACCGTCGGGTGTGCATGAAGAGAATTGTACATGTGAGGGAAGCGAGGGTGTTGTGTCAGGATCGTGGTGAGTGGCGTTCCGTTGTCTCTGCCTATCCCTGTGGGAAAAAGGCGTGACAATTGTATTGTATTGTATTGTGTAACAAAAGAGGCTTTCTGATGTACAAGTGTTTCCCTTTTTTACTTTTGAAAGGAGGATGCCCATTCGTCTAACAGAAGTGGGCCCACGATTTTTTTCTCGAGTTTGTCGTTGATTTTTCAGTTAATTTTGTACGAAAATAAATCAGTTTTAATTTTTTCACCCGGGTTATTAGATTGAGTAATTAGACTTTTTCTGATGCAACCCATTTGAGGTTATTATTATATTAAATGCTTTAATAAGTGGTGATATCTGTTTTTTATATAATTGAACATTGTCTATTGATTGGAAAAAGAAGTGTTCATATACTATAATTAACTATGTTACATTAACATTCGTACCGGTCAGAATTTAGCGTGGTTTGAACACGGGTCTCATCGAATGTGAGGTCCGCCCGACCACGGCCATTCATGTAAGTAGCATATAGTTTTATTTACCAAATTCGGTCACCACTTGTAAATTAGCCGTTAATATATGTAATTGAAATAAATAAATGAAAAAATAAGATATTATTTTATGAATATTGTTTTCTAAACAAAATATTGTAAGTAAGTGGGCCCAAAAATGGAGATTATCCTTTAATATTACATACATTACATTTATTGGTCTAATATAAATTATAAAACATTAAGGTACCAATATGTCTTTAAAAAACCATAAAGCGTCATTGAAATATCAAAAACGAGCAATGTAAATGCAAGGATTGATATACGGCTGGTGTCGCACGCGCGAGGTCATTCAACTCACAGCTGATTTTTCTGCGTTCTTGATTTATGTAAAAAATCTTTAAAAAGCTAATAATAGCGGTAAGACGCGTGAACTCACGATCGATGAGACCCGTGTTCGAACCTCGCTAATTCTGACCAATGTAACTTTGTTATATGTACTTTGGTCGTTCACTGCCTATAGGCACTACTAAAGAGTGGTAGGCAGAATGATGATGTTATTAGTCCAGTCTGCAGTCATGGGGTAGTATGTACCACCACTTTCGAATGTAACACCTGTGAAGTGACTTTGTCGCGTTTCGGGAATAGTGTGAAAGTAGCCAGGTATAACGAGAGGAGTGTGCACTGTCAATCTAGATGGTACATGCTCGTCTCCTCAAGCCGACATAGTGGAGGCGACTACTGCCCGCACAGGTTTCTCTGTAGTATCAGTTGTTTCCATTCATGGACCGCACTCTAGCTTTACATCAGGCGGAGTGTTGTCACATGCCGAGCTACAATAAAAAAAAAATAATAATAAACATTACATTGGAATAACGTTTTAGTATTGATAATCTTTTTTTTACCTGATTTACGCAGTGACGTAGCGAGCTTAACGCCCGGGCGAACCCCCCATTTGATTACCATATAATATATATGTAAAATTCTCGCAAATTAATAAATAAATAAAGTATAGTAGAAGTAAATATATTTTCCAGATATCAATTATAATAAAAATAAAAATTATTCAGCAATTTTTTGTTTTGGGAACATTTGGCGCCCCTTTGTTACTCACACGCCCGGGCATGATGTGATGCAGCATGATAACCCAGATACATACATACGTACTAGGGAATGCAATCCCGACTCGAGATCGCAAATTCGAGATCCCGCGGGATTAGAAATATCAATCCTGCGGGATCCCGGAATTTTCGGGATCTCGTCTAGTTTTAAGAAAATGTAAAGTTCGGATGATTGAAAACGATGAAAACTCAAACAAATAAACCAATAATATTTTTTTTCTGCAATAAGCCTTATTAGACAATGCTTTTATCTCGTTCACGCTAAAACAACTTATACTGTTGGTATCTCTCTCACTCATTCGTAAGCGTTCATTGCATTATTTACATTTCCTTTCGGTTGTTCAACGTCTTCGGTGCTCGGCATGTGACAACACTCCGCCTGATGTAAAGCTAGAGTGCGGTCCATGAATGGAAACAACTGCTACTACAGAGAAAGCAGGCAGCAGTCGCATCCACACACCGGCTTGATGGTCTCCTCATGCTCGTCTGAGCATGTACCATCTAGATTGACAGTGCACACTCCTCTCGTTATGCCTGGCTACTTTGAAACTATTCCCGAAACGCGACAAGGTCACTTCACGGGTGTTACATTTAAAAGTGGTGGTACCGTACCCCAGGACGGCAGACTGGGCTAATAACCATCATCAGTCTTCCTACCACTCTTTAATAGTGCCTATAGGCACTGAGCGACCAAAGTACAAATAACTCCTTTCAAAACGGAACGTTTTTGTTTACAAACAGTTGATGGATTTAACTGGTTTCACTCAAAACGAAAAACGGTTAACTCGTTGACAGTAGAAAAACGGTTGATAAAAACAGTTCGTTGAATCAACGCCCATCCCTAGCGCACCGTTTGCGCCCCGAATAGATGTGTGTAGCGTTGCTGACCACTGCAGCACTACCGCCCAATCCCGTCAATCTCGAACGGGATCTCGTCATATTATGCTTCGGGATTGATCCCGAAAAATTACACGAGATCTCGCGAGATCGGGATCCCGCGAGATCGGGATTGCATTCCCTAATACGTACATTGTAACATAATAACATAATGTGAAATTATTATCAATATTTGTGCAATGCTTTTATCTGCAACTCGTGCACCAATTTCTAAAAATAATATTTAATAACAAAAACAAATCCAATACTTAAAATATTCGTCGCCATTATCAATCAAAAAATATATTTTCATTTATATTTCTTTTTAATATCTGTTAAGATTATATCTGATTTGATAAATTGGATAATGATAACAATGAAACTCTTTTGTTTAATAACATGTGACAAATTGTACTGTGGCATCATTCGCCATAGGGTGGTTTGAGTTGCTTTAACTATTACTTTTACGGTGACGACGACCGTTAAACATTTACATTTACTCCACACGCATTGCAATATCGTGTAAATTCATATTGTTATAGTTAAAGGGGTGGCTGATCTCGAAAAATAATAGAAAAACATATTTGGATTCTTTTCATACATTTGACGTTAGCGATATTGGTTTGACGATTACTTTAACCAAGCCAAGATTCGCTGGTTACGGTTAAGGTTAAAGTAACCGTCAAAAATGACAGGCGCGACGACGGCGACGGTGCAACTCGTGTGGAGTAAATATACACCATAATGTAAACGTAACGGTTAAAGTAAACGTAAAAGTAATAGTTAAAGTTACTTTAACCAACCTTCTGCTGCAAACGACCCATAGTAACTATGTGTAGGTACAGTCAGCATCAAAACGAACAGCCTATTCTAATTACCTAGTCACGATCCAGGATCAAAACTATAACTAGAGGACTGTGCATCTTGGATGGTGCACATTTGTCTTCTCAAACCGGTATAACGAGAGGAGTGTGCACTGTCAATCTAAATGGTACATGCTCGTCTCCTCAAGCCGGCATAGTGGAGGCGACTGCTGCCCGCACAGGTTTCTCTGTAGTAGCAGTTGTTTCCATTCATGGACCGCTGGCTTTACATCAGGCAAGCAAAAAAGTGTCCTGCAAAATTTTTATTCTATTGAGATAATTGATTGAGCGACCGTGGTCTAACGGTAAAGGGCGGACCTCACGATCAAAGAGACCCGTGTTCAATTTTATTATTAATTATTTAATTATTTTTTTATTATTTGGTCCAATAATATGACTAGGTACTGTTAGAACATATTCATTCATTCATGAGGAATCGATTGTCGTAGCGGGCACAACCCTACTGCGCTCGCACATCACTATAACTGTCATATATTAAGGGTCAAGAGTGTACTGGGCGTAATATGATAACAATACTTCTATATTCGTAATTATGTAAATACAGTATTAAACGGGTTCATATACATATATTTGTGTTGATTAGAAATAAAGCCCTCACAGTACCTACCTAATATCTATGTAGTTCATTCGCAATCTTATATTTCTTTGTTCTCGAAAGATATTTTGGTTTCCAGAGTCCATTGCACTAAATCATGAGTCATAGACAGTAGTCTAACCTAAAAACCATAACAGTTGCTTTTTTATAGACTAATAATTTAATATTACGTTTCTAATACTCTTATAAGCACTTTTTATAGCTGCCCGGCATGTGATTGCTACTACAGAGAAACGCCTACATGAAACAGTCGCCTCCGCTATGCCGGCTTTACGGTTGTTGTTGAAAGACAGCGTGACTACTATAACTCTGCCTACCATTCTTTAAAATAAACCAGTTAACAAATACTAGATATTCTCAGAATAATCTAGATTTGTGAATCAATCACTTTAAACCTACTTAGGTGTTAAAATATCAATTATTATTTTATCTATATGTACCTACGTACGAGTATATCTACTAAAATGTAATACTTTTTGACCACCTTCAAGCATAAAAGAGTGGTAGGCAGATTGATTATGGTTATTAGTCCAGTCTGCCGTCCTGGGGTAGTATCACCACTTTCGAATGTAACACCCGTCGCGTTTCGGGAATAGTTTGAAGCCAGGTATAGCGAGAGGAGTGTGCACTGTCAATAGATGGTACATGCTCGTCTCCTCAAGCCGGCATAGTGGAGGCGACTGCTGTTCGCACAGGTTTCTCTGTAGTAGCAGTTGTTTCCATTCATGGACCGCGCTCTAGCTTTACATCAGGCGGAGTGTTGTCACATGCCGAGCTACAATAAAAACCTTGTCGCGTGCACATTCGTCTCCTCAAGTCGGCATAGTGGAGACGACTGCTATCTGTTGTAACAGTTGTTTCCGTTCGTAATGTGTTGTCATATGCCGAGCTACAATAAAATTTAAAGAAAACAAATATATACTCAGTAACTGTACCATCAACAAAAGCTTCGCTGCACTCGGCTTACCGACAAGTTAACATTTCTAATTGGATAAAAATAATAAAAAGGGACAAGTCTCATGCTCCTGGGGTCTCAGCTCTATGATTTCAAAAATAGTCTATATCGACCCCTAGGTGTCAGCGAAAAATAAATTGGGGGTCTGAACTCTGAACAATACTTAAGAACTTTTTTACTATTGAACTTATGTTTAATAGTATTAGGCGTTACTTTGCGGAAATCCATAACTAAATTATTTTTTAAACACTATTTTACATACGTGAAGGGTCTAACATTGACAGCTGATGTGATTGCGTACCTACCCTCACTAACATTGATTAGCGCAGCGGAAATTAGTTGCAAAGTAGTGTTTAAACAATAATTTACTATTGAACTTAATTAAATTTAAAAAAAATATATTGATGCAGGGGGTTTTTTTTTATGTAGCTCGACATGTGACAACACTCCGCCTGATGTAAAGCCAGGGTGCCGTCCATGAATGGAAACAACTGCTACTACAGAGAAACCTGTGCGGGCAGCAGTCGCCTCCACTATGCCGGCTCGAGGAGACGAGCATGTACCATCTAGATTGACAGTGCACACTCCTCTCGTTATACCTGGCTACTTTCAAACCATTCCCGAAACGCGACAAGGTCACTTCACGGGTGTTACATTCGAAAGTGGTGGTACTGCCCCAGGACGACAGACTGGACAAATAACCATCATCAGTTTGCCTACCACTCTTTAATAGTGCCTATAGGGGTCTACACAAAATCGAAAAATATGAAAAGCGGTGTATGAAGTCTGGCTTAGACGGTTGTTTTTTAAGTGCTACAGAGCGCCAGTTTAGTTGTTAGTAGCTATAATTCATATCAGTTTCATTGTTTTATTATTGTTAGGCATCAAGTTCACAGAACGTGACAAATTCGTCATTTTACGCTTGTTATTGTTAGGCACTGAATTAGGTTAGTTTAAGTAAGATAGCAATCCATTGCATCTGCTATAAAATATACATTATATATCTAACAAACACCAACCAATGTAAATCCTAATTTAGATAACATTATTCATCTAGTTTTGGCTCCAGTCACGCATAAATCGTTTAAAAGCCAATTTATTTTAATTAGTTTTTAATTTCGTTTACTAGCTGCTGCCCGCAACTCTCTTCTAACTTCATAAGGAACCAAGGAAAGTCAAAAAGCTTCTACAGACTACCAATATCTAACGCGAACGAAACAGATACGTGACAAACCTTCACCTTGGATCCTTCAAGCGGAGCGTGAAAAAGCACCTTCTCAGGCCGGCATAGTGGTGGCGACTGGAGCCCCCGTGCGAGCGGTTCTCTAGTTGTCAATGCTCATGGACCTCTACTGCGTTTACCATCAGACCAGTCGAGGTCACATGTTGTGCCAAAATAAAAAAAAAAACAAACAAACATGAATTTTTATATTTTATTTTCTTTAATTCTATCTCTATGCTATGCTATTCTACTATGCTTTTCATCGAATTCGTTAATCTCAAACAGAGCGTGGTTGGTGGACAAACAAACATACTATCGAATTTATTAATAGTATTTATTACATTGTCAATTAAAAGGAGTATGTCATTGTGTGGAGAAGACCGTATTAAAATCAACAATTGTTATCTATGAGGCGTAGATAGAGTGAGCCGAAGCGCCAAGACAATTAACCCAATATATTTTAGATAATAATTGTGTACTCACTATTTTAACTATAGCATTATGTCTGTAGAAATAACGGTTTTTAAATTAAAGCCATCAGTTTTGTTCTATATGTCGACAGAAATAGACGTTACATTGTTATTTAAAACAATAATAATATTCTTCTGAAATTATATAAATAAAAATATAATATTTGTTTAAAATTTCCACGCGAACACTCGAATTAAATCTCAAAATGACGTAGGTACAGTGATGTGTGAGCTACTTACTATCTAATCATTTTTGAAGTTATCGACATAACTTTTAGATATGAAAGGCGAAATATCGGATAATATTCAGACAATATTGTTATTTCATATTTACAAGTCGTGAGTCTGGTTCGTAAAAATGTCTTTCTCTGGCAAAAGATATAGAAGAGTTAAATATGAAAATATACATGAAATATTAAATGCAGCAAGTGAGTTTTTTTAAAAATATTATTTATCTTGTCATATGATTGTTGTGAGCACGCGTTTTGTTTTCCTTGATTGTTATGTAAACGTTTTTTATACATGTGTCTCTTTTTAATTGTGATTTGTTGTTAATAATGTTATTATACAAGAATTATTCGGATATTTTCTATTAATTTACAGATTTGATTATTTAACGTAATATTTCATTTTAATTTTGTACTGCTCATGATTTATATTTATAGTTTCGTTTTTATTAAAAAATTTATTATACACTAGAGTCTCTTTGTTGTCTGGATTCGATTTCCGCAATATATTTAAAAAGTAAGTAAGTATTTGTATCGAATGTGGGTGTTAATATGGGTAACCATTGTTCTGATACCAATAGTACAGGGTATCCTTGTTCAGGAGCAGGGCATTCTATGTTTAATCTATTTATAACAATGTAAAAAGAAAACTTTGTTAAAGAAACGATAATAATTCGCCCCAAAAGACAGATAGAATCACAATTATTTTTAGTCACAAGTCACAACAGAAGCGTGTGACTAAATATCACAATATTATTTTCGTAGTCTGATGATAACGTGTAACAAATAATCTAAACGTAGTCATTCACTAATAACCTCGTTGCCTAGCAACAAGAAATTTATAATATCTTTGTTCGTTTGTTTATACAATTGTTTATAATAATAAATACCACATTTAATAATGTTATCACGCCTTTATTGCAAACAGGGAAGGCATATTATAGAACTTATTACGAGTTTTATGACACATGAAGATGAGTTTGTTTTGACAGAAACATAACCGGTCGAGTTTTCTTAGGGTTTTGTCAAATGCGAGTCTGCTTCTAGACTCTAGACCAGGGTCTCTTAACCTGGGTTTATGAACTCCTAATGTTTGTGAATGTTAATTTTTATTACCTTTCTACATTTTTTCGAAAAGGGGTCCACACAATTTTGAAAGGGTCCACTACAAATTGTGTAGTACAAAAATAACATTTTTGAGAAGCCCTGTCTCTAGAATAAGTCAACCACAACACAGTGTTCTGATTTTAATTTCGATTTAAAATAAAATTTACCTACGTCCGACCGACGACATGTCGGGCCGATTTGGCGGGTTTCGACATTTCAATTTTAAATATTTGTTTTTGTTTCGTCTATTTATCAATGAGCTAGGTGATCAAACGCACTCCGACTTCGGTGATTGACCGATATCGGTAAAATCATCTGATCGCCGACATTGTTATTATCGTTCACGTGGACAGTCGGCCTAAAGAGATAAATCTAAAATGCATATATATATACATATATTTGTGAAAAAAATAGCATTATTTTAATATAATTTTCACTTATCATCAACCTTAATCGTTCTACGAAAAAAAGATTTATATAATCTGACATATCCGTAAGTAACATCGACACGTAGGCAATGTTTTATTATCTTACTAAATTATTAATTATGTACTTACTATACTAATGTATGTACAAATAAATAGTACTTTTGTCTAATATATTTTAACCATAATTTATAGACATAAAGTATTTACATTAAATTATTTATTACTAGTTGTTCGGTCGTCTCGGCGGCGTCATTTCATTGAAGGACAAACATGGATACTTTTAATTTTTTTAATGCTTAATAGGCAAGCGTTTGACCACACCTTGCCTGTTGTTAAGCTGTGATGCGGTCTAAGGTGGAGCACGCTTGCCTATGAGGAAAATTCTTTTCCCATTGACAGGGCACACTCCTTTCGTTTTTAGGATAATTCTAATGTATAGTCAGAGCATTGTTTATTTATCATACTATATAATTGTTTATATATTTCTACTTCCAGAATCACCACAAAACCTGGACAAATTAATAAAAACTACTGCACCGATATTCTCGTTTACGAAAAACACAGATGGTTCATTCACGTTCAATGTCGAAGTTGGTGTTGATAAAATGATCACAAACAATTTCTATTTAGATGAAGAACATATCCAGGAACGTCTCGATGGTTCTAAGGTACATTTTTACTTCATTTAAGACGATTTTTGCAGGCCATTTTTAAAGAAATTTTCAATTTTTTTTTTATATAATTGTAAGTTCGTTTTAACTAAGTTATTTCCTTAGTGGACCAGAATCTAGCTTACTGCTTAACATCAGAGCGGATATAAGCGCTACTAGATAAATGTTTGCAGCCAGAAATCGCCTCCGTTATACTGGCTCTCGTTTTTTCAAGTTGATTCTGAAAAACGACTAGGTCACTTGTAAGTGGCGGCACTACCCCGGGATGACAGACTGAAAACAAGCATCAGCAGTCTACTAAACTAACTTATCATTTATTAACAGTTTAACACTACACAATATTCTATTTATACATGAATAACAGTTAATTAGTCATGTAGGTATTCAAACAAGAAATGATATGCGGTGATATCTCATCCGATTCCCGATGAATCATTTACCTACGACTCGTGTTCAAAACATGTGACAATTCAAATTACGTAGAATATAATAAATAATATACTAAACTAGCTGTCGCCGGCAGCTTCGAATGGGTATTTCCCTATGCGAAGGATGATTTTGCAAAAACACTGAAACACGTGTAATTCCTAACCTAAACTTTGAGAAATATCCTTCCTCAGCATCCAGTATAATTTTAGCGAAATCTGTTCAGTGGTTTGACGCGAAAAGGTAACTAACACATTAGTATAGAATTATCGTTAATACAGACAATATCATCTTGCTTAGTGTACCGGTTGATTCTTTACACATTAATAACAGAATAATCATATTAATAATAGAGTTTACAGGACTCAATTTTTAGATTTTTATTTTTAATACAAAATTTAAGTTGTCCCGAATTTTATCATAAATTATGCGCATCGAACGGCGTAGTAGTGGGTGTAGCATAGCGTAGATTTTTTACAGGATCCTTTTCTTTACAAGAGATTTTTCTCAACGTATAGTTTTAAAATTAGGCGCAGGTCGCAAAGTCGTGCGAGATCCCTTTGATGCATTGCAGCCGTATTTACCTCTTTTTTTATTAATTGTGTAATTTTATTTAATATAACATAATGATATATTTTCAGGTAAAAGTGAAATACAGTTTAGAAAGTGATCATGTACTGAATCAAACGATAACAAAGCCTGATGGTAACATCGCATATTTCAGAAGGGAGTTCTTTGATAAAGAAGCAAAAATGGTAAGCATAACATGTGCCCGTAGAGAGAATACGTGCCTATATTTAGATCGGCCGTGGTCTAGCGGTAAGACGCGTGAACTCACAATCGATGAGACCCGTGTTCGAACCTCGCTAAATTCTGACCGGTACCAATGTAACTATGTTATATGTACTTTGGTCGCTCAATGCCTAGGCCTAGGCACTGTTAAAGAGTGGTAGGCGGACTGATGAAGGTTATTAGCCCTGGGAAAGCACCACAACTTTCGAATTATACACCCGTGAAGTGACCTTGTCACGTTTCGGAAATAGTTTGGAAGTAGTCAGGTATAAGGTCGTCTCTTCGAGCCGGCATAGCGGTGGCGACTGCTGTCTGTATAAGTTTATCTGTAGTAGCAGTTGTTTCCGTTCGTGGACCGCACTCTAGCTTAACATCAGGCGGAGTGTTGTCATATGCCCGAGCTATGGGATAAAAAAAATATTGTACCTATTAATGTAATTTTTGTTTTCAGACGATATCTCTACCGGAGACAGATGTAACTTCGTGTATTTATTACGAACTTGTAGAATAAGATAACTTTAAGTTTGCTTTGACTATCATTTTAAATAAACCTTATTGTTAACTTAGATTAAAACGAAAAGAGGCAGAGATATGGAACGTACTCACAACATACGCGAACGCATAACTTCACGCACTCACAGGAGGCAAACATTGTAGCCAGACTGCAACGCGAAGGAGGCAGACTGTCACTCGTTTACGTGCGTGTGTCAGTTAGACTTAGTTTGCAGGGTCCACTTTATAGCCATGCGTGACGTATTTTCCTCTTTTTGTTTTTTAATCTAAGATCGTTAAGTTAATTATTAAGAAATATATTAATTATGCAACAAATGTAATTATACCTTGTACCATAGGCACTGAGCGAGCAAACAACATAGTTACATTAGTAGCGAGATTTGAACACGGGTCCCACAGGACTGCGGTCGCTCGGCATGTGACAACACTCCGCCTGATGTAAAGCTAGAGTGCGGTTAATGAATGGAAACAACTGCTATAACAGAGAAACCTGTGCGCACAGCAGTCGCCTCCACTATGCCGGCTTGAGGAGACGAGGGGACGGCAGACTGGGCTAATAACCATCATCAGTCTGCTTACCACTCTTTAATAGTGCCTATAGGCACTGAGCGACCAAAGTACATATAACAAAGTTACATTGGTACCGGTCAGAATTAGTGAGGTTCGAAGACGGGTCACATCGATCGTGAGTTCACGCGTCTTACCGCTAGACCACGGCCGCTCTTTTGATTTAAATTGTTTTTCTGGTGATGAAAAGGAGAATGCCCATTCACCTAAGAGAAAGTGGGCCCACAATTTTTTTCTTGAGTTTCACGAAGATTTTTAGTTAATTTTGTAGAAAAATAAATCTACATTCCTTATTGCCAATCAGTTATAATTTTTCACCAAGTTATTGAGTAATTAGATGTTTTCAGATGCAATATTTGAGGTTATTATTGTATTAAATGCTTATGTAATTAAACGTCGTCTATTGATTGGTAAATGATGTGTTGATATAATGAAAATGAATTAATAAAAAATAAGATATTATTTTAGAATATTGTTTTGTTAACATACTATTAGGTATAAAGTGGGCCCCAAAATGGGCATTCTCCTTTAAAAACGAAAAAAGAAAACCATCTCAGTCCAGGTCAATTGGGTACGAAATGAAATGAAAATTGTTTTTAAAAAAAAAATTGAAATATGTCTAAATTTAATAATAATAAGTTGCATTTTATATAGATTTAAGGTTAATATAAATTATTATCTCAATAAAACAGAACATTAAAAATTATATAGTGTTATTTTTACTATTTATATTGTCAATATTCAAGGTGCAGTAGGGACCACGAGCCCTTGTTTTCAAAAATAATGGGTAGACCCACGATGGTGGGACCACGAATTGATAATCATCTCTATGACTGATATCTAGTGCATGACTTAGTCGAATAAAGAATTGAATTCAACTGAAATATGCAGTTTTTTAAAGAAATATTTAGGATTTTTTTGCGAAGTTTTTATATTTTTTGTAAATAATTTATTAGACACAAGGGCAGCGTAAGGTTTATTTTAAAGTGCGGTCCATTAGCGAAAACAACTGCTATCACAAACAGCGATCGTCCGTACTATGCCGGCTTGAGGAGACAAAGCACCATCCAAAATGATACCGCACATTCCTCTCGTTATACCCGGCTACTATCAAGCCCAAGGAACGCCCAGGAGATGCATCACGCTGTGTGATAATTTAATTATTGCCTACACTGAGATAACGTAACGGCTACAAATAAATAAGTTATTGCTATTTGCAACCGAACAACTTCGTCCAGAGGAAGCCTGCAAAGTTTGTTGTTAAAATTAAACAAGTCAACTTTGTTAGCGTACGCTGCTTGCTAAGCTGTATTGCAGTTATTGAATAAATCTTGGATGTATGTTGCCAAAAATTACCAAGCCAAAATGGTACGGTCGGATGGTACCTATTGCAAATATCCAATATCCATTTTTCCCTTTCCATGACCTTCAAACATGTACCTTATGCAATACAAAATCACTCACTCGACAGATCATTGTTCTAGCAATCTATCAGGGCATAGATAATGCCTAATTTAACCGCACACAATAGATCGGGGAGGGTGTATGCTAAATAGATATGCGCATAAAATTATACGCGAACTCAGACAGAGGGGAAGGATAAAATAAATGCATAGAATACATATTTTAAGTTATAGTTAGAATCAATTGATGCACTCAATAACGGCCGGTATTTGAGCTAAGGCTCGACGTGTAGGTACAGTTGATATATCCAATTTAGCACTAATAAAGTATCGTATTGTCATTCTTTCACTGGTGACGACAGAGATCGGATATCCGCCACTTCTAAGTAAATGATTAATTTCTGAACCGTAAAAGTGATGACCCTTGTGTTTTATTTCAAAATTAACGAATGCGCGACCCTGCAATTCCAGTATATAATCCACATTCAGATGCAAGTTACGCCGTGTTGCGAGCAACTCGACAAATATACTCTCTCCGACGGGTAGTGTGAATTCTGCGGTCGCCATCGCTTTGATACTTATCAACTGCGTGTTTTCGTGTCCCTCACCCCAGGCGTTTATGTATGAGAATCTGTATTGTTCACCACCGACCGCTATATTATATGATATATTCTTATTTAGGCTTATATTTTGTATTCCGGACCATTCGGATGTGAAGAGGTTCTCCGCGTTAGAACCGAGTGAGAATTGCCCAGATGATCGCAGAGGGTCATCTTGATCTGAAAATGTGTAATTACTCAAGGCGATAACTGAATCCGTAAAATTATAATCGGTTTTCAAAACTGACAATTTGGTTTGAACCTGCAAATAATAAAATAAAATATTAATATAGTCTCATTATTTATCACCATGTTTGATGACTACATGTTTTGTTTGTTATTAAAATATTCAGTAAAAAAAAGAATCATCAAAATCCGTTCACAAACAGAGAAGAAATCAGGTAACATCACAAAACAAAACAATCGAATTGATAAACGTAAAACGTAAATCCTCATGAAAGCTGGGTGTGCCTAGTGCCCATAACCGTCGGGCGTGCATGAAGTGAATTGTGGATGTGAGGAGAGCGAGGGTGTTGTGTCAGGATCGTGGTAAGTGGCGTTCCGTTGTCTCTGCCTATCCCTGTGGGAAAAAGGCGTGACAATTGTATTGTATTGTATAAAACCTACGTACGAGTATAATCAACTAATTAACTAAAAAGAAAAATGTTGATATAAGAGCAGTCGCTAAATATTACCTCTGGCCATCCAAATGTATTGTATTGATTTCCCCAAGGTGTAGGATCATGTAGATATACACCAGACGGTTTCTTGTTAAACACAGCCTGACTGGAGTTAAGGAGTCTGGCATCAGTTAACTCTAACAATTCTTTCTCATCATCGCTTATAACACCAGTCACGCAACCTCTGAATGTTATCGACAATGGCTTATCAAGATTGTCTGACACTATATTAATTTCTGGTATAGCCTGCGTCAAAGCCAGACTAAAGCATATGTATAAAATATTATGAACCGCCATTTTTGTTCTGAAAAAATAAAATGAAACGTAATTTCACTAAGACGACAGCAATCAACGACGAACGAAGAAATTAATCTGTATTAGCAGTGTTTCCGTTCATTGACCGCACACTAGCTTTGCATCAGGCGGAGTTTTTTTTTTTTTTTTGTGCTTAATAGGCAAGCGTTTGACCACACCCTGCCTGGTGTTAAGCAGTGATATGGTCTAAGGTGGAGCACGCTTGCCTATGAGGTACCTGTTTACCTTCGATTTGAAGAGACCTATGTTGTACGTGTCGAAGTGTTGTCGTAGCTACAATAAAAAATAGGCAATGCGGTCGTGGTCTAGCGGTAAATGGTGTGAACTCAGGATTATTGTGAGCCGTGTTCAAATCTCGTAGACCAATACCACAATGATATTATGTACGATAGTCAAACAGATGCGCTCTTCCACCATAAGGCGGCTAGTGTTACCAGGGCACTTTTTTTTGAATCGATTTTACTAAATAAATTGGGCCTGGGTTTTTTATTTTTTATTATGTCTTATAAATATGAAAAAAAAAAATCGTGAAGTGAATTCTTAACCAATTTTAATACAGTTTTACTCGGCGAATAGTCACTGAATAAAATTTTCCTTTACATCATTATGTACTTGCAAAATCATGACCTAGGTCATGGTTTTTTTGAATTCAATGTATATTAAGTGTAATGTTAAAACTAGTGTTTTTTGCGTGTTTGCGCGCTGTCAAGGTCGAAGCAATAGTATGATGAAGGTCATTAACAGCAGTAGGGCTCTCTAACTAATAATAAGCGAGTTGCAACTTACTGGAGCGGCCGTGGTCTAGCGGTAAAACGCGTGAACTCACGATCGATGAGACCCGTGTTCGAACCTCGCTAATTCTGACCAATGTAACTGTGTTATATGTCGCTCAGTGCCTATAGGCACTATTAAAGAGTGGTAGGCAGACTGATGATGGTTATTTGTCCAGTCTGCCGTCCTGGGGTAGTACCACCACTTTCGAATGAAACACCCGTGAAGTGACCTTGTCGCGTTTCGGGAATAGTTTGAAAGTAGCCACGTATAACGAGAGGAGTGTGCACTGTCAATCTAAGATGGTACATGCTCGTCTCCTCAAACCGGCATAGTGGAGGCGACTGCAGCCCGTAGAGATTTCTCTGTGGTAGCAGTTGTTTCCATTCATGGATCGCAGTCTAGCTTTACATCAGGCGGAGTGTTGTCACATGCCGAGCTACAATAAAAATATATGAAAACATTCTGAAATGTGTGAGCGCTATATTTAAAAAAAAATCATCAAACATACCTAGGTATTATTGTTTTTTTTTTGTAAATGAATTCGAGTTTCCATTAGTAGTGATTCCGGCGAACTGTAGACGTTGAAAGAACGCGCTTCTTTTTTATTTTGCCGACTCGTTTTTGAAATTAGTCTAATAAAAACTTAGTGTAACAATAGAACTATGCACGTGCATGGCATAAAAAAATATTCTCGATCGTTCATTTAGGAAAAGCAGGGGAGAACAATAGGATTTCTTTAAGAATAGGTAGTTTCAGCGGGAACTGCGATTAATATTTGAAAATAAAGTTAATAAATGTGAAATTATTTAAATTCAATGAAACAAAACAATAAACTGATATCCAGTGCATAAGTCCGACTTAGTCGAGTAAAGAGTTGGATTGAATTGAAGTAGGCAGCGTTCATAAATTCATGATTGGCCACCGCTCGCGTTCTGACGGGCAGCTACGTTCGTCCATACCCTTAGCTCCCAAAATGATCCACGGGAGACTCGACGGGGTCTACGTTGGCGTGACAAAAAAAATAGTTAGCATATTCTCAATTATTCACAATTCTCATATCATATATGTAGGGGGGGGGTCCACGAAAATTTATCTGCTTTCAATAGTGAAGAACTAAAATGTTGGCTTGACTACCTATCAATGTAGACTATTGTAGACCGATAATATTTTAAGACGCTCAGCGACTGTTACTTGGAGTTTTGGCGGCCATCTTGAGACGTCAGGTTATCTGTCTTGAATTATTTTCCTAAACTTGTGTTTCTTCGAGTGCTAATGTGTAATAATGGTGGATTATTAACCATTAAGTGTTCGTGAAGCGTGCGTGAGTGTGGGCAAACAATTCAAAAGACCTGTGTTTCCATTTTCCCTCCAAAACTCCGTTGGAAGTTTCAGTAAAGATTCTTCCACTTTACTGAAGTAATTTTTGACTTGACTAAGACTTGACCTGACTGTTTAGCGTGATGAATGAATGACTCGTGATACACAGTATTATTAACTTGATGCGAAAATGTTTACTTTGGCACTGGCAAATTGTTATAATGCCATATAAAATAAAAAGAAGACTTTTAAAAACTTGCATATTCCATATTCAGTACAACGTGTTGAGACTTGCAAAGCGCCGCCGGATGGATCGAATCACTTTTTTTGACATCATACCAAATGATGTTATTGTAATATATCGACTGAATTTGATATGAAATCAGAGGGGAAGGAAAAATAAATAGAATTGATATATATTTTTTTTATTATAATTAAAATCAATCGATACACTCAATAACTGCCGGTATTTCAGCTAATACTCGACGTGTACGTGCAGTTGAAACCCTCAACCTGGCATCAATAAGGAATCCTAGTGTCATTCTTTCGCTGGTGACAGCGGAGACCGGATATCCGCCATTTCTAAGTAAATTATTAATTTCTGAACCGTAAAAGTGATGACCATTGTGTTGTCTCGCAAAATTAACGAAGGCACGACCTTGCAATTCCAGTATATAATCCACATTCAGATGCAAGTTACGCCGCGTTGCGAGCAACTCGACAAATATACTCTCTCCGGCGGGTAGTGTGAATTCTGCGCTCGTCGTCGCTCTGATGCTGATCCTCTGCATTTGCACCTGTCCTTGACCCCAGGTATTCGTGTATGAGAAGCTGAATTGTCCACCAGCGATCAATATACCATATGAGATTCTCTTATTGAAACTTATAGTTTGTATTCCCCACCATTCTGATGTGATGATGTTTTCTGCGTTAGACGTGAGTGAGAATTGTCCACTCGCCTGTCCCTGTCCGTGGTCATCTCGGACGGTAAATGTATAATTACTCAAGAAGGCGACTGAATCCGTAAAATCATAATCGGTTTTCAGAACTGACAGTTTGGTTTCAACCTACAAATAATAAAATAGAAACTGTACCCTTGTCGCGTTTCGGGAATAGTTTGAAAGGTATAACGAGAGAAGTATGCGCTGTCAATCTAGATGGTGCATGCTCGTCTCCTCAAGCCGGCATAGTGGAGGCGATTGCTGCCCGTAGAGATTTCTCTGTAGTAGCAGTTGTTTCCATTCATGGACCGCACTCTAGCTTTACATCAGGCGGAGTGTTGTCACATGCCGAGCTACAATAAAAAAAAATAGATATACTATACGCAACAAACGCAAAATCAATGTGTTTTGAGTTCGGTGACAATTCGTATGATAAACTGTTGCATAACAAAGAAAACTGTTGATTTCGAGCAATCGTAAGTATTACCTCTGGCCATCCAAATTTAATGTAATGAAATCCCCAAGGTGTCGGGTCGTGTAGATGTACACTAGTCGGTCTGTTGTTAAACAGAGCCTGACCGGAGTTCAGGAGTCTGGCATCAGTTAACTCCAACAATTCTCTCTCATCATCGCTTATAACACCAGTCACGGAACCTCTGAATGTAATCGACAATGGATCATCAGGATTGTCTGACACTACATTAATTTCTGGTATAGCCTGCGACAAAGCCAGACTAAGGCATATGTATAAAAAATTATGAACCGCCATTTTTGTTCTGAAAAAATATATAATAATAAGTTATTTTAAAACTAATGTTGACCATCCAGATTGACAGTGCACACTCATCTCGTTATACCTGGCTACTTCCCAATCCTGATCCCGAAACGCGACAACGTCACTTCACATTCGAAAGTGGTGGCGGCAGACTGGCATAGCAATCATCAGTCTACCTACCACTCTTATTAGCTTCTTAGGTTAAAACCCACATTAGCTAAAACCCAGTTAAAACAAGGAAAACAATATTAAAACTTACCCTGATCACATAAGTAGCGGCATAAATTCACCACAATGAAATAAAAATAATACCGCATACGGTTTTTATATATACCTTCACACATGTTTATTTTTAAAACAGTTATTTAATATAATGAAGAAAATAAATAACAAAAGACATTATTATTAATTTATTTCTTACAAAATAAGGGTTGTAGTATTGTGCGCGATAGATGAGCTTTGAAAGATGATGTAGTGACGAGGAATGCTTCGATGGTTTGGGCATGAAAGGAGATTGACGAAAGGAATAATATAAATCTGATCTGAATGGACGCGTTAAACAAGGCAGACCTAGAAGGGTGTTTTCCGAATATAAATAGGAGACAACCTCATGAAAGCTGGGCTGCCTAGTGCCCATATCCGTCGGGTGGACTTGTGGATGTGAGGGAAGCGAGGGTGTTGTGTCAGGATCGTGGTAAGTGGCGTTCCATTGTCTCTGCCAATCCCTGTAGGAAAAAGGCATGACAATTGTATTGTATTTGTAAGCGTTGATAATGTTGTAATAAGGGGTGGTAATACGTAATAGTACTTAAAGTAGGTATAAGCACAAAACTTTCAATAAATAGGCTAAGTACTAACGTAATAATAAATTAATGATTTTGGTAATCATAATAAATAGAAAATTAATTCTAAACACGAGGGAGGCACCTAATTAATATTTTATGAGGATATATTTAATAAAAAATGCAAATAAAGGTACGTAAAGAATGCATTCACGATCTTTTATAAATTAGAAACACAAGCAAAGACAAATAAAACTTCTAGTATTAAAACACACAGTAAATTGAAATTTAATTGAAAAATTGTTGTTAATTGTATTATAATGTATTAAATAAGTTTTTATTATTTATTTTTTAAAACATCTGTTAACTATTTATAAGTATGTACATTATACAATGTACATATTGTCTAAAATATTGCAATATATTTCAAAATCTTTTCATCTTCAAATAACAAATTTAAACTTCTTAATAAAATATTTATAATAACAATAATAAACTTTATTTCGAAATTATATCATTAATGACACTTTTTATTGTTTTTGTGTTAAAATTATATTTGACTTAATCAAAAGTAGCACATGAACGCGGCAGGAATTAACACGCACAAAACCCGACAAATGTTTATTTCTAGTCTATTCAAAAGGTGGACTCAAGTCGTCTTCTTCTGTGTGCCTAAAACGTACTTCGTATCCCAAATCATAATACACTGAAATATGTTCATTCGTAAACGCCTCGAGTGGCATTCCGCCGAATCTGAGTACAGGTTGTACGTCGTAAGCCCAGAACTGACTTCCGTTAAACCCACGACTCCAGAATCCGACCACATTGCCCGACAAATGCGTGGAATATAATAATGTAGTGTCCACTGTCACAGAGTTACGAAACACCTCATACGTGAGATTATTGGACGGCCGAAGCGTTATTGGGCCTATTTCTACGAATGTGTCCGAGGTCATCGTTTCTCTATGTGTATGTCCCCAATTATTACTGTACATGAATGGGCGACGATTATCTACAACCCACCTATAGTTCAACATCTTTTTATTAAATGAAGTGAATCCCCATAAGTGCGACATCCTATGTTGTATAGGCAATATGAAACCGAATGAAATGAAGATCGGATTTACGTAGTGTTCGACGAATACCGATTCTCTTCCCCTCCTAATTTGTGGGGTATCATAACTTGATAATATTGTCTCAGCGCTCGTCGGTTTCCATCCGTTATCGAGGAACGGCGTGCCAACATTGCCCGTAGGTTCATCGAAGAATACTCTGTCCGGTCTGGATCCGGCGAGGGCCTCTACACCTGTTCGGAGTCTCTCTTCTGTTACAGAGAACAGATTTCTCACAGCCGTATCGACATCGCCAGTAGAGCTACCACTGGATGTCAGATAGTAAGTATCATTTTCGTTCAAATTAAATTCAATATGAACTTCAGCTGACGTGAAAGGAAGTAGGGTGACTATGATGATCCACGCTTTCGTCATTATTGTCTGTAAACACAAAGAGATGTGTACATATATCGATTTACTTCTATTGACTATGAATGATAAAAAAAAACTAAACTTACCTTCAGCGAGTCAACTAAACGATTGATTAAATAATTTTTAAATCCAATATTTATATGTAGCTTATCTCATAATTGTATCAAAAGTGTAGCCAGGATTTATAAGATATAGGTAATGTGATAATAGAATAATAATTAATTTTATATTTTCCTTAAAAATCATGTTACTTACATCTAAATAAATAAGTTTTTATTTATTATTAAATAACATCTAAGGGTAGGTAACATTCCAAGATGCTGCCTCGACTATTGCCTTATTCGAGAGAACATACTCCCAACCAGACATTCTATAATTACAAATCAAATGATCGTTAATACCTTAAAATCCATATTCATCATTATTGATTACTAAAAGATAAAATTATCGCTTAAATATAAATGTTTGTTCATTTTTTGGATAAATGGTGTCACGCTGTATACACGCCTACAATTACGTTAGTGAGTGAGTGTTAGGGGTAAGAAAATATCAATTTTGAATATTTTTTAAGTTTTGTTATGAATAGCGAGGAGTGTGCACTGTCAATATAGATGGTGCAAACTCATCTCCTCAGGCCGACATAGCGGAGGCTACAGTTGTCTATAGAAATTTTTCTGTGGCAGCAGTTGTTTCCGTTCATGGACCGCACTCTAGCTTTACATTAGGCGGAGTGTTGTCATATGCCGAGCTATAATTTAAAAAATCTTTTACAGGAAACATGGAGTCCTTACAAATATTAGTATTAATTACTTTACCAGTATTAATTAAAGCTAATATAGATATAAATATGCACATAACGGCAGATAATCAAAACACAAATGTCGAAGCCAGTTTGATCGGTGCACAAAGATGGATCATCAACGATGTAACAATGCGACAATTTGCCATTACAAAAGAGAAACTGAAGGCCGGCGTACAAGCGTTGGCAGGGAGTAGACCGGACGACGTATTCTTGCGAGACCCGGCTGGCGATTTCGGTAATCTGTTCGTTGCGAACGGCATCAATCAAACGACGACCGTCCTGAAACCCATTACGCACTCGGTCACTAAGCTACAAAGAAACATATACCTTCACGATACAAAATATATTTTGAATGCACTTTTAGATCAAGAATTTAACATTACTGTTAACATATCATCTAATTTTCAAGATTTGACGACGAATACTTGGTCTGGTGTGCCTGCATCCAATTCAGGAGTGCCCATATCTTATCGTATTCAAGTTAACCAGATTTTTCCACTCATTTATAGTGGAATTTGGGGAGTCAGAGGAAACGTCATACGTGACTTACTACATGACAGTGGGACCAGGTTTCTGACGCCCTCTGATACTGACTTCCACATTGATTTATATGACCGTAGAGTCAGTGTTCGCGTTACTGTGGTATATAGAACAACCCTAGAAGGAATGGCGATCGGATATTGGCGAGGCCCGGCAGGACCATCTTTCCAGGTGTTCGATGTGAACGACGTGTTGATGAGAAGCGGTATACCGTTGACGGTTGACAGTGAAGAGTCGATCAATATGGAGCATTTGACGGGAACTGTCTTTGTTCTTAGATATGGTAATCATACGCTGGAACCGGAAAGTAATTACACAGTTACTGTATTGGACAATTTAAAATAAGGATATAACCGTTGTGGGATTTAATATAGCTCTAAATAAATAATTTCAATTCGGTACAGCTTGTTTTATTTTCAAAGAACACTAATAAAAGTTTAATCGTGTTTTGATTAATTAAATTAATTAGTTCATTTCTTAAAATTGTTATACAGGGTAATCTTTTTAACTGGGACAGTATGGGGAAATCCTAAACGACAGGAGATACGGGAAAACTGTCTTAGGAACCATTTGCTCTTTTTTTATGAAAACGATTTTGGCATAGTAATTTTTCTGGTCAAGCTTGAGTTGTCCATGGAAATGAGTCATTTTGATGAAAAGATTATTTGATGCGGGTCGACTCAGTTTCATGAAAGGATCATTTCATTGTATCGGAAGAAAAAATCGGAGCAGCAGAAGTTAGTCAAAAGTTAATAGAAAAAAAGAGCAAATGGTTCCTAAGACAGTTTTCCTGTATCTCCTGTGGTTTCGGATTTCCCTATACTGTCCCAGTTAAAAAAATTATCCTGTATATTAATTCTATTGACTTTAACATACCTACCTAAATCACATACATATTGCATTATTATTATTTTATTTATGTACCTACTCCATTAATAACAGTGACTTGTAAATGGATGTATAAGTATACATTATTATACATATTTTCTGTTGACGCATGTTTTATTTTCTTACATTTTTTTGGGAAAATATCCCAAAGAAAGAGAAAGTGGTGGAAATTTAAGTGCTGCCTTATGTTTGTGGAGAGAACGGTATCCTACACGATTTCGTACGACGCGTATTAAGAATTGTTCAAAATCTTAATACGTGGGCAAGACCTACACCCGTATAAGCTCGCATTACATTTTGCTAGTGGCCATCTCGCTCTCCAGACTTAACGCCCTGTGATATTTAATTATGGGGAGACATAAAGCGGCGCGTGTATTCTGACAGAGACGGTGAGGTCAACGACCGCGGTGAACTTCGTAGGCGGATTGAAGGTAAACTACCTAATCATTGTGTTAATAAGTCAATTATACTAAAACACTTTTGTTCTACTACTTTCTCAATAAATTATTTTTTATGACCGCTGTACTTTCGTAGTTTCGTAGCGCTCGATGTCCACGTCGGCCGGTCCATTTATAGACATTTTGTTTCTGTGATAACACCATACACGAGAACTTTTATTTAGTAAATTTATTTTTTGAGGGGTGTTCACCGCTCACTTAATATTTACCTTAATTTTTTTACACGATGCCTGATACATCCTGTATAAACAAATAGTATATGTACATATATGTATATATTGGACAAACAATATTCAATGTTACAATAAAAAATATTATAAATAATCTAATTTAACCTAAATGAACATTGGTTATAAAAACTTAATAATATATTACACAAATGCTTACAATTATTTCATCACGGTCTCTGCACATCTTCTTCTTTGGTATTTCTAAAACGCACCTCGTGGCCCATATTATAATTTATTGAAACGAACTCAGTCGTAAACGCCTGAAGTGGCATTCCACCGAATCTGAGTACAGGTTGTACGTCGTAAGCCCAGAACTGACGTCCGTTAAATCCACGACTCCAGAATCCGACCACATTGCCCGACAAATGCGTGGAATATAATAATGTAGTGTTGACTGTCAAGGAGTTACGGAACACCTCCACCGTCAGGTTAGAATTCGGTGGCAACGTAATTGGATCCGTTTCTATCCGAGTTTCTGATGTCATTATTTCATTATGAGTGCTCCCCCAGTCATCACTGTACACGAATGGACGACGACCTTCCAAGACCCAGCGATAATCAAATTTCATATCACTTTCCTCAATAGGGACGTGTCCCCATGAATGGTACGCTTCATGTTCGTGTTTCAACGTTAAACGGATATTCAAAGTTCTCGCCGTATCCTCAGTGATGTAATGTTCGCCATGTACTTTAAATCTGCGCCTTGAAATTTGTGGAGCATTGTAGCTGATTAATATTGTATCCGCGCGCGTCTCTCTCCATCCGGAATGAAGGAAGGGTGTTCCGAGGTCACCCATAGGTTCACTGAAGAATACTCGGTCGGGTCTGGATCCGGCGAGGGCTCCTACGCCATTTCTGAGCCTCTCTTCTGTTATGGAGAACAGAGATATCACGGTCGCATCGACATTGGCGGTAGATCTACCACTAGAAATCAAAGTATAATTATCTTTTTCATTGAGGTTAAAATCTACATGAACATTTGCTATCGTCAATGGAAGTAGTACTATTGCGAAAGCCCATTTGGTCGCCATGTTGGTCTGTAAACAAACATTATAATATTATTCCCACGTGAAAGGATAGTTTAATTGTGAGTGATGAAACTTACCTTCGATTAGTGCAGGAAATAGGCGATTGGCTGAATAATTTAAAATGAAACATTATTTATATCAGAACTTATCTACGTATTTAGTCGATTTTCTGATTAACGAGACCGTAGCCAAGTTATGTCGTTTTCATAATAATAATGCATTTAAAGAATCAAGGAAAATATTTTATTGTTTGCAAACGTCACGTTAACGCTTTTGGACGAGCTAAGGAGGACCGATCTTGTTGGCCGTTGAGCATACCAAGCGGGGATGAGTGCCAAAACCGAGCATAAGAAATAACATAAACCGAAATATTAATATCCATTAGGAGCTTCTATTTCTAAGCTCTACCTTTGTTAGGCGAGTGGGTTAATTATCCGTAACTCTGTTATTTTACACCACCATGATTACAATATAGTCAACCATCTACTTTCCTCACTTAACCTACAAAACAAAAATATTTTCCTCAATCTAGAATCAATGAAGGAAAAATTGATAATCATTAAGATTAATTTTGTCCTTTTAATTATTTTTTTATCATTAATAAATTCATTAAGTTGTATTTATATCCTATTTATATAAATCATTGACAAGATTAAGACGAGTAACGGTTTTAGATAACAAATCTCAGATTTTTTTTTTTTATTGTAGCTCGACATGTGACAACACTCCGCCTGATGTAAAGCTAGAGTGCGGTCCATGAATGGAAACAACTGCTACCACAGAGAAATCTCTACGGGCTGCAGTCGCCTCCACTATGCCGGCTCGAGGAGACGAGCATGTACCATCTAGATTGACAGTGCACACTCCTCTCTTATACCTGGCTACTTTCAAACTATTCCCGAAACGCGACAAGGTCACTTCACGGGTGTTACATTCGAAATGTAACAATGTAAATTCATGCTTTTTGAGTACTGATACACGATTTCTTACTTAGTCAATCTAAATCTTAATACTTATATAAAATGCTAATGTTAGTACGTAAATACAGGGTTTTCTCCATGATCACCAACTCCAATCTGCTTCCCGTTGGGGTGGTAGATACCCCTCGGTCTCCTGGTGAAAGTAAGGGAGTTTGGTCGCGGTGGGTGCAAGAGGGTGGTTGTGGGAGACGAAAATCTTAAAAAATGTATATCTGTCTCTTTCTAACATATGACATTTTGAGTACTAAGTCTGTCTTTTTCTAACTTATGAGATGTTGAGTACTAAGTATAGAGTTCTAAATTTTTAAAAAATAATCTATAAAAGTTTCAAGAATGATCTAGAAAGTTCCAAAACGTTATCAACTGCTAAAATCGATACAGAATGTCCTAGAAAGTTCCAAAATGAGCTCTACCGTTAAAATCGATATGAAATGTTCCAGAAAGTTCTAAAAACTTCTAGAATGATCTACAAACATTAAAAATGTATGTAGCTGCCAAAATCGATATATAATGTTCTAGAAAGTTCTACAAATTTCCGGAAAGATCTAGAAAGTTCCAAAACTTTATCAACTGCTAAAATCGATATAGAATGTTCTAGAAAGTTCTACAAATTTCCGGAATGATCTAGAAAGTTCCAAAATGTGCGCAACTGTTGAAATCGATATGGAATGTTCTAGAAGGTTCTAAAAATTTCAGGAATGATCTAGAAAGTTCTAATACTTTATCAACTGCTAAAATCGATATAGAATGTTCGAGAAAGCTCTACAAATTTCTGGAATGATCTAGAAAGTTAAAAAATGAGCGCAACTGTTGAAATCGATATGGAATGTTCTAGAAGGTTCTAAAAATTTCAGGAATGATCTAGAAAGTTCCAAAACGTTATCAACTGCTAAAATCGATATAGAGTGTTCTAGAAAGTTCTACAAATTTCTGGAATGATCTAGAAAGTTCCAAAATGAGCACAACTGTTGAAATCGATATAGAATGTTGTAGAAGGTTCTAAAAATTTCAAGAATGATCTAGAAAGTTCCAAAACGTTATCAACTGCTAAAATCGATATAGAATGTTCTAGAAAGTCCTACAAATTTCTGAACTGTTGTAGAAAGTTCTACAAAATTCCGGAATGATCTAGAAAGTTCCAAAATGAGCGCTACCGTTAAAATCGATATGGAATAGTCTAGAAAGTTCTGAAAACTTCTAGAATGATCTACAAACATTAAAATTGTGTATAGCTGCTAAAATCGATATAGACTGTTATAGAAAGTTCTACAAATTTCTGGAATGATCTAGAAAGTTCCAAAATGAGCGCAACTGTTAAAATCAACATGAAATGTTCTAGAAGGTTTAAAAACTTCTAGAATTATCTTCAAACGTTAAAAATGTGTATAGCTGCTAAAATCGATATAGAATGTTCTAGAAAGTTCTATAAATTTCTGTCTACATATTTATTAGAGTATTTCTTATTTTCAATTCGTTAATTAATTTGATTTGATTAACTCTATAAACACCGTATGTTTAGCAGCAACCGAGCAACGCCGGGTTACGTCGCTAGTATAAACTAAAAGACTGCCACTGTTGGGATGAAACAGTTCATAACTACACATACAAATGTAATAAAATATTTAAGTGAAAAATGGTTTTAAAAGGGTAGGCCTGTAATACCAGTATAAGCTCTCTGTACAGGCTCTGCTTCAAATAAAGTTTTTTATAAGTAAATGTACAGGGCAGTAGACAGGCCTGATTGCACCGCACTGATATTATTAATTACCTTAGACATTTCCTCAGGCAAAAACAAATCAAAACAAACTGTAGATAGTGTTGATACTTTCCTAATCGTTTATATATATTTTTTAAATTGTAATTAATCACACCACGTGTTTATATGATAAAGATTTAATATATAAATAAATGTATTTATTTGATTCATGTATACAATTTGTAACAGTGATCTGCTAACACACCTGTAAGTGATTTATTTATTTTATCCCTGACTAACTTAGGTCATTCGCGAAGCTTTCAGAAACATTCGCTCGCGCGTGGTAGCCGCATAAAATATTTTAATTTAGGTACGGATTTAAACCTGCCTAAATACTAAGCAACGGATCTCTTTTTCCAGATGAAAAATGTCACTGAAGCTCGTGACTACACTCGCTGTTCTACCTTTACTGGTGCAAGGATTTCAAAGAGGCATCCGAGTCGATGTTCAATTTAATGATGATTCCGTTGATGTGACATTGAACGGCAATCACACGAGACTCGTAGACGACATTGCATTACGTCAATTCGCTATCACGCATGATCGTCTCGTCGCCGGCGTGCAAAGACTGACCGGATCTAGACCGGATCGAGTGTTCCTACGCGATCCGACCGGCAATCTCGGCGATCAGTTCGAAGCGAACGGCTGGGATCCGACGACGGCAGTGCTGAAACCGTACTCACACAGAGACGCCGAGGTCCATTATCACGCGCCCGTCCACGATATACAATTCCTTCAGAACTCGGCCGACAGGTCGATCGGCGTGCGTACTATTTTTGATACTGAGATTGAGCAACACGGCAACAACACGTGGTCGGGAGTCCCGAGAATACTGAATGCGGATCCGGATATAAACATCAGATACTCTTTACGTTATGGCTCGTGGTCGCCGATCGATCACAGCGGAAGATGGGGCGAGCGATCGAATTGGTCGCGTCGGTCGCGGCACGATAGCAGTGTACACGTAAATTTAGGAACTCCTCCCGGCACTAGCTTGAGTCTCATTAACGGGAGAATCGCAGCGCGTGTTAGCATCATATACAGATCTACACTACAAGGTAAAGCTGTCGGATATTGGGTGAGAGGACACGAAGGAAGACAGTTTTGGGCGTACGACGTGAACGTTGTGCTGTGGGAAGGCGGTATGCTGTTGAATGTTGATAGTGTGGAACATGTCAATGCGCATTTCAGTATCGGAGATTCAGTAGAAATGTCGTGAATTAAGTAAATTATTGATAAAAGTGATGTTTTTTATTATTAATTGCACTTATTACAGACTTGTAGTCGCAGACGACTTCGACTGATGATGGTTGATCACTTAAGGATGTAACACCCCCTATCGTAGTCGCGTTTCGGGATTGCGAAAGGAGTTATTCTGGATGGTGTAAATTAGTCTCCTCAAGCTGCCATAGCGGAGACGACTGCTGCCTGTATACATTAGGCGGAGAGTCGTCATATGTTATATCTAGATTGACAGTGCACACTCCTCTCGTTATACCTTTCAAACTGCTCCCGAAACGGGACAAGGTCACTTCGCGGGTGTTATATTCGAAAGTGGTGGTACTACCCCAGGACGGCAGACTGCAGGCTAATAACCATCATCAGTCTGCCTACCACTCTTTGATATAGGCACTGAGCGACCAAAGCACATAGTTGCATTGGCACCGGTCTTTAGCGAGGTTCGAACACGGGTCTCATCGATCGTGAGTTCACTCCTCTTACCGCTAGACCACGGCCGCTCTATAGAAATATTGTCACTAACCAAGATAACAGAACATTGTTTTACAACTTCGGACAATAAAATAATGTAATATAATTAATAATAGAAGTACAACAGCAATATAAATAAATGTCAGTACATTTGCACTAGAAAGTGAAGAGTACACGTTTATTGCCAGGAGCCAGAAATGCAAAGAACATAACGGGTTATGACTACGGCTCTGTAAGCTATAGAGCCCGCATAATATTTATATGTGGAAAAATCTATATATATAAAAATCAATTGCTGTTAGTTAGTCTCGCTAAAACTCGAGAACGGCTGGATTGATTTGTCTAATTTTGATTTTAAATTATTAGTGGAAGTCCAGGGAAGGTTTAAAAGGTGAGTAAATATGAAAAAAATGCTTGGAATATAGTAAAAACAACAATTTCGCTTTCCCTTAGAAGTTATTCATTTGAAGTTCGTCCCGTCGTTTAGAAATCAAATAATTTTTTTTGTTTTGGATGTCAAACGTTTGATGTTCGTCCCGTCATTCAGAAATCAAATTTTTTCAATCAAGCAACATCATGTTGCTGAAACATTCTGCAATTATCATTCAACTTTTTTATTTATTGATTCTGAGGCGGTACGAAGTTTGCCGGGTCAGCTAGTCTACAATAAAATCATCGAGTAGTGAACATAGTGTCTTTGCCTAAAGTGAGTCATCGGTTACAGGCCCTTTGTGTTCCTAGTTTCTACTACTGTGACGTCGACTCCTGGTTGCTTGTGACGTTACACCAGTGACCCACGCTCATTGGTCGAAAGCGATTGCGGGTTATGCCACCATCACTTTGAACCATCTTTGATAATTAATCAGTTTCAGGTTTGGCCAACACGTGGCCATGGTCAAAAGAAATAAACATGTTCTATACAGCGGCCGTAGTCTAGCGGTAAGAGGCGTGAACTCACAATCGATGAGACTCATGTTCAAATATGTTACTTTGGTCGCTCAGTGTCTTTATCCATAGTGCCCACTGTTTAAGTGGTAGGCAGACTGATGATGGTTATTAGCCCGGTCTGCCGTGTTGGAGTATTTAAAATGAAAAGAAATGAACAGCAAAAAGTAAGTAACCCTCGTACGACGCTTTACTACGAATTTAGTTAATGTTTATTTAAAGAGGGAAAAATACTGGACGTCTAATGTGATAAAAGAAAAAATATTAGGTGTGGAATACATATAAGATACCACATGAATAATATTTTCTTTTTACGTATTAAATGTGCCCTTGTCGCGTTTCGGGAGCAGTTTGAACAAGTCAGTGTACACTGTCAATTTAGATGGTGAATACTCGTCTCTCCTCAGGCCGGCATAGCGGAGGCGACTGCTGCCCGTAGAGATTTCTCTGTAAGAGCAGTTGTCTCCACTCATGGACCGCACTCTAGCTTTACATCAGGCGGAGTGTTGTCATATGCCGAGCTACAATTAAAAAAAAATACTAACTGTAATTAAACTGAAAATCAGACAGGTTTAACATTGTTGACAACTACTGCTACAAATAAATGTTGTTCAGCAGTTGCCTCCACTACTTATACACACATAGCACACTCCTCTCGTTATCCAAGTTACTTCCTCATAAAAATTCACACAATGGATACACGCCCTAATAGTACAAAATTAGTAAAGATAATATAAACAATAACTATAAAGTTTTATTATTCGCCAATATTCAATAATCTTGATTTACGAATTTAATTGTGGCTGATACAACTGCTTATAAATATTACGTTCATATGAAGAAGCTATTGTTCTTATTGGAGTTTCAGATAGGTAAGTAGTCAGTAACACTATCAGTTATTAATTTATTAATATTACTGCTACTGTAGTAGGCAGAGACCAGAGAGCTCCAGCGACTTCTCCCCCTACACACCACTTTCGCCTTCTCACGCAAGCACAACTTCTCATTTGAAGTCACCTAACTCTTTCTGATCGACAGACACTGCATCCCAATCTAGTCACCTACACTATCCTTAATATTTCCTACAACGAGATGTGTAATAACCATCAGAATATCTATTTCAGGTCCAAAATGGCTACGATCACTCTAATTACTGTTTTCGCCTTTCTAAGTGTTGCAAGCGCAAACATTCACATCGGCATCTTAGCTGCCGATAACAAAGCTAACATCGGCTTACAATACTTCGGTGAAGATACGAGCACTTTAACAGCGGATCAACGCAACATTTTCAACCTTACCGATGTGAACATATTCAAAGGCATATACAATTACGACGGAGGTGTACCGCGTGAAATATTCCTTCACGACCCGACCGGAAACAGGAACCTTTACGACCAGTATAACTGGAGACCTACCACCGTAGTCATCACGCCGGTCGTTGCTGAAGTATTAAATGTCACTTCGCACCCGATCGCCGTATTGACACAGACGTTCACGAACGACCATTCGACTCTAGACACGAACTTTAACGTGCAACTGACCCAACAGATCCAAAACACGGTGAGAACGTCATGGAGCACGTCGGCTCAAGTCGGCACCGCCAGTTCCATCAACTTCGGTGTACAAGGATTCGGTGCCGGAGGTTCGATCTCTTTCGGCAGCAGTTGGGGTAAAGCGAGCGACGTGAGCGAGACGGTCGTGATCGGAACTACGGCCGGTATGCAGATCACTCTCGGTCCCGGACAGAATGCGGTCGCTGAGCTCGTGGCCACCAGAGGGAGCATGGTTGTGGACATCGATTATGAAGCCAGATTGATCGGGAGAGTCGTCGCCGATTATCCTCAGAAGCATTCGGGCTCACATTTCTGGGCGTACGATGTGAACGCCATATGTGAAGCGGCAGAATTACCAGATCTCGTCGTTACAAACAAACAAACGGTCAATGTTGGATTCTTCTCTGAGGGAAATATTAGGATTTATGATGGCAATACAAGAAAAATGCTAAGTTCCATTCCAGTTCAAGTTAAACGACTTTCTTAAAATTAACAACACTCGGTTATATTGGTTTTTAATGGACACGGATTGTTATTTCATATGTTAATAATAAATTAAGTTTAAACAAGAATGTTGTTTATTGCATAAATACAAAATTAAGTGCAAATTTCGGAGATGGAAGCGAAAGTAGAAGAAACTACTTAATGTAAATTAATACAAGTTTGTTAAATATTTGGGATGAAAAATTCTGAAACGTACGTAGGTACATCAAGTGAGTGTCTTAGATAAAAATAATTTTACATATTAATTTTTTTATAATATTGTTTTATTTAATACCTATATACAATATCAGATAAATTGTATCTAATTATTATGTCATACTAGATAAGATAAAACTTAATTTGTTTAAGGTCACCGATGCATTTTAGAAGAATATTTACTTCTGAAAGTCGTAATTCATGATTTAACATCTAAAATATAAACTTTCACTCCCATGTTTCATTAATAAGTTCATAATCAATAAATTCCAGTGTCGTTGTAGATGTGAGCATACCGCCTAATGGTAAGATGGTGTTCACATCGAACGTCCTGTACTGGCCATCATCACGCCAATACGCGAGCACTTCACCTTTCAACATAACATTGTAAAGGATCGTTAACAGAAACCGATTCCTGTGTTTCATTAAAAACGCTTTCAAACTATCACCAGGAGGAATTTGCACGGAATTCAAGTTTTGATTTAATATTGAATCGAAATTCGATCGTCTATTTCTTCCCCGAAAATTGGTATATGTTATGCTGCTAACATCTCTGTGAACAATACTGTAAGCCATAAATTTTTGTGTAGAAAATCCTGTATCTAGCCAACGGTGGTTGAATGTGTTAGTGACACGGGGATTAATGGAAGTGCCGACTATCATGTTTGTTGTTCCATTGTTCTGATAAAACATAGTGTTCATGACTTCGCTTGTTCTCGATACGTTTGTTAATTGTAGCCATGTTGCTGTTAAATATGATAATGTTGGCTTCCATACAACTTTTGAAGTATTGTTGAACGCTTCGTGAGACAAATATACTCTGTCTGGTCTCGAACCGTACAGTGCTTGGACGCCGTTTTTCAGGCGTTCCTCTGAAATTGACAATTGTGTTTAGTTATTTTTGAAAATTGATTATCAACGTTCAAATCTGTCAATACTAAAGGAGAAGTCCTGACAGACTTAGTGACGACCTGATTCATAATCAAAATACAGCCAAATCTATCATAGCTAGTAACCTGATATTTTAAGGGTACCCTTATTATAGTATAGACGTGCAGTAAGAAAGGATTTTGCAAAATTTTGATCTAGACCGGAAGTGATCGCGATATCTCTAAAACGGAAGAAGTCGGAGCGATTGTTCCTCCCGATAATGAAATATATTATTTATTGCAGAAATCGAACCTAGGGCCTCCGCGTATGTAATTGCAATTCTTTAAATAGATAAATTTTCTTGGTACTTATAATTGAGGAAGTTTTAGGAAGGAAAATTAACGGGCTAGGGGCGATACGCACGAATTAGTTTCGCCTGAAAATAACTTACTTAACTTACCAGTTATAGATAGTAGTGTATATTCCATTTCATCGACAACCGACACACTGAAACCACTCGATGTTAAATTATAACCGCCCGGATAGAACTCTAATGTTGTCATTGCAATATCAGCGGAACATAATACAGATAACGGTATTAGTAATAATGTAAAAATATGCAGGTTAAATGACATTTTACACTAAAATATATTAATACTCAATTAATTAAGTATTATTATTAGTTTTTCAGGAATAAATGGCTGCAGGATAACTTAAGGAGACGATTATAGACTATGCAGATTGGCAGACCTAGACGCGGCTTCAAAGTTTCAGAAACGCGACTGATAACACTTCACAACCACAAATAATTATAGATATATATATGTATAGTTAGGTAGATATATTATAATATATTGGTATTATCATAAATAGTAATTAGTAATGATTACATTTAATAATTAATCTGATAATTATATTTTTTCGCAAAAGTTATCCTCAAGAAATGCAATACAATAAATCCTTCTATCTGTGACCGTAGCTAACAAGGCTGGCAGAGGGACGGTATTATGGTGGTGTCACCTGGTTGGTGTCATCCCACAACGGCTAAAAAAGCTTCATCACAGCCAACCTTAACTGGTGGGGAAATTGTCACCAAAATGTTTGATTGTTGATAACAAATTGATAATTCGTTTAAAATAAGTAATTTTGAGCCAGGGAAAACGAGAGGAGTCCACACTGTCAATCTGCATGGTGCACATTCGTCCCTTCAAGCTGGCGTAGCGGGGGCGACTGCTGGTTATATTTTTCTTACATTAATATAAAAGTAACAAAATTAATATAATGACTTCACAGTTTTTTTTGTTTTGAGATTAAAATTTATCTATCATCATCAGTGTAATGATTATTTATTATATACATAGATAGGTCCTGTATAAGTTGAATTTATTTTTTTAATTTATAGGTAATTATAGTTAGGTGCTTTTATAAGAAAGACCCTTTACTTGGTGAGTAGAATCTTCTTACAGTAGTCTGCTATGGTGACCACAAGAGCACTGTCCATGAACGGAAACGACTGCTACCTACCACAAAGAGATGTTTGCAAGTGGCAGGTTATGTGATCTAGCCGTAAAGAACGGACCTCACGATCGTGAGATCCGTGTTCAAACCTCGCTGGAATACTACCTAAGGACAACGGACTGGGCTAATAACCATCATCAGTCTGAATACCGCTTTTAAATCTCCTAGAGCGACCGTGATCTAGCGGTAAGACGCGTGAACTCACGATCGATGAGATCCGTCTTCGAACTTCACTAAATCTGACCAATGTGACTATGTTATATGTACTTTGGTCACTCAGTGCCTATATTAAAAAGTGATAGGCAGACTGATGATGGTTATTAGCCTAATCGGGATAGAAGTAATCAAGTGTAACGGGAGAAGTGTGGCCAGTCAAGCTGACAAAATAAAAGGCAACTAGTTACGTGGATCGACGCATCTTAAAAATGTTGCGTTTTCACAGATTCGGCTTGTTCCAACTAGTTCTACACGATTTTTACGTATGACCGGCAAATGATTTTTATTTAAATATTTCAATTAATTTTGTTACGCATTCACTTTAAGTTAATGATAAATAAAAGAAACAAAAATAAAGTATTATTTTTTAATGAGAAAAAAATAAGAATTTTATTAAACCTGGGTTTTTGTGTAGTTTCGTGTATTTGACCAGTACTTCGGTTTTAAATAGACTAACAATTTCGTTCCTCTATAAGTCGATTGTTGCTCATTACGTAATAAAATGCAGATATTGAATATATTATTGTTATAGTTTATTAAAATGTAATGTGACATATAATAATAATTGATCGTTAGTGCGTGAATAATACGTCTTGCTTAACCGCGTCAGGTTGTCACACGTCGCACATTCAATCTAGGTTAAAATATTATTTATTTTACATTTAAAAGCCTTTTTTGACTTTGAACTTTTTATGCAACAACTTTAGTTTAGGCACATTGACCTAACTCGAATGCATAATTAATATTATACTTAGATGATAGGTTTTCTATTTAAGGTGAAAGCCAACACCTGAGCGTCCATACATTTTGTTTTATCACATTGTTTGAAACAGCAGATTTATGTTGAAATTAAGTAATTTGATAACTTTCTCAGAACTAATTATTATCGCAAATCACTATAATAAACAAATAGCTACGGCACAGAATATATAAAATGCATTTTAAATATTGTTCATATTTTATTTTTTTCAAAAGCATTTTATATATTATTTTGGCTTTCACCTTAAACTTTCAATCCCTATTTCATACTCTTAACTCAAATATTATATGTTTACCACTTAAATAAAAATATCAGTGATATAACTGTAAACACATTTTTAAAACATTGTTTTGTGATAAAACGGGGGAAAAAATGATAATTCTTTAAAAATGTCATAACTTTTAAACCAGAAGGTATCAAAAAAATCACCAAATTATATTGTAGATATTGAACCCTCTATCTGTAAAATACCGTTGACACCACTACTTACGGGACACCCTGTATACTATTTTAGTATTTATTATAATTTTTTTATATGTACAGGCTATTGACTGTTACAGTCCGAATGCCAGATACAGACCAATACAGATGAAATACAGACCATGCATTTGCTAATTAAATATTTTCATTTTGTAGGTATATTTAAATATTCGATTTGTTATTATTTTTGTTATATATTTTTTATTTATACGTAATTAAACACTTTAAAAAATCTGTTGAACTTTTATAATAAGTTGTTATAAATTACTTACAAATAATTAAACTTGAATGCAACCTTTTGTAGATTTATTTGTATTTAACTTGTTATGACCGTGAATATAGTATGTAAGTAAAGTAGAAAGTTGTACACTGAAGCCGGTATAGCGGGCCGTACATAAATGGTTACCCTAATAATAATTCATTGTATGATAACATCATTTCGTGATGTATTTGATAATAATCGCAAGGTTAACACATACGGTTTAGAATATAGATTAATATTATGAACTTTGACATTCTATTTGATGAATAGGCCATAGTAGCAATCTATATCTTTTTTTTAAGCAAAGGCCGAAGTAAATATAACATAGTTACATTGGTCAGAATTTAGCGAGGTTCGAACACGGTACTCATCGATCGTGACTTTACGGGTCTTACCGCTAGACCACAGCTGCTCATTTTTTTCTCCAAAACGAGTCATCAAGTTATTTACGCTTACGTTGCCCATCAAGTTCAACAACATTGCAGCATTGAGTGCAATTAGGAGTAATTTAGTTAATTAGTTTATCTTTCTTTTTGTTTTATATGGCATTATAACAATTTGCCAGTGTCAAAGTAAATATTTTTGCATCAAGTTAATAACATTGTGCATCACGAGTCATTCATTCATCACACCAAACAGTCAGGTCAAGTCTCAGTCATGTCAAAAATTATTCCAGTAAAGTGGTAGAATCTTTACTGAAACTTCCTAGGGAAACTTTTCTTTTGAATTGTTTGCCCACACTCACGCACGTTCACGAACACTTAAATTTCAAGTAATTCTGACTAAAAAAAAATTCAACCCATTTTGCCCCATTTCACCCCCTTAGGGGTTGAATTTAAATAAATGCTGAAACACGTGTTTCATTATTTATTTTGTAAAGTATGTATGCCAAATTTCAAGTAAATCGGAGCAAAAAAATTTTACAAACTGACTTTTTTCCGAACCCGGCATAGTGGAGGCGACTGCAGCCCGTAGAGATTTCTCTGTGGTAGCAGTTGTTTCCATTCATGGACCGCACTCTAGATTTACATCAGGCGGAGTGTTGTCACATGTCGAGCTACAAAAAAAAAAATGGTACCGGTACCAATGTAATATAACTATGTTATATGTACTTTGGTCACACAGTACCTATGTTACGAGCATTGGCTAGTATATGCATTATGAATTAAAATACAGATAAAATAGATAAAAGACAATAACCTTCAAATATTAGCTCACTAGGTCATGATGTCTAAAAACTAGTTTTTTTTTGTTTTTTACGAATAATGAAATGAATAATGAAAGTAAGTAGTTGTTACTGCAATACACATTCTTAGTTGTCATATATCTGGGTTACTTGCCTCAGCCTTTAAAATATACAATACAATAGTCACGGCTTTTTCCCACAGGGATAGGCAGAGACAACGGAACGCCACTTACCACGATCCTGACACAACACCCTCGCTTCCTTTACATCCACAATTCTCTTCATGCACGCCCGACGGTTATGGGCACTAGGCAGCCCAGCTTTCATGAGGATGTCTCCTATTTGATCGAAGAACACCCTTCTGGGTCTGCCTTGTTTAACGCATCAGAAAATATAATGTTTTATTTCAAACATAATTATGAAACCATGTTATTTTATATATTAAAAAAGTAAATAAGATTACAAAATAAAAATATTTTGTTTTTATTGTAGCTCGGTATATGACAACACTTCGCCTAATGTAAAACTAGAGTGCGGTCCATAAACGGAAACAACATATACATTTTTACACGCAGCAGTCGCCTCCGCTGTGCCGGCCTGAGGAGACGAACGCGCATCTCGATTGATGACAAAATAAAACAACATTTAGGTAACTTTTACAATATGTTTAATTTATTTAATATATTACATAAATAAATAAAAAAAAAGAAATGATGAATTTAAAAAAAAATATTCTTATATTGTAACAATTTATACACTACGTTTTTGTACTAAACACTAAAAAAAAACATTACGAAGATCTTTAACGGCACAATCGGTGATGCCAGCGGAAATATTGTCTATTACCTAATTAATTGTTACTACTGGTAACATTAGTACAGGCACTGGATTTTTTTAGTAAAATCCATAGATAGATTTTTAGTTATATTTTTGACCTAGACTCAAATTACCAAAACTCAAGTAGATTGATCGGAGCTAGGTTTGAGCTAACGTTGGACTATTTATTTAGTTCCGGCAATCTCCTTCATTCTGTTAAGAGCCGATCCAGACTTGAACCAATCGATTTGTTGTTCATTCAAGGAGTGATTTAATTTTATTTTCTCAGTTTTTCCATCCGAGTGCTTGATCTGACACTCCACGGGCTAAAAGAAAAATAATACATGAACTAGTTTTTTTTATTGTAGCTTGCCATATGACAACAAGCTACTACTACAGATTTCTACAGGCAGCAGTCGTCTCCACTATGCCGGCTAGTGCACACTCCTCTCGTTATATCTCGCTACATCCAAACTGTTTCCAAAATGTTAGAGAGCGGCCGTGGTCTAGCGTGAAGTGAACTCACACTCGAAGAGACCCGTGTTCGAACCTCGCTAAATTCTGACTGGTACCAATGTAATTTTGTTATGTTATATGTACTTTGGTCGTATGATACCGACATAGCCATTTTAAAAAAAAAGTAATTCACCTTCCCAGGCGCCAAGCCCTTCAATCCGAGCAGTGATATTTTGTCGTCCGGTTTGATCTTGTCGTAATCGGCGGGGTCGGCGAAAGTGAGCGGTAGCATGCCTTGTTTCTTGAGATTGGTCTCGTGGATTCTGCGGATGTGGCGATGGAATTATTAAAGTCAAGTTAGAACACGATCCATGGGCCGCAAAGAAATGTGCGGAATCGACTCCGCTATACATCATGTATTGACAGGGAACACTCCCCATACAAGGCTAGGCTTCACGGGTGTTACACTCGAAAGTGGTGGCACTACCCCAAGACGTCAAACTGGGCTTATAACTAGAGATGAAACAGATATCCGGTAACTATTCGGCCGAATACCGGTTTAAAAAAAAAAATTATCAAATAATTAATTGCATTATTTAGTTAGTATCACTTAAGAAATGCAATTATTGTAGTAATCACAAGATAATTCTATAAATTAGAAAATGAATTAGTACTCATACTGCATATCCGGATTCCGGCTAAACTGCTATCAATTTCATCTCTACTAATAACCATTATCAAGAGTACATACCGTGCGAAGCTTCGTACGATGATAGCTCTTCCGCCGAGATGTCTGGGCTCCAACGCTGCATGTTCGCGACTGCTTCCCTCGCCGTAGTTGTCGTCTCCGATAACGCACCAGCTGATGCCTTCCTTCTTGTAATACCTAGCCGTGTCCGGAACTGCGCCGAATTCGCCGGTCTTCTGGTTGCGAATCTTGTTCAGCTCGTTGTTTTCGGCGTTCGTGGCGCTATGTTAGAAATAAACACTATATTTTTTGATTCGAAAGTGTCTTGCTGTATCGACGCACAGTGGGCCCAAAGTACTTACGAAATAAACATATTATTTGAGATGTTATCGAGATGTCCTCTATATTTGAGCCATGGTCCAGCGGCTGATATGTGATCCGTGGTACACTTTCCTTTCACTTTAATAAGTATAGTGAGGTCTTCCAGATCTTTGCCATCCCACTTGTCAAACGGTTCCAAAAGATGCAGACGATCAGACGAAGGCGACACGTCCACTCTCACTTCTAAAAAAATTGAAAAAAAGTAAAAATTAAAATTGGTTACGAGAGTCCCCGTCACTATGCTGGCCCCATACTTACTAGATCCATCCTCAGGTGGGTGTTCATATGTATTTTCACCACGATCGAAACCTTTAGAAGGCAGCTCATCACCAAACGGAGATGATAACTTGAATTTCTTTCCATCAGCACCGGTTAGTTCATCACTCAACGGATTGAAGTCTAGACGACCTGGGGGTGATTTCATAACAAATTAGTAACATTAAATTAAAGCCATACTGGACACCAGGGATCCCTCATGGAGGGTCTGTGTGCGGAAATCAGTTCAGACAAGAAGCCGCAAACGAACCTCTGACTATCAAGCACATTTCACTGGCAACACTAGTCGGGCAACTCTCGAAAATACAAAAGTACGTAGGATTCATTCGAGGCGACTGCTGCCGACAGACATTTCTCTGTGGTCGTGCACCCCACTCTAGCTTAAGGACAGGCGGAGCATAGACATACGCCGAGCCACTACAAAGATGCCACATACTACCACTAAGAGTGGTAGGCAGACTGATGATGGTTATTTGTCCAGTCTGCCGTCCTGGGGTAGTACCACCACTTTCGAATGTAACACGCGCGAAGTGACCTTGTCGCGTTTCGGGAATAGTTTGAAAGTAGCCAGGTAAAAGGAGAGGAGTGTGCACTGTCAATCTAGATGGTACATGCTCGTCTCCTCAAGCCGGCATAGTGTAGACGACTGCTGCCTGTAGACTTCTCTGTAGTAGCAGTTGTTTCCATTCATGGACCGCACTCTAGCTTTACATCAGGCGGAGTGTTGTCACATGCCGAGCTACAATAATAAAAAAAACATACCAGCGATAGACAGTGCCGTGACAAGTTCAGGGCTGGTGACGAAGCAATGCGTGGCCGGGTTGGCGTCGTTTCTTCCCGTGAAGTTTCTATTGTATGACGTCACAATAGTGTTTTTCTCGCCTTTCTTCACATCCCTACGGTCCCACTGTCCGATGCATGGACCACATGCGTTCGCCAACACCTGCACGAGTTCAAGTCATTAGCAAAACGTCTACAATAAACGTAAAAGACATAAAACACCCTGGGACAACGCGAAGGAGATCAATCAAGTTGACGGTGCACACTCCTCTCGTCTTACTGCGGTAACCAAAGGAGAGCCAGTGGCTACTCTCTCTACATCCACCCCTTCTTCTATTTTAGTAGTTGACCAAATACTCACAGTGCCACCGAAATCTCTGAGCGTTTCAGCAATGCCGTCCCTCTCGATGGTTGCTCTCACTTGTTCTGATCCTGGAGTCACATTGAAGGGGATCTTGGACTTCAGACCGTGGCTGATTGCCTAAAAACATATATTTTTTTTATAATAGCTTGGAACCTATGACAGACAATACTCTGCCCTGTTACAGTACAGTCCATTAAAGATTACATAAACAACTTGCAATGAAAAACTAATTTCTTCAAGCAATAGGCGCCTCCGCTATGCCGGCTTCAAGAGGTATATGTTTAATAGTAATAGACGTTACTTTGCGGAAATCCATAAGCAAATTATTTGAAAAAACTACTTTGCAACTAATTTCCTCTAATGAACTGAATGAATGAAAATTTTATCATTAGCGAAAATTAGTTTTTTCAAATAATTTGGTTCAGGAGGTATTCCTTAAATTGTACTTTTATTTTTTATTGTAGCTCGGCATGTGACTACACTCCGCCTGATGTAAAGCTAGAGTGCGGTCCATGAATGGAAACAACTGCCTGTGACCTGAACCTGTGCGGACAGCAGTCGCCTCCACTATGCCGACTTAAGGAGACGAGCCTGTACCATCTATATTGACAGTGCACACTCCTCTCGCTATACCTGGCTACTTTCAAACTATTCTGGAAACGCGACAAAGTCACTTCACGGGTGTTACATTCGAAAGTGGTGGTACTGCCCCAGGACGACAGACTGGACTAATAACATCATCAGTCTGTCTACCACTCTTTAATAGTGCCTATAGGCACTGAGCGACCAAAGTACATATAACAAAGTTACATTGGTACCGGTCTTTAGCGAGGTTCGAACACGGGTCTCATCGATCGTGAGTTCACGCGTCTTACCGCTAGACCACGGCCGCTCATCTCACGTACTTATAATAAAAACATAATTTTGTGTTACACAGAGAAAGTATTGCTATATATATTCTATTCTATATATATTTTTTTTTAATAATGAAAAAATAGATCTTTGCTTATATTGCGATTGCCATTGCGTAATGCATGTCCGTACCTCTTTGACAATACTGGCACATCTACCCATATCTTCATAGGACGAATTAGTACAGGAGCCAATGAGGCCAACTTTAATATCAACAGGCCAATCGTGCTTCTTTGCCATTTCACCCAACTTGGAGATTGGGTTCGCGAGATCCGGTGTGAACGGACCATTCACATGAGGCTCCAGGGTAGACAGGTCTAATTCTATTAACTGAAAATAATTGTTATTGAAAGCTAGAATGCAGCACATAAACAGACAAAACTGCTAATACAGAGAAGATTCTACAGGCAGCAGTCGCCTCCGCTATGCCGGCCTGGCTATAATACTAGCTACTACTTTCAAACTGTTCGCGAAACACGACAAGGACACTTCACGGTAGTGCCGGATTTAAGCATAGGCAACATAGGCAATTACCTATGGGCCGCCACACCACAAAAAATACTGAGTTTTGTTTTAAATTTTGTGTCAGCCAACTTATTTAGTTGCTCTCTTCTTTGCCTCGACCTTAATAGAAACTTTCAACAGTTAACCACAAACGATTTGAGGGCCTCCACAACATGCTCTGCCTATGGGCCGCCGAAATCTAAATACGGCGCTGCGGTAGACTGGGCTAATAATTATCATCAGCCTGCCTACCACACTTTAATCACATAGTTACATTGATCAGAATTTAGTGAGATTCGAACACGGGTCTCATCAATCATCTTACTGCTAGACCACGGCGGAGTGTAATTCTGAATAATATACACGTTTATATTACCTCATCATAGGGTGCTTTATCGTCAGGGGTAAGCAGATGTTTAAATTGATTAGCGAGTCCAGCTACATTGTCACGGCTGGTCGTCTTCAAATACGCCTCCATGCGAGCGTTGTACGGGAACACCTGTAATGTACATTATTATGATCAAAATTGAACAGAAAAAAAATCGCTAAGCACAAATTCATCATAGCATAGCACCGAGGTAAGATTTTTTTTAATTGCAACTCAACATATGACAACACTCCACCTGATGTTGAGCTAGAGTGCGGTCCGTGATTATGGTGGTGAACGTAGAAAGGAGAATGCCCATTCGCCTAAGAGAAATGGGCCCAAAAATTTTTTCTGTAGTCTGTCGATAAATTTTAGTGCATTTTATAGGAAAACAAATCTACATTCTTTATTACCAATCAGTTTTAGTTTTTTCACTTGGATTATTGAGTAATTAGACTTTTTCTGATGCAATATTTGAGGTTATTTTTATATTAAATGCTTTAATAATTGATGATATCTGTTTTTTTATGTAATTAAACATTGTCTACTGATTGGTAAACAATGTGTACAAATGTGTATAAATTAATAAAAAAAATAAGAAATTATTTGAGAATATTGTTTTGTTAACAAACTTTTAGATGTCAAGTGAGCCCAGAAATGGACATTCTCCTTTATCTGTAGAAGCAGTTCTCTACAGATAAATTTTATACAGACAGCAGTCGCCGCCGCTATGCCGGCTTGAGGAGACAAATGCGCATCACCGAGATAAACAGTACATACTCCGCTAGTTGTACCTGGCTACTTTCAAACTGATCCCGAAACAGAACATAGACACTTTACGGGTGTTACATTCGAAAGTGGTGGTACTCAAAAACTGTCTGAAGGAGTATACTCACACTGGTGGTAGCACCAATCTCCGCTCCCATGTTACAGATGGTAGCCATACCGGTACATGAGATGGAATCAACTCCCGGACCATGGTATTCAATAATAGCACCAGTTCCACCCTTCACCGTTAGGATGCCCGCCACCTTCAGGATCACATCCTTTGGAGATGTCCAGCCTTTTAGTTGACCTGATCAATAAAGTTTCAATGTCAAATTAATTATAGATCTACCTACTGTAATGGAGTGGTAGGCAGACTGATGATGGTTATTAGTCCAGTCTGCCGTCCAGCCGTCCTGGGAAAGTACCACCACTTTGGAATGTAACACCCGTGAAGTGACCATGTCACGTTTCGGAAATAGTTTGAAAGTAGCCAGGTATAAGGAGAGGATCCCTCCTCAAGCCAGCATAGTGCGCGCACATGTTTCTCTGTAATAGCAGTTGTTTCCATTCATGGACCTACTCGAGGTTTACATCAGATGGAGTATTATCACATGCCGAGCTACAATTAAAATCAATATACAGGGTGTCCCGTAAGTAGTGGTGTCAACGGTATTTTACAGATAGAGGGGTTCAATATCTAGAATATAATTTGGTGATTTTTTTTTATACCTACTGGTTTAAAAGTTATGACATTTTTAAAGAATTATCATTTTTTTCCCCCGTTTTATCACAAAATAATGATATAAAAATTTGTTTACAATTATTTTCACTGATATTTTTATTTAAGTGGGTTGAGAAAACACAGGACTTTCTAATTAAAATGTTATTTGTAACCAATTAACAACCATGATTAAATAAAAAATTAAAATCTAAACAAGATTTAATTTATCAAATTTTAAGCAAAATATTTAAACGAAGCTGGTGTAAAAAAATTGTATGTAAGGTTACGGGACCATTATTTTAAAAATATCTACAATTCACACGGATTCTAAAAACGTATAATAATGATCACTATCATTTTAATTACAATGTTTTTTCGACATAAATACAACAAATGGGCGTCGATTTTTAATAATGCATTCCGATAATGAATGGATTTTAAGAATTCTTACAGTCGGAAATTTGCACTTTTTCACGTCTGTAAGATACTAACTGCTTGTAGTTCCAATCTTATTTTTATTTCGGTTCCTCAATTTGACTTTAGGGATGTTCAAATAATGGTAGGCAGACTGACGCCTGTTTCCACTCATACTACATTCAGAGATTACGTACCTTAAGCACATTAGGCAGAGTGTAATCACATGCCGAACTACTATTAAAACAAAGATTATTAAGTAAATTATGGTGTTATTTTTTTTAAATTGTAGCTCGGCTTGTGACAACACTCCGCCTGATGTAAAGGTAGAGTGCGGTCCATGAATGGAAACAACTGAAAAACTTGTGCGGGTAGCAGCCGCCTCCACTATGCTTGAGGAGACGAGCATGTACCATCTTAGATTGACAGCGCACACTCCTCTCGTTATACCTGGCTACTTTTAAACTATTACCGAAACGCGACAAAGTCACTTCACGGGTGTTACATTCGAAAGTGGTGGTACTACCCCAGGACGGCAGACTGGACAAATAACCATCTTCAGTCTGCTGTTGTTAACTTTAAAGAAGCTGTTTATGAGACATGTAATAATAATGAATATGAACTACGCCAAAAATTGAATATCGTGTCCGAAAGAATTAAAAATAATCAAAGAGCCCTAGGAAATATCAGGAGAATCTTTATTAGAAGATTTCGGTTATGCATTAGACTTAGAGGGAGACATTTTGAGCATTTACTTTAATAAATTGTTTTCTTATCCGTATCTATTTACATTGGTTTTATTGGAATTCGCATAAGGTAATAATGAAATTTTTTCGACAAATAGTACTTTGTTGCTTGTTAAACTTTGAAAAATAACTTTAATTAAAATGACAGTGAACATTATTATACATTTTTATAGTCCGTGTGAATTGTAGATATTTTTAAAATAATGGTCCCGTAACCTTACATACAATTTTTTTACACCAGCTTCGTTTAAATATTTTGCTTAAAATTTGATAAATTAAATCTTGTTTAGATTTTAATTTTTTATTTAATCATGGTTATTAATTGGTTACAAATAACATTTTAATTAGAAAGCCCTGTGTTTTCTCAACACACTTGAATAAAAATATCAGTGAAAATAATTGTAAACAAATTTTTATAACATTATTTTGTGATAAAACGGGGGAAAAAATGATAATTCTTTAAAAATGTCATAACTTTTAAACCAGAAGGTATAAAAAAAAATCACCAAATTATATTCTAGATATTGAACCCTTCTATCTGTAAAATACCGTTGACACCACTACTTACGGGACACCCTGTATATAAAAATCAATCGCTGTTCGTTGGTCTCGCTAAAACTCGGGAACGGCTGGACTGATTTGGCTAATTTTGGTTTTGAATTATTAGTGGAAGTCCTGGGAAGGTTTAAAAGGTGAGTAAATATAAAAAAAATGCTTGGAATATAGTAAAAACAACAATTCCGCTTTCCCTTAGAAACTATTCCTTTGGTTTTGAATGTCAAACATTTGATGTTCGCCCTGTCCCGTCGTTTAGAAATCAATTAAATTTAAAAGTCGTTCAGAAATGCTTTTTTATTTATTTTGAGGCGGTACGAAGTTTGCCGGGTCAGCTAGTACAATATATATATAAAATAACGTCTGTTTGTTTGTCTGTTATGTATTTCGAAACTAACGCTCCAATTTACTTGATTCTTTTTGTCTTATCTTGCTTGAGAGGTGCTTACCTAAAATTTGTCTAAGGTGACCCATTCACAATCCCGCATGGTAGTCCACCGCGCAGCACGCCGAAAAATATCGAATAATGAATGGCTTTGCTGGCCTGCATAGCGTACTTGATGGACTACAATGGAGGACTGTCACACGAACTGAGGGCGGCTGGTAGATAACCCGTTAACCAAGAAAGATTTCTCAGACTTTTGTTCCGAGTAATAAAACGAGAATTTTAGACGCGTAAATTATAACAGCATGCAAAGTTGTTGACAACAGTTAATACGTTACATAACAGCGTGCGCTGCAAATAATATCTACATTTAAACTCAAGGTTATATTGATATAATGCATTTCATTAATTTATATTAATACTATTACACTGTTTTACACATTCACGCCTCCACTATGCCTGCCCAATGCCCATATAATTGATACGATGTTAGGTTAGAAATATTGACTAGACATTTTCAGCGGCCGTGGTCTAGGTCTACGATCGAAGAGACCCGTGTTCGCACCTCGCTAATTCTGACCAACTTTGTTATATGTACTTCGGTCGCTCATTAAAGTGTGGTAGGCAAACTGATGATGGTTATTTGTCCGGTTTGCCGTTCTGGGGTAGTATCACCACTTTCGAATGTAACACCCGTGAAGTGACCTTTTCGCGTTTCGGGAATAGTTTGAAAGTAGCCAGGTATAACGAGAGGAGTGTGCACTGTCAATCTAAGATGGTACATGCTCGTCTCCTCAAACCGGCAAGTAGCAGTTGTTTCCATTCATGGACCGCACTCTAGCTTTACATTGGGAGGAGTGTTGTCACATGCCGAGCTACAATTAAAAAAACGACAACAGTCGCCTCCGCTATGCCGACTTAAGGAGATGAATGGTGCACAGCTCAGACCACCGGCTACTTCTACTACCAGGTCACCTCATGGCAGACCACCCTTTTAATGTCAATTTACAAAATTGGTTCAGTAGTTTCTTCTAAAACTAGTTTATAGTCTACAATAGTTCTACCATTGCTATCATGTGCTTATATTTTGTTTGTACTATCTATCTAGTGTAACTAAAAATAATCTAAAATGCATTTTGGGCCCAATGCCAAATAAAAGAGTTCAACATAAACGATTGCCAAACTATTGGGAGTAACACTTTTTATATTCTATTTATATCTAACTCCAGTATCATTCCCCTACATTAGAATTAATATGACTCGGGGGCCAAAACAAAATGCATCGACGATTTGACGTTCCGCTATCACTTCGGTAACAGCCAAAGGTCAAATCTATATGTATGGGGTTTTGCTATCTACAATCTACATGGTACAACTTTCATTGGCTTTTCACTTGGGCCTTTGGAGACGCTTAAATCTTCCGTAAGAATAAAATTGCAAAGAAAGTGGCAAAAATAACCCGCTATCTAAATCTAAACTGATCCCGAAACGCGACAAGGTCACAAAACAAATGGTTGTGGTGGCAGGACGGCAGCTAAGCTAATAACCATCACTAGTCTGTCTACCACTCATTAAAATATTGAAATGATGATAATTGCTTACGATTTATTTTAATTTAAAAAAAAAAGTAACAGAAATTTTTGTATTAGGTTTGCCGTCGTCACTATGCCGGCCCTAGTCGGTTAAATCATGTGATTACTGCGTATACATACATATATAAGATAAAGAAAATACTATTTACTAGATATTCAGTCATAATAATCATGATTTATAGTACACATAAGGAAAAACATGATAAAGTTATCACGTAGGTATTCCTTATTTGCGATTTTTCAATTAACCTAAAAATCTATTTCAAAGAGCCCCCACGAGAGCCGAGGGGCGTGGCATAAGCATGTACAATCGCGCACAAAAATCATAAAACGTAAAAATAATATTATTAGAACTTGACTGTATTTGGTCGACGCAGCTGAGTGTATAAGGACGGAATTCTTCACATCCGTCGTCGTACCTCATCCCGTACCATCAAGCAGACCTACAGAACGTTTACTGCGCATCTGAAGGCCGGCATTCTTTATTTGTGGTGTTTACAAAAATATTTGGCATTAACACCACCGGTGTTCTCTATGACACATCGTTTGTTTACTTAAAAAAAATGTAGGCTAAAACTTGTGCTGCTTTTTTTATTGTAGCTCGGCGTGTGACAACACTCCGCCTGATGTAAAACTAGAGTGCGCTCCATGAACGGAAACAACTGCTACAGATAAATTGTGCAATTTTTTTAATGTAACACCCTCGTTGAAAGTAGCCAGGTATAACGAGAGGAGTGTGCACTGTCAATCTAGTAAGTACAAACTGAAACAAGATAAAAATCAAAATCTTACTTACCAGTCAATTTAACACCAATAACTTTAGGACACTTGAGCTCCCAAGGAAAATCAGCCATTACATCAACAGCATCAGCTCCACCGACACCTGAAGACAATAACCATACCATACTATATTTTTCTCAGTCGATGTAAAAAAAAAACCAAACAAACAAATTCTTACCAATGCACAATCCACCCAAACCACCACCATTAGGAGTGTGCGAGTCAGTACCAATCATCAGCAAACCGGGGAACGCATAGTTCTCCAATATAATCTGATGGATGATACCAGAACCTGGTTTCCAGAAGCCCACACCATATTTAGCACCGGCCGTCTCCAAGAATTTATATACCTGTAGATTAGAAAATTAAGTTAAATATATTTTTCTTCTTTTTTTTTTCAATAAATATTCAAACCAAAAAGCAACTAACTTCACTGTTAATGTCCTTCGCCCTCGCCAAATCCTTAACGCCACCGACTTGTGCCTCAATAAGATGGTCACAATGTATGGTAGAAGGGACAGCCACCCTCGGTAGACCTGACGATATGAACTGAAGCATTGCCATCTGTGCTGTGGCGTCTTGCATGGCGACGCGATCTGGCCGTAAACGGAGGTAACTGACACCTCTTTCAATATCCTACGAGCAATATTTGTATAGTTAGCAGTGGTGAAGAAAAGATTTAGTCCGATGAAACGTAAAAACCACTAAATAAAACATATATGTTTGTTAGGAACTCCCTTCCTAATTCCAAAAGGGAAACCAAAGAGATTACAAACATTACATGAATCCTGTGCCAATAGTAGTGAATTAAAACAGAGAATTTAAAGGAGAATGCCCATTCGCCTAAGAAAAATGGGCCCATAATTTTTTTCTCGAGTTTGTCAATTATTTTTAGTTAGTTTTGTACAAAAATAAATCTACTTCTTTATCACTAATCACTTTTAATTTTTCCACCCGGGTTATTGAGTAATTCCATGTTTTCTGATCCAATATTTGAGGTTATTATTATTTTAAATGCTTTAATAATTGAAGATATCTGTTTTTTATGTAATTAAACATTGTCTATTGATTGGTAAGTAATATAATTAAAATGAATTAATAAAAAAATGAGATATTATTTTAGAATATTGTTTTGTTGCCAAACTATTCGGCATCGAGTGGGCCCAAAAATGGGTATTCTCCTTTGGCAGAATATATATAACAAATCTAACAAGGTTTCATTCATTTTACCCTCAACCAACATGCATGCACGAGGAATGGATATGGTAAAAGCGAAAGTAGTATGTGGGGAGAGGAGTCGCTGGCACTCCATACTTTCTGCCTACCTAAGTGTATGTAGTTAATTTGTAATATGAATTATTTTCTTCTATCATTCTATACCTAATAGGTGAATGAACTTTCAATATAGCATTGTATAATCAAATTAATTTATTCCACATTATTGTTTTGTCTATAATTTGTGATAATGACTATTATCATAGAATAAACTTAAGGATACTGAAGATATTATCAAGGTGTCAACACACACTAAAAAATATATAATTTCATACAAAAACTTTGCATGATGTTAATTTAGAGTGTGGTCCATGAGCAGAGACAACTGTTTGCAGGCAGCAATCGCCTCCACTATGCTGGCTTAAAAAATTTGAATGTGCACTGTCCAGGTTAACAGGCACACTCCTCTATAAGTCCCTTTGGGCAATAACTACACCTGCAAGTGGTGGGTATTAGGCCGGGACAGCAGATAATGCTAATAGTCACTGTGAGTCTGCCTACCACTCTTCAAGCACAATAATAATTTAATTTACAGTTCACGGTAACAATAAATTAAAAACATGTGATGATCATTATTCAAATATGGAATGCATTATGTTGCCTGTGATAAATAATAATAAGGTTCTTTTTACATTAACATTTTTATTTTGATGTAACAAGTTTTTTTTTTATGTTACACTTATTATTGAAAATAAAGAGATAATGGTAGGGTCGTAAAATTATTTAAAGGATTTTATAAATATTTTAAACAAGTTTATCTGAATATATTATGATTCTTCTTAATATTCAAGTTATCATAACTCATAAAATTAGGTTTATTTTTAAATAAATATTTATGACGGAATAAAAAATATTTTTAACGAACTTATATTATATCGATCGGCTTACTTGTCCTTTAGGGTCATCAAGATGTGAGTAAAGCACTTTCTCAGACAAGGTCATTTTCCGACCTAACCGCTTCTTGACAATTTCCAAATTTTGCGACAATTTCTCGTAAGGGAGTGGAGATTTGTCGAATCTTGACATCGCAACCTAAAAACAACGCAAAAGCATCAATTAAATTACACTACTTCATTAATAAAGGCAATTTACATAGTTACATAACAACTTTGGAAAATCACTAAAAATGTATATTTCTACTTATATTTGTTATTTTATACATACCTGCGACGCGGCGGCCGTGAGGGGAGACACGCTGAAGCATCTTTGTTGAATTTCAACCAACGCGACCCTCGTCCTGCAACCCTATAACCAAAAAATTTAATTAACAGATAATAAACACAAATATTTATATAAAAATTAACCCAAATTAATTAACAAATTAGCGATAATCTTAACGTAAACACAAATTCCATTAACATAAACATTTATTTTTAATTTCACCTTCGCTGACCCCCGCGGCCGATTATTTTTCGACCCCTGAACCGTTCATTCATTTCGCACGCTATCTTAAAATCAGATTAAGATATCAATAAACAAAAGATACGCATTCGTTCTCGATTTTGTAACGATAAGATTATATTAACCATTTAATTGTAATTGCAATTTAAATCTTACCTGGCCATGCAAAACTCTCATACAGTGTGCCATGGTGGCGGGACAGAGCACTATAACGTTACTTAACTTCAGATAATATAAACTTAATTCAATATACGCCACATGGATCGCACCTGTTTTTGTGCGACTATATCTAAAATATCACTCGTATTAGAATCGTATTTATGAAATTCAATCAAGCGGCCAACTGAATCAATCAAATGACCCCCGAAGAAAAAAAATTGACATACTAAAAACGATGTTACCACATTTTATAATTAAAGAATAAATTTGATTAGTTTATAGTTCTATTTGATTTTTTTGATGATCTCTAAACTAAAATTGTGAGTTATATAATCTAAAATCTCATTAAAATTTAGAAAATGATGAAAGCAAATTGTAAGAAAATTGTTAATATAAAAGAATTAATATAGAATATTAATACTTGATTATAAATTTTAATATATTTACAATTTTTAAAAAAACAAGTTATCACAATTCGTATCATGGCCACACAGAATTATCGTTCGGGAATATACACAATAATATAATTTTTGAATTAAATATGACAATTATACCCTCTACTCTACTACTAATTATATACTCTACTACTATGACAATTATGTTAAAACCATTAAAATAAAAGTTTACAATAATAAATATTTGTTTAAGTAATACAACTGCGGATTCATTTATTTTTTGTACTGAAAATTAGTGGAGCTAATTTAAGAACGAATGTTTTTGACAAATCTAGTTTGACAGTTTATTTTTTGTTTTTTAATTTTTTCTTTACACCAGTCTGTGTTTACACCACAGCTGTTGTTTCAACAAATACAAGTTATTGATAATAATAGTTTCAATCCAAATTAGTTCTCACATAAATAATTAAGAAAACGTATATCAACTTAATCGTTACATTGCCAAAAACAGAAGTAGAAGAAGCAATAAAAATGACTAACCCAACCATTCAGGTGGGTGTTTTAGATGAATAAATACAAATAATTACTTTATTTACTACTTTCTCAATGTAATTTGTGCTTGTTTGTAGGAAATAGAGGGTATAGATGATTATTGGGGTCCGGCATTTCGTTCCGTGTATGAAGGTGAAGGTCATGCAGCGTTTGTGGAGCAACTGAACGACCGCATCAAACAACATGATAGAGAGATTGAGAAACTTTGCAATTTTCATTATCAGGTATGTCAATGTTAAATATACATCTATGTGTAGCATAATTGCATTAAAATACAAGGATATAATGTCATTAATTATTTAAACAAATATAATTTGCAGGGTTTCATAGAATCTATAAGAGAGTTATTGCAAGTGAGGTCTCATGCTGAAGAGCTACACACTGAAATATCAAATGTTGATACGAGTGTTAAGAAAACAACACAAGGTAACTAAGTTTAGTGTCGCTCCGGGTGGTGTCACCAGAGCATACAGTATTGCATACAAAAGTTACCCCACACTAATTATCAAAATGTCACGTCTCATAGTATTTATTATATATATTATTTTAGAGTGGTGAGCAGACTGATTGATTATTGAGCAATTTATCAGCTCAGTCTGCTGACCTGAGGTAGTACCATCACTTTTAACTTACATAGACTTGAAGTGACCTAGTCACATTTTGAAGGATGAGAATTTTTCTAGTTTAACAACAGACAGACAACTGGGATACCTACTATAAAATGCCACCTTAAATTTACAGATATCTGTGAAAAAGCAGAAGAACTAATAAGAGCAAGAAAAGTTGAACTGAATATTGCATCAACTATACAGAAGATGGAACTGTGTCTCCCACTGCTGGTCACCTACTCTAAATTAAAATCACAAGTCCAAGCTAAGAGGTAATTATAGAAATCACCACCTTGTCGTGTTTTGGGAATAGTTTGGCCAGGTATAACGAGAGGAGTGTGCAATGTCAATCTAGATGGTACATGCTCGTCTCCTCAAGCCGGCATAGTGGAAACGACTGCTGCCCGCACAGGTTTCACTGTAGTAGTAGTTGTTTCCATTCATGAACCACACTCTAGCATTACATGAGGTGCAGTGTTGTTACATGCCGAGCTACAATAAAAAAATAAGCAATAGGATTGCAGTCCTGACAAATACATTTTCAGATATTATCCAGCACTAAAGACTCTGGAGCACCTGGAAGAGTATTTGTTATTACGTATCGGTCCATATAAATGGTGTGATCAGATCTCAGCAGATGTACCACGATTACGCCAAGCAATACGAGATGCGTCTATGGCTGACCTTACACACTTCTTGGAGAACATGCGCAGGTTGAGTCCTCAGGTGAGCATTTTCAAAGCATTTAAAACGATAGAAATAGGGGTTTGTGTGTTTGTGCAGTGTTTTGTGTGCAGTGCTGACCTGGAAATAGGATCTGAAACCTTAGTGTGAGTAATCACGCTGTAAAGTGACAATTATTTTAACACTCGAGGTTAAGAAATTTCAAATAAAGTGATCCTATCGGTGAGGAGTGCTCACTTTGCGCCATAGAAATCTCATACTCAAGCTCTGGGCAGGTTTTTTTTAGTGAATTTTGAATAATTAAGTTTTCTTTCATAATTATATCACATTTGCTAGAATTGTGTTTTTGCCCTACATAGTGCATAGTATAGTCAACTTCTGGTCTAAGTCCTAGGAACTCTATATACTCGTATATATATTTCTTTTTATTTTAGTGTCATATGACTGCACTCCGCCTGATGTTAAACTAAAGTGCAATCCATGAAAGGAGACGACTGCTGTCAGAGAAGGAGTCTGCAGACAGCAGTCGGGTCCGCTATGCCGGCTTGAGATGCCTCTTCGCTCTGCACTTGAAGAATTCCATGTTATAGGAAGGTGGAAAGAGGTGGCTGGGATATTTAGTCATTTTCATTCCTCTGTTTCAGTCATCAGGGTGTTTTATGTCGTTCTTGTCATTGCAAAGTGATCTTTAAAATTGGGGATATGTATTGCAGTTAATGAGAATTAATTATTACTTTAGGTTGGTGTGTTAGCGCTAAAACAAACACAAGAAATGATGGGGAGGAGCTTGGCCAATATTATTAAAAATAAGAAAGGTAATATCTTTTAAAACAACAATAATAATACTTGCTTGACTAAATATTACTTGATTTTAATACGTCTATTATTTAATCATAAGAAAATTAGTCGCAGTCAAATTTAGCTTCAGTAAAATTTTTTTTTATTGTAGCTCGACATGTGACAACACTCCGCCTGATGTAAAGCTAGAGTGCGGTCCATGAATGGAAACAACTGCTACCACAGAGAAATCTCTACGGGCTGCAGTCGCCTCCACTATGCCGGCTTGAGGAGACGAGCATGTACCATCTAGATTGACAGTGCACACTCCTCTCTTATACCTGGCTACTTTCAAACTATCCCCGAAACGCGACAATGTCACTTCACGGGTGTTACATTGTGGGATATTTCTTTTATAGCTCGGCATATGACAAGACTCCGCCTGATGTAAAGCTAGAGTGTGATCCGTGACCGAAAACAACTGTTTATACTACAGATAAATTTCTACATGCAGCATTCGCCTCCTCTATGCCGGCTCGAGGGGGCGAATGTGCATCAGATTGAATAACACTGTTGATTGCAGAAGCTGCCATTGCTGGTTCCTCAGTGATATCAGTTTGTCCACATGAATTAGTTGATTTTAGTCCTTTACATAGATGTCTTCATATACATACTGAATTGGGTGTTAAGAATGACTTCATCACTTACTACAGGTATGTCATTAATTACAGATGTAAAAATTGCCACATTCCCAGAGTTTTTATATAGAAACATATATAATATAGTTTTTAGTGTAACGCCTGTGAAGTGATCTCATGGGAGTCATGTTTTGGAATTATTTTGGCATTGTCTCCACTCAAACAATGTACTGATATAAATAAATTGTAAATAATTGATGCACAAAATATCACAACGCTGAAAACAAAACTGTTTATGTCAAAAAAAATCTCTTTCACCATATTATAAATAAAAAATCACTATTTTCAGAGCGCAAAGACGTCACCAAGCGCGTTTAGTACTTATACCTCAAGCAAACTTACATGATTCAATACAAAATGTGAAAAACTACATACACGCCGTGCTCGGCTTCTTCATCCTCGAGGAATATCTATTGAGCACGGGAGCTGAACTGGTTTCCAAAGATTGGTTGCTGGATACGTGGAATATGGCATTGGAAAAAGTTACCTCTATATTGAGAAGTAATACGTCTTTAATCACCGACCCTACACTTATGTTGACTATTAAACATCAAATTGTGCTTTTTATTAATACTTTGGAGTGAGTATACTTTTCCTAATGTTAAATTATAGATTGCTAAAATAATGTAACATACATTTTTTGTCAACAAATAGGGTTATTAAACTTGATCACAATCAAAGCTGAAACATATTCCAACAGATATTCAATTTGTGTGTGATTTGATGAATATTTAATTATAGCAACACTTTTGCTTTTGTGAAACAAATATTTAGTCAAAACTGTGGCATTATTATTGAGCGAGTTAAGCGCCATCTTATCTGGAAAGATTTAGAATTATTGTTGAGATGCATGCAGTGCCGAATAAAGCCAGCGCGGGGCCTGTAGCAAATTCTGTCAAGGGGCTCCTGGGTTCGCTTTAGGTTCTCAAGTTTAGGGTATTAAATAAGTGGAAGTGAAGCATAGCCTAAGGCACTTCGCGTTTAAGGCATTTAACGCTCCTATTTAAATTAATATTTTTATATTACTTGTCAGACAGGCGTTGGAGCGCGGGGCCCCCAAATTCGCGGGGCCCGTAGCACATGCTACTCTTGCTACGTGGCTAATCCGGCACTGGATGCATGTCATACAGCATAGATTTTTTTTATTGTAGCTCGACATGTGACAACACTCCGCTGATGTAAAGCTAGTGTGATCCATGAATGGAAACAACTGCTATTACAGAAAACCTGTGTGGGCAGCACTATGCCAGCCTGAGGAGACGAGCATGTACCATCTAGATTGACAGTGCACTCCTCTCGTTATACCTTAATACCCTACCTACATTCGAAAGTGGTGGTACTACCCCAGGACGGCAGACTGGGCTAATAACCATCATCAGTCTGCCTACCACTCTTTATTTGTTTCATTTAAAATGTTATACATGGGTGAATATTACCTTTCAGGTGCTATGGTCTCCCAGCTGAACCTTTACCAACAGTTCTGGAGGAACTCTCCGATCATTACACTGAAGTATTAATGCAAAGATGGGTGCAGTTATTCAGAGATTTGCTTGATAATTCTACGTTTTTACCTATTGAGGTATTTATTATATTTGTATATTAGAATTCATTATAACATTTCATAAATGTTGAGTGGAATTATTATTAGGTGGAGACGCAGGAGCAGTTTGATGGTGTAATGGACAACTTTCCCTTCGATGACGAAGCTTTAGAAATGCAACCGTTTCCAAAGAAGTAAGTTTTTTATTATAATTCAAAATCAAAAAATGACTCAGCAATAAGCTTATATTTACAATTGCAGGTTTCCATTCTCTTCTATGGTTCCAGCGGTGTACATACAAGTGAAAGAGTTCATATACGCATGTGTCAAATACAGCGGCGGTCTCGGACTGTCTGCGGCTCGAAGGGCGCAGTCAGCGCGAAGATCGGCGTCATTATTATTGACTCGGTCGTACTGCGGGTGTCTCGCCGCAGCTTGCAGGACATTGGCGTTACCGCTCACACAGTTACACCAAATAATAGTCGACACTAAGTATCTAGAGGACGCCACATCATGTTTATACGAGTTCATAAACAACATTACCGGAGCAGACACGGCCGCCGCGCAGACGCCGGGCACCATGTTCCAGGCGGCACGGGACGAAGCCGAACAACAGATATGCGAAAAACTCGAAAAGAAAATTGACGAGTTCTTGGATCTCGAAAACTACGATTGGCTATTGGTCGAGTCGCGAGGTCAGGCGTCGTCGTTCGTTACGGACATGTTAAGTTACTTGCGAGGCGTTCTGGCGGCTCTGGAGACGCTGCCCCGACGCGCACGACTCGCGGCGGCGGATCGTGCCGTGTGTCGCATCGCTGAGCGCCTCCATCGTCTAGTGCTGTCTCCCGCCGTGAGAGCGGTGTCCGCCGGCGCTCTGCATCAGCTGGACTTGGACGTGTTGCAATGTGAACAGTTCGCCGCTAGTGAACCCGCAGGGTCACCGCAACCGACTTTATTGCTACATCTCGCTGGACTGAGACAACTCCTCGATCTCGTGACCGGTTGGGATTGGTCGTCATATCTTCACGACATTGGAGTCGAAGGAGGCAAGTACCCTCTCGTGTCGCCTAAGGATGCGGCGACTTTGTTAGAGAAATTGAAGGAAGCTGAACAGAAATCTTCAGTCTTCTCTGTTCTCAAGAAGAACGAAAGGGATAGACGCAAACTGTTAGATACTGTTTTGAAACAATTAAAACAATTGCAAACTCAGGATGGTTCCAATTAAAATTGGCAGTTCTTCACATACCTTCATTTGTAGTTCGACAATATATTTTCGGATTAATTAGACTTATATATGTTAGTATTTATTAGTAGTAATTTATTTATCATTGTTAAATATAAAAAGCTCGATTACTACTCATTCCGTCCGGTTCCAGAACGCGATAGGGCCGAAGCGCCGGAACAAATGTTGTTGGAAATGCCCTCTAATTTTTAAATAGACACCTTTCAAAATTTTGTTTTTTCAAAACTACCCACAAAATCATCCCAGCGCTCGCGAAGCTCACCACAAAAACTAGTTGTTAAATATAACGGCAAACTTTTCCATAATTAAATATAAGATTATATGCACTAGATACATATAAAAAAATCAAATTGTTTTATTTCTAAAACATTATAGCATATCAAAATATATCTACCAGAAACACAGCATACCTTCAAACATACAAGGCAGGATTAGGGCATATCTAGAATGGTAGGCAGACTGATGGTGGCTATTAGCTCGTTCTGCCGCCTGGGATGCTACCATCACTTAAGTGTAACATCTAATCTTGCTTCGGAGTCTGCTTTAAGTAACGAGGTGCCTTATTAATGAATAGTGCACTTATCTAAAGCCATAATAGCGGAGGCAGCTGCTACTTCATACATTTAAGTGTAGACACTGGAACTTTAACGCGAGGGGGCCCCAATAGCTAAGAGCAACCACCCTAGTCACCATCACAACACTGGCCTCAAGGATAAAAAGTATAGACTGGGTTGTGATCACTAAAACACAAAATTGAGTGTAAAACTATATTAATAATAGCTTAATCTTCATTTTCTTCATTGTCGCTATCAGCATTGATGTTGAAGTAGCGTAGTTCATATGAGTCATGTGCGGAGGCCACCACTCTGAGCCAATCACGGAGATTGTTCTTCTTGAGGTAACGTTTTGTCAAGTATTTAAGATACCTCTTTGAGAATGCAATGTCTGAAAGTAAAAACAAAAATCAAGATAAGTTTCAAGAATAGTTTGAAAGTAGCCAGGTAACAAGAGAAGTGTGCACTGTCAATCTAAGATGGTACATGCTCGTCTCCTCAAGCCGTAATAGTGGAGGCGACTGCACAGGTTTCTCTGTAGTAGCAGTTGTTTCCATTCATGGACTGGAGTCTAGCTTTACATCAGGCGGAGTGTTGTCACATGGCGAGCTACAATAAAAATATAAAAAAAATATATCATCATTTAATGGACACTAACACCTCCAAGTAAATGAGAGGCAAGCACAACTTTGAGAACACTTCAGTAAAACATGTAACTTGTACATGTGAAAACAAATTTCTTTGACACAAGTTATTTCATATACAAAACAAGAACATTACTAAACATACACTAAACTTATTTCAAATTTTTAACGTACAGTTAGCCCTAATAAGCAAAGTTGCATAAAACGCTTTTTAGAAAGACAACCCATATTGTTTGTATGATTAATTATCACAAAATTTTAATAGTAAATATAAAAGATGCATGAGTTATTTACGTTAAAATATGATGCTTACCTGCACTGATGATAAGTTTTGTCTTATCCCTCGAGATAACAACGTGATTGCCTAGGTTATTAGTTTTACCATCAACTTTAACACGCTCCTTCAGATACTTTTCAAAGTTTCCTACATCAAGAATGTGATCTTCCGCGGGGTGTGTACAATCAATATGAAATTTCAGGCTGATTTTCCGTTTCATCCCCTTACCGCGAATCTTTCCACCCTTGATAGCTTTCTTGCCAGTTTTCTGGTGAAGTTGGGCCTTTTTGGCCACTGGTTTCTTTGCAAGTACCATGATGGTAACCTAAAATATAAAATAAAAGTATAAAAACATGATATCACTTTTAACATCGACGAATATTGGTAACAAACTGTAATAACATACCAAACACGTGTACCACTGGAACCGAAAACTTCAAAATGGCCGATGAAAATGTCAAATTCTTGCATTTCGGCTTTTTTTAAAGTCATTCTAAGAAGACAAAGGAGATAAAACCCATACAGCCACATTTCAACATTAAACAATAATAAAGTTCTACTTATTTTTCACTAAAAATAAATTAAAAAAGCACAGCCTCATATATTAGTATCTTATGCTGATTTTATTTAATCCAATTCCGTGATATTCTGTGCCTAGATTAAACCTACCATATTTTTAGATGACAACCCTGCTGTGATGTTACCAACTTATATTACAAAAAAATCTCAGAAAATATCTCATACAAAAATACTTCGACATACTGGTATCTTCATGCTTATCTCGTATAAGGCATAGGCAGGCTGGCAGACCCTTGCCCCGGAATCGGAGTCAATATAGCTAAATAGCAATATAGTAGTTGTAATAAGTCTAATCCTTTATTATTAATGTAATATCCTAAATCTGCCCATCTACATCTAAAAAAGTATAAGGCACTGAAACTCAAAATAGGATCCGGTTTTCCTTACAATACGCGGCCCCTCCTTACAAGGCTATTGTTTTGAGCTATAGAATCATTTCCCATGAACCTACTTATGCCGAGCACGGACGGCATCAGTCGGCTCGAGGTCAAGTCGTTTTTTTACCTTTCGTGATGTAATTCATTTCACGACTTCATGTTAATCGCGCCTTTACTCCCGTGGTTACGAGTTTCAAATGTCATTTTTGTAAACAAAGAAAGTTTTATATTATCATGTACTATTAATATCAATAATGCTATCATCGGGTCAGCAGTTGCTTGAAGATAAGAAAGATAAGCGGCCAGTTTTGGATAGTGCCTGTCTTCACCGCGTACACATCAAGAGTTTATTTACGTGCGCGCGCTGATTCGAACGACGACTGTGTTCCTATTTTTGAAAGTTAACCTCATGCATTATTAGTGAATCATAAAAAATATGTGTAATTTGATAAAAATTGAGAGTTGCGGCGATTATGATTAACTTTGATAATATTGAGACTAAAATAATGGTAAAAGAAGTATCTAGTGCTATGGAAAATGTGTCGCCTTAATTTATATTGGATCGATATTGTAACCAACGATGACGTCCGGTGAATAGATCAATAGAAGATGGATCTCAAATGTTTAGGTGCTTGTGGCTGCGACAGATATGAAGGAGTGACTAGGTCAGACTTGGATCGTTACACGGATAAAATAGAGAACATCCTAAACGATGAGAATGGAAGGCGGTTGTTCAGAAACTACATGATTACATGCCGATTTAAAGTGGGCCGGCGAACATTGGAGGTTTGGGAGCATGTTGACAAGTTATTGACGTCCAAAGCAGAACCCGGAACTTCGCATTATACTCAATATCTCAGAGACGTGGTCGAGTTAATAAAAGAGGCCGAGAGAATCGACGAGCTCGACTTCGCGCTTCTGGAGAGGCTGAATACCGCGAAACAATCCATGAACAAAGAGCAAATCATTCATATGTTGAAAATTCTTAGATGTGAAACTTCCAAAGCACTGAGTAGAGAGTATTTAGCATTTAGGAGGCATTTTGTACTACCAAGTTAAATGGATGAGCCATCTTAAGGTATTTAAATTACGCGCCATTTTTTTAATGGACGCTGTCTCATGAGGACCCCTTATTTATTTTGTACTTATCTCTGTGATGGAAGTAGATCACAATAAGTCATTGTAATTAAATTATTTCAATTTAAACATTGTTTTATTTTATGCCCAAACCCTTGTCGTTAACGGAGTAACCCCGATGGCTGGAGGTGCCCCGACCCTTTGAGCAATAACCAACATCACCGAGAAATTTTGTAGAGCACCCTTCCGCTGGCACCTCCTGGTCCATCCTTATAATACGACCAAACCATTACAGACCACACATGATAAACACCCAATCAACTTTAGGGAAAAGCTTACAAATATAAAATAAAAGAATTTTTACTTAAAAATATAATTGCACAATGCATAGGTTATTCCAAATAATACAACTTACAAACTACATATACAGTCAATAAATGCTACTTTATATACACACAAAAAGTCCAAAAATACAAAACTTAAAAAATATAATTAATTGAAGTTTGGTTTTTTTTATCTCTGCCCAATACTGCCCGACGTGATCTTACAATTCATTTACCTGGACAGTTATACCTTGTATTGCCTTTAAGTAGTAGCATCATTAGGTTGAAATCATAAAATGTTGAATTACTTTTCTATAGTTATGCCAAACATAGCCTTAGAACAAAAATATACAGGGTGAATTTTTCAAGTGGGCTTTCATGGCCAAATCCTAAACTATAAGAGATATCAAAAAATGCTGAAAGGAGTCTCGATGCCGATTTTGATGAAAACTAAAACTGCATTATTAGATTTTTAATAAATCCATTTCCCGGCCAGGAATCGAACCTGTTGATTTTGAAAAAAAACAAACACTCTGTATTATTGCACTATCCGATAGTGTTCCTGATAAGGATCAAATTCTGGGAAGTAATGATATACGGCAAACCAAAGAAAAGTATTGATTTTTAACAAATTGTATTTATAGTCGTACATTACCTACTACATTTATTATGTTTTGATTTAAAATCTCGCACTCTTCGAGGTTAAAAGCTATAACCGCCAGATCTAACACCTTTAGATTATTTTTTCTTGGGGCATGTCAAAAATGAAATTTACAAATGTACGTACAATGAAATTGATGACTTAAAACTAGCGTTCGGGAATATTCTGAACGGAATCAATAACCTTGTGATGTGGAATGCAGTACACTCCTTTAGGCGTCGAGTTCAGCTATGTATTGAAAATAATGGCTATCATTTTGAACAATTGATTAACTAAGATTAAATTACCTAATTTAAAAAAAAAACAGTATTTTACTAAAAATCAAGACTTTCCTTTCATTTAACCTCTAAGAGCGCGAGATTTTAAATAATTATGATGATTTTCAATCAATGTACCGGTAATGTATAAATACATGGAAATAAAAGATAATTTGTTAAAAATCAACACTTTTCTTTGGTTTGCCGTATATCATTACTTCCCAGAATTTGATCCTTGTCAGGAACACTATCGGATGGTGCAATAATACAGTGTTTGTTTTTTTTCAAAATCAACAGGTTCGATTCCTGGCCGGGAAAATGGATTTATCAAAAATCTAATAATGCAGTTTTAGTTTTCATCAAAATCGGCATCGAGACTCCTTTCAGCATTTTTCGATATCTTTTATAGTTTAGGATTTCGCCATGAAAGCCCACTTGAAAAATTCACCCTGTATAATATACAATAACGATTAGCAAACTCATTTGTTCAAACATTTGTTAAATCTTGCAATTTATCTTCAAAATGTCTTTATTCCAGTGTTAAAATTCTACAATATTCTCCTACTGTACAAATGTTAAGTTATAAGGACCCTTTTTTCACTATCACTCATCACTAAATGTCCGTTGCACATTTTAGTCACATTGTTTTAATTTCATTTTCAAAAGGCTCGGGTCCAGCGGTGTGACTAAAACGCGTAACGCATCCTAGGTTTTCTTAAAAGAGTAGTACATCTCCAGCGGCTTGTTTATCTAGAAAAAATAATATAATTTACCTGATGTAAAATGTACCAGTTGTAAATAATAAATACAACACAAGGAGTGCACCCTGTCAACCTGGAGGGTTCTACACTAATTTTCTCAAGCCTGCAGATTTTGCAGTGGCAATCGTCTTTGCAACCATATTAACGTTTTTCCGTAATTAAGCAGGCTATGGCCGCTCGTTATGCGTAAAGTACTTTGTGTTAAACTAAAAATACAGCATACTCTTAAAATGTATAGTATAAAAGTCATGAACATACATTTACCTTCCAGAACTTATCATTAATCTGCCTCAAAGTCTGCGCACCGTTCAATGGTACAAATTGTCCCGGTTGTGGCGCTACATATATACAAAAGTTGAGCAATCTGTATGCTTCGGGGAGTTCTGCATCCAAATCCAATGTCAAACGCATCGCTAAATATTTACTCAAATGATCCACTGAAAATATAAAACATCTCTCAGTTACTTAGTATTTAGATTTTAGAACAAATAATTATTCTATTTCAAATACAGTAATACCCTGCTTAACGCGAGTGATACGTTCCGCAAAAACTCGCGTTAAGTGAAATCCGCGTTAATACGCATGACCACAAGTCAGTACAAAATGCAAATCAATACATACTTTAATTCTAAGAACATTTTGTGCATTTTTTATGGAAAAATGTACATATCGTCATCTTGGTAACGGGGTCATATAAAGCGAGATGTTACTGTATAATAACATAAAAGCAAAACGCCATATCCTCACCAGAAGCATTAGCAGTAGTTTTAAGATATCTAACAGAGCTATCTCGGAGTGTTCTCATTAGTTGATTATCACCAATCATCTCAGTAGGATGAGGTTTGAATACCAACTCGATTTCATTTGGATTCAGCGGCTCTTCACTTTCCGTATCCATTGAGTTTTCGCCTTCAGTTCTGAAATTTGATATTTCTATCATAAATTCGTCTTCTCAAGCAGGCAGTGGAGACGACTGCCACCTTCAGACATATGTATGGTAGCAGTTGTTTAACACATTACATGCTCCTAGAGTGCAGCAGTGTTGATATACTGAGAGTTCCTGTCGACTATGTCAACACTTCTTGCGGCATAGAGGAATATCGAAGGCATGCTGGCCTTCATGGAGGGTCTTAGTGCAGAAACAAGCCGACGGGCACAACTAACATCAGGCGAAGTGTAGTCCTATGACCTGTATGTAAACCTATGTAAACATTCTTTCGTAGTCATTGTTTTCTTAAGCATATCTAAGCAAATCGGACACATTAACTCGCTATGTAAACTACGTGGAGACACAGCTATCTCTGTAGAATCTGTAATAACTTCTTGGGGGTTCCGGTGGAGCTCGTAAAGTGAAAGTTCCCATGTTTTGTTTTGTGACGGTTCTGCTGACGTCATTTTGAAAATATATCACAGTATCCCAATACTGCCCGACATGATCTTACAATTCATTTACCTGGACAGTTATACCTTGTATTGCCTTTAAGTAGTAGCATCATTAGGTTGAAACCAAAACGCCATATCCTCACCAGAAGCATTAGCAGTAGTTTTAAGATATCTAACAGAGCTATCTCGGAGTGTTCTCATTAGTTGATTATCACCAATCATCTCAGTAGGATGAGGTTTGAATACCAACTCTATTTCATTTGGATTCAGCGGCTCTTCACTTTCCGTATCCATTGAGTTTTCGCCTTCAGTTCTGAAATTTGATATTTCTATCATAAATTCGTCTTCTCAAGCAGGCAGTGGAGACGACTGCCACCTTCAGACATATGTATGGTAGCAGTTGTTTAACACATTACATGCTCCTAGAGTGCAGCAGTGTTGATATACTGAGAGTTCCTGTCGACTATGTCAACACTTCTTGCGGCATAGAGGAATATCGAAGGCATGCTGGCCTTCATGGAGGGTCTTAGTGCAGAAACAAGCCGACGGGCACAACTAACATCAGGCGAAGTGTAGTCACATCAGCGTTACCAGACATTTTTTCTGCCAAGTCGGGATTTCCGAACTTTTTGAGTGAAAAAAGCAGGATTCTTTCTTCGAAAGCGGGACATAGTAAAAACATCCAACCAAATTTGACAGATCGTAAACGATAGTTATATTAAAATGTATGGGGAATGTGTCCGTTGGAAAAATGTGGTGTTTCAAATAATAGTCTGAAGAGTGAGTTACTCTTTTTGTATTTTAAATATAAATTGTAACTCTTGCACAGTTTACAGTAAGCTTTACACTCATCCGACGTCACAATACACACACAAGTCAGAGAAGCGGGACTGAGCCTGTGCCAAGCGGGACATTTAATTTTGATTTAAAAATCGGAACGTCTGGCAAAGCTGAGTCACATGCTAGGGTAATATAAAGAGTGCGAATGTAGCATAATATTTACCTGCTATCACTAGATTCACTTTCCTCACTCCTCTCGGATGTCAATATTGACTTAGCTCTCTTTGTTGTGCTCGTATTCTTTGACATAGAGCTCACATTAGATGGAACAGGGGACGGGGTACTTCTGACTGAAGCCGGATTCGAGGTAGACTGACCGGAAGGTGTAGGATTCCCGCTCGAAGTGCCATCTTTAGGTGCGGAAGAAGTCCCTTCGTTTTGAGGGTTTTCAGCATTCCCATTCGAATTAGAAGCACTATTACCTTCTTCTTGGTTTTTCCTTAATCTTTGAGGACGATTTTGTGACTGCAGCTTGATTCCTTCAGTGATCGAGTTGATGAGAGAAGCCTGCGAGTGTGACATGTTAAGTTTCGCTAACACATGTTCCTGATGCGCTTCATACTCGTCACGGCTGGGATATATCTTTGATATTAACAAGTCAAAGTTAGGATCGGGCCGTAGAGAACGCTTCGAGACGAGTTTCTTGCGACACGTTGGACATTCCTTGTTACCAGATCGAAGAGCTGTTATAATACAATCCGAACAAAACCTATGTAAACATTCCTTCGTAGTCATTGTTTTCTTAAGCATATCTAAGCAAATCGGACACATTAACTCGCTATGTAAACTACGTGGAGACACAGCTATCTCTGTAGAATCTGTAATAACTTCTTGGGGGTTCCGATGGAGCTCGTAAAGTGAAAGTTCCCATGTTTTGTTTTGTGACGGTTCTGCTGACGTCATTTTGAAAATATATCACAGTATCCCAATACTGCCCGACATGATCTTACAATTCATTTACCTGGACAGTTATACCTTGTATTGCCTTTAAGTAGTAGCATCATTAGGTTGAAACCAAAACGCCATATCCTCACCAGAAGCATTAGCAGTAGTTTTAAGATATCTAACAGAGCTATCTCGGAGTGTTCTCATTAGTTGATTATCACCAATCATCTCAGTAGGATGAGGTTTGAATACCAACTCTATTTCATTTGGATTCAGCGGCTCTTCACTTTCCGTATCCATTGAGTTTTCGCCTTCAGTTCTGAAATTTGATATTTCTATCATAAATTCGTCTTCTCAAGCAGGCAGTGGAGACGACTGCCACCTTCAGACATATGTATGGTAGCAGTTGTTTAACACATTACATGCTCCTAGAGTGCAGCAGTGTTGATATACTGAGAGTTCCTGTCGACTATGTCAACACTTCTTGCGGCATAGAGGAATATCGAAGGCATGCTGGCCTTCATGGAGGGTCTTAGTGCAGAAACAAGCCGACGGGCACAACTAACATCAGGCGAAGTGTAGTCACATCAGCGTTACCAGACATTTTTTCTGCCAAGTCGGGATTTCCGAACTTTTTGAGTGAAAAAAGCAGGATTCTTTCTTCGAAAGCGGGACATAGTAAAAACATCCAACCAAATTTGACAGATCGTAAACGATAGTTATATTAAAATGTATGGGGAATGTGTCCGTTGGAAAAATGTGGTGTTTCAAATAATAGTCTGAAGAGTGAGTTACTCTTTTTGTATTTTAAATATAAATTGTAACTCTTGCACAGTTTACAGTAAGCTTTACACTCATCCGACGTCACAATACACACACAAGTCAGAGAAGCGGGACTGAGCCTGTGCCAAGCGGGACATTTAATTTTGATTTAAAAATCGGAACGTCTGGCAAAGCTGAGTCACATGCTAGGGTAATATAAAGAGTGCGAATGTAGCATAATATTTACCTGCTATCACTAGATTCACTTTCCTCACTCCTCTCGGATGTCAATATTGACTTAGCTCTCTTTGTTGTGCTCGTATTCTTTGACATAGAGCTCACATTAGATGGAACAGGGGACGGGGTACTTCTGACTGAAGCCGGATTCGAGGTAGACTGACCGGAAGGTGTAGGATTCCCGCTCGAAGTGCCATCTTTAGGTGCGGAAGAAGTCCCTTCGTTTTGAGGGTTTTCAGCATTCCCATTCGAATTAGAAGCACTATTACCTTCTTCTTGGTTTTTCCTTAATCTTTGAGGACGATTTTGTGACTGCAGCTTGATTCCTTCAGTGATCGAGTTGATGAGAGAAGCCTGCGAGTGTGACATGTTAAGTTTCGCTAACACATGTTCCTGATGCGCTTCATACTCGTCACGGCTGGGATATATCTTTGATATTAACAAGTCAAAGTTAGGATCGGGCCGTAGAGAACGCTTCGAGACGAGTTTCTTGCGACACGTTGGACATTCCTTGTTACCAGATCGAAGAGCTGTTATAATACAATCCGAACAAAACCTATGTAAACATTCCTTCGTAGTCATTGTTTTCTTAAGCATATCTAAGCAAATCGGACACATTAACTCGCTATGTAAACTACGTGGAGACACAGCTATCTCTGTAGAATCTGTAATAACTTCTTGGGGGTTCCGATGGAGCTCGTAAAGTGAAAGTTCCCATGTTTTGTTTTGTGACGGTTCTGCTGACGTCATTTTGAAAATATATCACAGTATCCCAATACTGCCCGACATGATCTTACAATTCATTTACCTGGACAGTTATACCTTGTATTGCCTTTAAGTAGTAGCATCATTAGGTTGAAACCAAAACGCCATATCCTCACCAGAAGCATTAGCAGTAGTTTTAAGATATCTAACAGAGCTATCTCGGAGTGTTCTCATTAGTTGATTATCACCAATCATCTCAGTAGGATGAGGTTTGAATACCAACTCTATTTCATTTGGATTCAGCGGCTCTTCACTTTCCGTATCCATTGAGTTTTCGCCTTCAGTTCTGAAATTTGATATTTCTATCATAAATTCGTCTTCTCAAGCAGGCAGTGGAGACGACTGCCACCTTCAGACATATGTATGGTAGCAGTTGTTTAACACATTACATGCTCCTAGAGTGCAGCAGTGTTGATATACTGAGAGTTCCTGTCGACTATGTCAACACTTCTTGCGGCATAGAGGAATATCGAAGGCATGCTGGCCTTCATGGAGGGTCTTGGTGCAGAAACAAGCCGACGGGCACAACTAACATCAGGCGAAGTGTAGTCACATCAGCGTTACCAGACATTTTTTCTGCCAAGTCGGGATTTCCGAACTTTTTGAGTGAAAAAAGCAGGATTCTTTCTTCGAAAGCGGGACATAGTAAAAACATCCAACCAAATTTGACAGATCGTAAACGATAGTTATATTAAAATGTATGGGGAATGTGTCCGTTGGAAAAATGTGGTGTTTCAAATAATAGTCTGAAGAGTGAGTTACTCTTTTTGTATTTTAAATATAAATTGTAACTCTTGCACAGTTTACAGTAAGCTTTACACTCATCCGACGTCACAATACACACACAAGTCAGAGAAGCGGGACTGAGCCTGTGCCAAGCGGGACATTTAATTTTGATTTAAAAATCGGAACGTCTGGCAAAGCTGAGTCACATGCTAGGGTAATATAAAGAGTGCGAATGTAGCATAATATTTACCTGCTATCACTAGATTCACTTTCCTCACTCCTCTCGGATGTCAATATTGACTTAGCTCTCTTTGTTGTGCTCGTATTCTTTGACATAGAGCTCACATTAGATGGAACAGGGGACGGGGTACTTCTGACTGAAGCCGGATTCGAGGTAGACTGACCGGAAGGTGTAGGATTCCCGCTCGAAGTGCCATCTTTAGGTGCGGAAGAAGTCCCTTCGTTTTGAGGGTTTTCAGCATTCCCATTCGAATTAGAAGCACTATTACCTTCTTCTTGGTTTTTCCTTAATCTTTGAGGACGATTTTGTGACTGCAGCTTGATTCCTTCAGTGATCGAGTTGATGAGAGAAGCCTGCGAGTGTGACATGTTAAGTTTCGCTAACACATGTTCCTGATGCGCTTCATACTCGTCACGGCTGGGATATATCTTTGATATTAACAAGTCAAAGTTAGGATCGGGCCGTAGAGAACGCTTCGAGACGAGTTTCTTGCGACACGTTGGACATTCCTTGTTACCAGATCGAAGAGCTGTTATAATACAATCCGAACAAAACCTATGTAAACATTCCTTCGTAGTCATTGTTTTCTTAAGCATATCTAAGCAAATCGGACACATTAACTCGCTATGTAAACTACGTGGAGACACAGCTATCTCTGTAGAATCTGTAATAACTTCTTGGGGGTTCCGGTGGAGCTCGTAAAGTGAAAGTTCCCATGTTTTGTTTTGTGACGGTTCTGCTGACGTCATTTTGAAAATATATCACAGTATCCCAATACTGCCCGACATGATCTTACAATTCATTTACCTGGACAGTTATACCTTGTATTGCCTTTAAGTAGTAGCATCATTAGGTTGAAACCAAAACGCCATATCCTCACCAGAAGCATTAGCAGTAGTTTTAAGATATCTAACAGAGCTATCTCGGAGTGTTCTCATTAGTTGATTATCACCAATCATCTCAGTAGGATGAGGTTTGAATACCAACTCTATTTCATTTGGATTCAGCGGCTCTTCACTTTCCGTATCCATTGAGTTTTCGCCTTCAGTTCTGAAATTTGATATTTCTATCATAAATTCGTCTTCTCAAGCAGGCAGTGGAGACGACTGCCACCTTCAGACATATGTATGGTAGCAGTTGTTTAACACATTACATGCTCCTAGAGTGCAGCAGTGTTGATATACTGAGAGTTCCTGTCGACTATGTCAACACTTCTTGCGGCATAGAGGAATATCGAAGGCATGCTGGCCTTCATGGAGGGTCTTAGTGCAGAAACAAGCCGACGGGCACAACTAACATCAGGCGAAGTGTAGTCACATCAGCGTTACCAGACATTTTTTCTGCCAAGTCGGGATTTCCGAACTTTTTGAGTGAAAAAAGCAGGATTCTTTCTTCGAAAGCGGGACATAGTAAAAACATCCAACCAAATTTGACAGATCGTAAACGATAGTTATATTAAAATGTATGGGGAATGTGTCCGTTGGAAAAATGTGGTGTTTCAAATAATAGTCTGAAGAGTGAGTTACTCTTTTTGTATTTTAAATATAAATTGTAACTCTTGCACAGTTTACAGTAAGCTTTACACTCATCCGACGTCACAATACACACACAAGTCAGAGAAGCGGGACTGAGCCTGTGCCAAGCGGGACATTTAATTTTGATTTAAAAATCGGAACGTCTGGCAAAGCTGAGTCACATGCTAGGGTAATATAAAGAGTGCGAATGTAGCATAATATTTACCTGCTATCACTAGATTCACTTTCCTCACTCCTCTCGGATGTCAATATTGACTTAGCTCTCTTTGTTGTGCTCGTATTCTTTGACATAGAGCTCACATTAGATGGAACAGGGGACGGGGTACTTCTGACTGAAGCCGGATTCGAGGTAGACTGACCGGAAGGTGTAGGATTCCCGCTCGAAGTGCCATCTTTAGGTGCGGAAGAAGTCCCTTCGTTTTGAGGGTTTTCAGCATTCCCATTCGAATTAGAAGCACTATTACCTTCTTCTTGGTTTTTCCTTAATCTTTGAGGACGATTTTGTGACTGCAGCTTGATTCCTTCAGTGATCGAGTTGATGAGAGAAGCCTGCGAGTGTGACATGTTAAGTTTCGCTAACACATGTTCCTGATGCGCTTCATACTCGTCACGGCTGGGATATATCTTTGATATTAACAAGTCAAAGTTAGGATCGGGCCGTAGAGAACGCTTCGAGACGAGTTTCTTGCGACACGTTGGACATTCCTTGTTACCAGATCGAAGAGCTGTTATAATACAATCCGAACAAAACCTATGTAAACATTCCTTCGTAGTCATTGTTTTCTTAAGCATATCTAAGCAAATCGGACACATTAACTCGCTATGTAAACTACGTGGAGACACAGCTATCTCTGTAGAATCTGTAATAACTTCTTGGGGGTTCCGGTGTATTTTGGTGGGTTCGTGTTGAAATAAAACAGATGCTTCCGGATTTTAGTTTATTCGATGTTTTCTCAACCGACCTCTAATACAAGATTTTGACAAGTCTCATTGACTGGCATAGACTACAGTCGACGAGGCAAAGATGTTGAGCCATAGACTATAGACATTCATAACATGTTCCTTTTTTTTAAAAAAAATAAAAATAATAAAATATTTAAACAATATAAAAATTGAAACTTAAGACATATGACATGACAATAAAGAAAACAAAAATATTCTATATAATATTTTTCAGACCTGAAATTATGACTACTCAACATCAACTTAAATAATAAATTTTTCTTAAAATATTAGACTAACTTAATATATTGACATATAAATTACAATTACATTTAACAAAATCTATGTGACAATTTACTATAATGAGTAAACTATGACATTAAACATAAATTAAATGTAATTATTATTTCAAGTATTTATTGACAAATAAGAAAACTTAATATTTACAATAAACATCATACTTTGATGGCATTTTGATTTCTCTACCACTCCTAGTATAATATTTATGACTATCATTATTATTAGACATATTAGACTCATGTAGACTGTTTGTTTGAGGTGGTGGTAGCTCAGAGGTGGAGGACACTGTAGGGGTAATATAAGGATTAAAATATTTACCTGGACTTGCACATATATTTATGTGTTGACGATTTCTCCTGTAGACTTGACCTTCTGGCGACTCAATCAAATATGACCTCGGCTCTTTACATTGTTTTGTGACTTTACCCAAAGACCAATTACTTTGTGGTGACTTTTTATACATTACCTCTTGCCCTATTTTTAGCTCAGGTAAGGACTTCGACTTTCTATCATAGTAGAATTTTGACTTTTTATTAATTATTAATGGCATGGCATGGCATGTGACAACACTCCGTCTGATGTAAAGCTAGAGTGCGGTCCACGAATGGAAACAACTGCTACTACGAAAAGACTTGTGCAGGCAGCAGTCACCTCCACTATGCCGGCTTAAGGAGACGATTTTTAATTATTACTATCTGACTGTATAGAATAGATACGTTTAACAAGACCTAGGGCTGTGCATGTTTCACGACCAATTATTGTCGGAGAATTAATATTGACTATAATATACTTCATATCACAAGACAATTTATTATGATTATGAAGTAAGACACATTTAATATTACATACACCTAAGACTGGGACATTATTTCCACTATAAGACGTTACTTTGTAATTACAATTTGTTAAATATTGTAGGTTAAGACTATTGAAAATATTTATAGACATAATATTTGCATCACTACCCGTATCTAATACACATTTTACATTTACATTATTCATATTAATTATTATTGTCCAATCATTATTTGAATTATTACTATTACTTAAGACATGACCTACAAATAAGTTTTCGACTTGTCGAGAAAGTTCATCACTTGTACTCACATTTTCATCCACGCTGACTTGTTTTACACTTTTTGAATTACACATTGACATATAATGGTTTCTTCCTTTGCACTTATGGCACGTGACACCTTTTGCAGGACAAGAATTTCTATGAATTTGTCCACACCGACCACAATTTGTGCGACTTGACTGTGAATTAGACCTATGTGGTTGTCTTGACTGTGACCTCTCTCTGCTTCTATATCTATTTGAGTTGTTTCTGTGACTTGAGACTTTGTTGAACATGATTGATGACTGACTTCCGGAAGCTTCTTGTAACGATGTGGCTTGCTTATATGACAGCAGACAATTTTTTGTAATATCTATTGCTGTTTCTAGTTTTAAATCAGTTTCCATTAGCAATTTTTCTCTAATATGATGATATTTTTGATGCATATTACAGATAAAGATGTCCTTAATTAATCTGTCCTGGATTTCTCCAAAATCACATGTCAGAGCTAAATTCTTTAATACTGTAATATAATCTTCCATCGACTGATCTTCTTCTTGTCTATATGTGAAGAATTTATGCGACTGATAAGTAAGATTTCTTTTAGGCACGAAAAATTTTTGAAATACCTGTAATGTTTCTTCATATGTTATTTTATTTTCATCTAAATTTTTGGAATTGAATATATCAACACATTGTTGTCCAATATAATGAAGCAACAACGCGACTTTCCGCTCAGTTTTTTCATCATCGAGCCCGCTAGCCCTCATATATAACTGAAAAGATTGACGCCACCTGTTCCAATTGAACGCTAAATCGCCGTCCATCTTCATTGGCAAAATTCCGCTTCCTTGCATCTTCATTGTGATGCGACCAACTTCTGACACCATATTTTGGTGGGTTCGTGTTGAAATAAAACAGATGCTTCCGGATTTTAGTTTATTCGATGTTTTCTCAACCGACCTCTAATACAAGATTTTGACAAGTCTCATTGACTGGCATAGACTACAGTCGACGAGGCAAAGATGTTGAGCCATAGACTATAGACATTCATAACACGGTGGAGCTCGTAAAGTGAAAGTTCCCATGTTTTGTTTTGTGACGGTTCTGCTGACGTCATTTTGAAAATATATCACAGTATCCCAATACTGCCCGACATGATCTTACAATTCATTTACCTGGACAGTTATACCTTGTATTGCCTTTAAGTAGTAGCATCATTAGGTTGAAACCAAAACGCCATATCCTCACCAGAAGCATTGGCAGTAGTTTTAAGATATCTAACAGAGCTATCTCGGAGTGTTCTCATTAGTTGATTATCACCAATCATCTCAGTAGGATGAGGTTTGAATACCAACTCTATTTCATTTGGATTCAGCGGCTCTTCACTTTCCGTATCCATTGAGTTTTCGCCTTCAGTTCTGAAATTTGATATTTCTATCATAAATTCGTCTTCTCAAGCAGGCAGTGGAGACGACTGCCACCTTCAGACATATGTATGGTAGCAGTTGTTTAACACATTACATGCTCCTAGAGTGCAGCAGTGTTGATATACTGAGAGTTCCTGTCGACTATGTCAACACTTCTTGCGGCATAGAGGAATATCGAAGGCATGCTGGCCTTCATGGAGGGTCTTAGTGCAGAAACAAGCCGACGGGCACAACTAACATCAGGCGAAGTGTAGTCACATCAGCGTTACCAGACATTTTTTCTGCCAAGTCGGGATTTCCGAACTTTTTGAGTGAAAAAAGCAGGATTCTTTCTTCGAAAGCGGGACATAGTAAAAACATCCAACCAAATTTGACAGATCGTAAACGATAGTTATATTAAAATGTATGGGGAATGTGTCCGTTGGAAAAATGTGGTGTTTCAAATAATAGTCTGAAGAGTGAGTTACTCTTTTTGTATTTTAAATATAAATTGTAACTCTTGCACAGTTTACAGTAAGCTTTACACTCATCCGACGTCACAATACACACACAAGTCAGAGAAGCGGGACTGAGCCTGTGCCAAGCGGGACATTTAATTTTGATTTAAAAATCGGAACGTCTGGCAAAGCTGAGTCACATGCTAGGGTAATATAAAGAGTGCGAATGTAGCATAATATTTACCTGCTATCACTAGATTCACTTTCCTCACTCCTCTCGGATGTCAATATTGACTTAGCTCTCTTTGTTGTGCTCGTATTCTTTGACATAGAGCTCACATTAGATGGAACAGGGGACGGGGTACTTCTGACTGAAGCCGGATTCGAGGTAGACTGACCGGAAGGTGTAGGATTCCCGCTCGAAGTGCCATCTTTAGGTGCGGAAGAAGTCCCTTCGTTTTGAGGGTTTTCAGCATTCCCATTCGAATTAGAAGCACTATTACCTTCTTCTTGGTTTTTCCTTAATCTTTGAGGACGATTTTGTGACTGCAGCTTGATTCCTTCAGTGATCGAGTTGATGAGAGAAGCCTGCGAGTGTGACATGTTAAGTTTCGCTAACACATGTTCCTGATGCGCTTCATACTCGTCACGGCTGGGATATATCTTTGATATTAACAAGTCAAAGTTAGGATCGGGCCGTAGAGAACGCTTCGAGACGAGTTTCTTGCGACACGTTGGACATTCCTTGTTACCAGATCGAAGAGCTGTTATAATACAATCCGAACAAAACCTATGTAAACATTCCTTCGTAGTCATTGTTTTCTTAAGCATATCTAAGCAAATCGGACACATTAACTCGCTATGTAAACTACGTGGAGACACAGCTATCTCTGTAGAATCTGTAATAACTTCTTGGGGGTTCCGGTGGAGCTCGTAAAGTGAAAGTTCCCATGTTTTGTTTTGTGACGGTTCTGCTGACGTCATTTTGAAAATATATCACAGTATCCCAATACTGCCCGACATGATCTTACAATTCATTTACCTGGACAGTTATACCTTGTATTGCCTTTAAGTAGTAGCATCATTAGGTTGAAACCAAAACGCCATATCCTCACCAGAAGCATTAGCAGTAGTTTTAAGATATCTAACAGAGCTATCTCGGAGTGTTCTCATTAGTTGATTATCACCAATCATCTCAGTAGGATGAGGTTTGAATACCAACTCTATTTCATTTGGATTCAGCGGCTCTTCACTTTCCGTATCCATTGAGTTTTCGCCTTCAGTTCTGAAATTTGATATTTCTATCATAAATTCGTCTTCTCAAGCAGGCAGTGGAGACGACTGCCACCTTCAGACATATGTATGGTAGCAGTTGTTTAACACATTACATGCTCCTAGAGTGCAGCAGTGTTGATATACTGAGAGTTCCTGTCGACTATGTCAACACTTCTTGCGGCATAGAGGAATATCGAAGGCATGCTGGCCTTCATGGAGGGTCTTAGTGCAGAAACAAGCCGACGGGCACAACTAACATCAGGCGAAGTGTAGTCACATCAGCGTTACCAGACATTTTTTCTGCCAAGTCGGGATTTCCGAACTTTTTGAGTGAAAAAAGCAGGATTCTTTCTTCGAAAGCGGGACATAGTAAAAACATCCAACCAAATTTGACAGATCGTAAACGATAGTTATATTAAAATGTATGGGGAATGTGTCCGTTGGAAAAATGTGGTGTTTCAAATAATAGTCTGAAGAGTGAGTTACTCTTTTTGTATTTTAAATATAAATTGTAACTCTTGCACAGTTTACAGTAAGCTTTACACTCATCCGACGTCACAATACACACACAAGTCAGAGAAGCGGGACTGAGCCTGTGCCAAGCGGGACATTTAATTTTGATTTAAAAATCGGAACGTCTGGCAAAGCTGAGTCACATGCTAGGGTAATATAAAGAGTGCGAATGTAGCATAATATTTACCTGCTATCACTAGATTCACTTTCCTCACTCCTCTCGGATGTCAATATTGACTTAGCTCTCTTTGTTGTGCTCGTATTCTTTGACATAGAGCTCACATTAGATGGAACAGGGGACGGGGTACTTCTGACTGAAGCCGGATTCGAGGTAGACTGACCGGAAGGTGTAGGATTCCCGCTCGAAGTGCCATCTTTAGGTGCGGAAGAAGTCCCTTCGTTTTGAGGGTTTTCAGCATTCCCATTCGAATTAGAAGCACTATTACCTTCTTCTTGGTTTTTCCTTAATCTTTGAGGACGATTTTGTGACTGCAGCTTGATTCCTTCAGTGATCGAGTTGATGAGAGAAGCCTGCGAGTGTGACATGTTAAGTTTCGCTAACACATGTTCCTGATGCGCTTCATACTCGTCACGGCTGGGATATATCTTTGATATTAACAAGTCAAAGTTAGGATCGGGCCGTAGAGAACGCTTCGAGACGAGTTTCTTGCGACACGTTGGACATTCCTTGTTACCAGATCGAAGAGCTGTTATAATACAATCCGAACAAAACCTATGTAAACATTCCTTCGTAGTCATTGTTTTCTTAAGCATATCTAAGCAAATCGGACACATTAACTCGCTATGTAAACTACGTGGAGACACAGCTATCTCTGTAGAATCTGTAATAACTTCTTGGGGGTTCCGGTGGAGCTCGTAAAGTGAAAGTTCCCATGTTTTGTTTTGTGACGGTTCTGCTGACGTCATTTTGAAAATATATCACAGGTATCCCAATACTGCCCGACATGATCTTACAATTCATTTACCTGGACAGTTATACCTTGTATTGCCTTTAATTAGCGTCATTAGGTTGAAATCATAAAATGTTGAATTACTTTTCTATAGTTATGCCAAACATAGTCTTAGAACAAAAATATATAATATACAATAACGATTAGCAAACTCATTTGTTCAAACATTTGTTAAATCTTGCAATTTATCTTCAAAATGTCTTTATTCCAGTGTTAAAATTCTACAATATTCTCCTACTGTACAAATGTTAAGTTATAAGGACCCTTTTTTCACTATCACTCATCACTAAATGTCCGTTGCACATTTTAGTCACATTGTTTTAATTTCATTTTCAAAAGGCTCGGGTCCAGCGGTGTGACTAAAACGCGTAACGCATCCTAGGTTTTCTTAAAAGAGTAGTACATCTCCAGCGGCTTGTTTATCTAGAAAAAATAATATAATTTACCTGATGTAAAATGTACCAGTTGTAAATAATAAATACAACACAAGGAGTGCACCCTGTCAACCTGGAGGGTTCTACACTAATTTTCTCAAGCCTGCAGATTTTGCAGTGGCAGTCGTCTTTGCAACCATATTAAAGTTTTTACATAATATTCAGCATTTTGTGTCGTAGATTCCTTGCAGACTCTTTTCCCGTAATTGAGCAGCTGTGGCCGCTCATTAAGCATAAAGTACTTTGTGTTAAACTAAAAATACAGCATACTCTTAAAGTGTATAATATAAGTCATGAACATACATTTACCTTCCAGAACTTATCATTAATCTGCCTCAATGTCTGCGCACCATTCAATGGTACAAATTGTCCCGGTTGTGGCGCTACATATATACAAAAGTTGAGCAATCTGTATGCTTCGGGGAGTTCTGCATCCAAATCCAATGTCAAACGCATCGCTAAATATTTACTCAAATGATCCACTGAAAATATAAAACATCTCTCAGTTACTTAGTATTTAGATTTTAGAACAAATAATTACTCTATTTTAAATACAGTAATACCCTGCTTTACGCGAGTGATACGTTCCGCAAAAACGCGCGTTAAGTGAAATCCGCGTTAATACGCATGACCAAAGGTCAGTACAAAATGCAAATCAATACATACTTTAATTCTAAAAACATATTGTGCATTTTTTATGGAAAAATGTACCTATCTATTGTCTTCTTGGTTTTTTACTCTTTGCAACACTGTTTTTTACTGATTCGCACATGGTCATCATCATAGTATATGCTCTGTAATATGTCTAAACCGGAATAAATCTTCGAAAGGGGTATTTTGGCACGAAATTTGAAACATAAAGCGGGGTGTTACTGTATAATAATATACAAGCAAAACGTAATATCCTCACCAGAAGCATTAGCAGTAGTTTTAAGATATCTAACAGAGCTATCTCGGAGTGTTCTCATCAGTTGATTATCACCAATCATCTCAGTAGGATGAGGTTTGAATACCAACTCTATTTCATTTGGATTCAGCGGCTCTTCACTTTCCGTATCCATTGAGTTTTCGCCTTCAGTTCTGAAATTTGATATTTCTATCATAAATTCGTCTTCTCAAGCAGGCAGTGGAGACGACTGCCACCTTCAGACATATGTATGGTAGCAGTTGTTTAACACATTACATGCTCCTAGAGTGCAGCAGTGTTGATATACTGAGAGTTCCTGTCGACTATGTCAACACTTCTTGCGGCATAGAGGAATATCGAAGGCACGCTGACCTACATAGAGTCTTAGTGCAGAAACAAGCCCAGGGCCACAACTAACATCAGGCGAAGTGTAGTCACATGCTAGGGTAATATAAAGAGAAGTAATATGAAGAGTGCGAATGTAGCATAATATTTACCTGCTATCACTAGATTCGCTTTCCTCACTCCTCTCGGATGTCAATATTGACTTGGCCCTCTTTGTTGTGCTCGTATTCTTTGACATAGAGCTCACGTTAGATGGAACAGGGGATGGGGTGCTTCTGACTGAAGCCGGATTCGAGGTAGACTGACCGGAAGGTGTAGGATTCCCGCTCGAAGTGCCATCTTTAGGTGCGGAAGAAGTCCCTTCGTTTTGAGGGTTTTCAGCATTCCCATTCGAATTAGAAGCACTATTACCTTCTTCTTGGTTTTTCCTTAACCTTTGAGGACGATTTTGTGACTGCAGCTTGATTCCTTCAGTGATCGAGTTGATGAGAGAAGCCTGCGAGTGTGACATGTTAAGTTTCGCTAACACATGTTCCTGATGCGCTTCATACTCGTCACGGCTGGGATATATCTTTGATATTAACAAGTCAAAGTTAGGATCGGGCCGTAGAGAACGCTTCGAGACGAGTTTCTTGCGACACGTTGGACATTCCTTGTTACCAGATCGAAGAGCTGTTATAATACAATCCGAACAAAACCTATGTAAACATTCCTTCGTAGTCATTGTTTTCTTAAGCATATCTAAGCAAATCGGACACATTAACTCGCTATGTAAACTACGTGGAGACACAGCTATCTCTGTAGAATCTGTAATAACTTCTTGGGGGTTCCGGTGGAGTTCGTAAAGTGAAAGTTCCCATGTTTTGTTTTGTGACGGTTCTGCTGACGTCATTTTGAAAATATATCACAGTATCCCAGGCGTCAAGAAACTCTACGATCCACTTTATTAAAAAAGACCGGAGTAACAACGCGGCGGTGTCCGTCGCTATCTCTCAGCTACCTGAAAGCGTCGGGACGCGCGTAACCCGCCATGTGGTGTGTCCTTTTCCTACCCCTGTACACCTCGACGCCGTACCGCCCCGCGAAATGCATTGAGCCTGCCCAAAGAAATTGGAATATAATAGAAGCCACGTCAAAGGAGCAGCAGAAAACTGATACTCTATGCTCTTTTAGCTTACCAGGATATTAAATGCAACAAAAAGAGATAGAAATGCTTTTGTTGCCTTTTTTTTCCTTGAAGTGTCATCATTTTTGTAGTAGTTGGTCATCATTCTGGTCATTATTTTTTCATTAAAAAAACTTCGAATTTTGTTCTAAAATCTACAGTTTGACACACTTCTTTTTTTAGTCGGGTTTCATTTGGATTTGTTTACGTTTGTGTCGTTTCGTTATTTTGTATTTTTTATTGTTTATTTCTTGGGTATTAGGTTGCCGTTCACATACCTCTCGTAAAGAAAATAACGAGTTTTCACCGGTAAATATTCTTAAAAAGTTTTTGAGTATTTCTAAGATATTAACTCTTCTAATTTAGTATAATTTTTGGTGAGCAGTTATTCTCATATTACATTTTATTTGTAGACAATAAATGTTATCAATAAAACCGTCTTATTTTAAAAATTAAACATTCGTTTTATAGGTTATGTTAGTGTTGTTTTTTTATATTATTTCATGTCCTAGACGGATATCGATATTTTAATTTATTCTTTTTTTATTACATATGGGTGTTTTACATTACATATTATTGTTGTTATTAATAATTATCATTATTGTCTTAGATTTTCGAGAGATGAATTATTAAGAAATAATTTGATAAAAATCATTGGAGTTTATATGGACAAAACACTCTAGACTTTGTTCGTAGCATTTTGCTCCTAACAGCTTTAAACAATCAAGTTCCACCAATCCAAGAGTTTTCTAAATATACTGATTTTGATTGAGAAATAGTTTTATTCACGACTACCTAAATACCTCTGACGTTATGCGTAGGTAGACAATGGCAGTTATAGTAGCTTGACGTATGATAGTACTCCGCCTGATGTTAAGTTATAGTGCGAGACGAATGTACGCCATCTTGGTTGGCAGTGCTATCGTTACATCCGGTAATTTCCAAGCTGATCCCGAAATACGACTATGTTACACTTTAAAGTGATAGTGTTATCCCAGGACGGCAGACCGGCCTAATATGGGACCATCGTCAGTCTGCCTACCGCTCTTTGAATAGTGCTTGGGCACTACCGGTTAGAATTTTAGTGAGTTTTGAACACGGGTCTCATCAACCGTGAGTCCACCGCCCACGTCTACCGCTGGACCTTTATACAGGTATTTTTTTCTGTCCAGTTTTTATAATTATCACTGATATTATAGCTGATAAGACTTTTTAAAATTAGTATGTCATCTTTCTACAACTGCCATAAATTAAATAACTAGTATAAGTTACTGAATATTGTACGGTTTATTTAATATTAGTAACGTGCGTACGCGGCGGTGTCCGTCGCTATCTCTCTGCTACCTGAAGGCGTCGGGACGCGCGTAACCCGCCATGTGGTGTGTCCTTTTCCTACCCCTGTACACCTCGTCGCCGTACCGCCCCGCGAAATGCATTGAGCCAGCCAAAATACATCCTCTTTGTCTAAGGGTCGAAATGACCGCTCAACCGTCGCGTTACATCCTCCCCCACTAGTCCGAAGAAGGTGCCCTCACGTTCGGACTGGTTCTCCTAACTTTACGCGGCCTTCCTCTCCTTCGTTTCTCCTGCAGGGGTGTTTGGGTCTCTCCAACGTATGGAGTAAGGTGCGAGACGTGGTATTTGCCAAGGAGTGCGCCGTCGCTGATGCGCTCTAATAGATCCCTTTCGTGTTCTGGGACTACCAGACACGCTTCCTCATTTTCTTCTTTTTCGGGAGAATATCTGTACAGGACGCCGTCGGACATCGTATAACCGCGGTCCGCCCATACTCTCCCTCTGAACGGATCTTCATCATCCTCCAGATCATCGATTATTTTCTTCACCTCAGCATCTTTCAGCTGGTTATTACGAGTATCCATGTGTCCTCTAGAAGCGATGTCTACCGTCACCAGTCCCATGTTGCAATCTTCGATTACCTCTTCGCACGGGGGTCGGGACAAGGTATCCGCTATCACGTTGGCTCTCCCTGGAGTGTACTCGATTTTTAGATTATACTCCTGTAGCGTCAGTGCCCACCTGGCCAGTCGTCCGCTGGGCGACTTGACGTTCATCAGCCACCTCAAGGGCTGGTGGTCCGACTTTATCACGACTTCAGAGCCCTCGATGTATCCTCTGAACTTGCTGACTGCCCACACCACCGCTAACGCCTCTCGTTCGGTAGTGGTGTAATTCCTTTCAGCGCTGTTTAGCAGGCGACTCGCGTACTCTATAGGCCGCTCTTCATGACCCTCCCCCTGCATTAGAACAGCCCCGAGACAATAGGCGCTGCTGTCAGTCCTCAAGGTGAACGGCTTCGATTCATCTGCTTGTCGCAGGATAGGTGCCGTTTTCAGGACGTCGCACTCATCTTCTCTTAGCTGCAGGCTGCAGGTGTGTGCCATCTAAAAGCGTTTACGTTTCTGAACAAAATTGGTCTTTACACGGTGACGCTAACGTATCTACTTTTCGAGATATGGCGATTTTAAAAAATTTAAAAAAAAACAAAATTTAAAAAAAATTAGTGCTGGTCATACTGAACAAAATTGGTCTTTACACGGTGACGCTAACGTATCTACTTTTCGAGATATGGCGATTTTAAAAAATTAAAAAAAAAAAAAAGGACCGAGTGAATGGATATACCTCATATGTTGCGTCGGCGAAATACCAAGAATCTTGGGGAACGTCTAGCACTAAGTTGGCCCGCGTAATAAAGTCGCGCCCCAAAAGGGTCCTGGTGTCGGCGCCGGGGAGTACCATAAATGTGGTTTCTACTTCGCGCCCTTGCAACAAGACTGTGACGTCAGCCGTGAGAACCGCGTGAACATCGGCCGAGCCGTCTGCGAGGCCGATTGTTCGATCCGATTTAACGAATCGCGTGCCGCCGTTTTCGAGTATCTTATATAAACCAGGACTAGCGATAGAATGAGTGGCGCCGGTATCTAACATGGCGACTCCTTCTCGACCCAAGACACAAATACTCACCAACGGTCGGCAGTCGTCCGGACTCCCCCTACTCTGGAAGTCGGCAGTGTGAAAGTCGGCGGATTTCGTCGAAACGCTATTATTTTTGCACGTGTGACATCGCGACCTAACAACCCCGGGTTGACCGCATCCATAACAACGCAGCGTGTGCGTAATAGTATCAGATGTATTAGACGTTTGTTGCGTACTATTCTTCTCCGATTTATTACGTTTATTATAACAATCTGCGGACGAATGGCCAAAATACTTACAGGACGCGCAACGAACGCGGTTACGTTTCACTTGCTTCCTGTCGGGACTAGCGAGGTTAGGTACGCGGGCGTCCGTGTCTACATTACACGTGGTATGCGACACCGACGCATTGCTTAGCGTATCAGAAATCTGCCCGGCTAGCTCAGTCGGTAGAGCATGAGACTCTAATCTCAGGGTCGTGGGTTCGAGCCCCACGTTGGGCGCCACTATAAGTTACTGAATATTGTACGGTTTATTTAATATTAGAAACGTGCGTACGCGGCGGTGTCCGTCGCTATCTCTCTGCTACCTGAAGGCGTCGGGACGCGCGTAACCCGCCATGTGGTGTGTCCTTTTCCTACCCCTGTACACCTCGTCGCCGTACCGCCCCGCGAAATGCATTGAGCCAGCCAAAATACATCCTCTTTGTCTAAGGGTCGAAATGACCGCTCAACCGTCGCGTTACACTAGTTTATAAATAATAAGTGTTAAAAAATTGGTCATAGAGTAAATAGAAGAGTCGATAAATGCTTGCATTTACATCTTGATATACGTATTGACTACATCCCTATTTTACTTCTATACAATAGTCTATAATCTATGCATTTGCCTCAAAACTGGACACTTCAATTTTAGCCTGTCTCGTCACGTATATATTTGTCTCATCATTTTGTATTCAGTATTTGGTGAGTTAAAAGAGTGCAGACTATAGATATTCTGTGTTATTTTCAACATGTCTTCTATTGTATTCCAATTTCTTTGAGCCTGCCACAAGCCTGCCAAAATACATCCTCTTTGTCTAATGACAACAACGAAGCAACTTCGCCATTTTCCATACAAAGTGTTGCCAATAAAATTTATAAAAATGACAGCTTTTTTAAAACTGGTAACACTGAAGTCGGGATTTTGCGCCCACCTTGTGCTCGGCGGAGCACGCCGCTGCTTTGTGACCCGCCTGGCCGCAGCGCATGCAATCTGCGCTGCGGTCGACAGGCGCGGTGCACTTGGCGGCGACGTGACCGGGCTCGAAGCACCGGAGACATGCCGATTTAAAGTGGGCCGGCGAACATTGGAGGTTTGGGAGCATGTTGACAAGTTACTGACGTCCAAAGCAGAACCCGGAACTTCGCATTATACTCAATATCTCAGAGACGTGGTCGAGTTAATAAAAGAGGCCGAGAGAATCGACTTCGCGCTTCTGAAGAGGCTGAATACCGCGAAACAATCCATGAACAAAGAGCAAATCATTCATATGTTGAAAATTCTTAGATGTGAAACTTCCAAAGCACTGAGTAGAGAGTATTTAGCATTTAGGAGGCATTTTGTACTACCAAGTTAAATGGATGAGCCATCTTAAGGTATTTAAATTACGCGCCATTTTTTTAATAGACGCTGTCTCATGAGGACCCCTTATTTATTTTGTACTTATCTCTGTGATGGAAGTAGATCACAATAAGTCATTGTAATTAAATTATTTCAATTTAAACATTGTTTTATTTTATGCCCAAACCCTTGTCGTTAACGGAGTAACCCCGATGGCTGGAGGTGCCCCGACCCTTTGAGCAATAACCAACATCACCGAGAAATTTTGTAGAGCACCCTTCCGCTGGCACCTCCTGGTCCATCCTTATAATACGACCAAACCATTACAGACCACACATGATAAACACCCAATCAACTTTAGGGAAAAGCTTACAAATATAAAATAAAAGAATTTTTACTTAAAAATATAATTGCACAATGCATAGGTTATTCCAAATAATACAACTTACAAACTACATATACAGTCAATAAATGCTACTTTATATACACACAAAAAGTCCAAAAATACAAAACTTAAAAAATATAATTAATTGAAGTTTTTTTTTTTATCTCTGCCCAATACTGCCCGACGTGATCTTACAATTCATTTACCTGGACAGTTATACCTTGTATTGCCTTTAATTAGCGTCATTAGGTTGAAATCATAAAATGTTGAATTACTTTTCTATAGTTATGCCAAACATAGTCTTAGAACAAAAATATATAATATACAATAACGATTAGCAAACTCATTTGTTCAAACATTTGTTAAATCTTGCAATTTATCTTCAAAATGTCTTTATTCCAGTGTTAAAATTCTACAATATTCTCCTACTGTACAAATGTTAAGTTATAAGGACCCTTTTTTCACTATCACTCATCACTAAATGTCCGTTGCACATTTTAGTCACATTGTTTTAATTTCATTTTCAAAAGGCTCGGGTCCAGCGGTGTGACTAAAACGCGTAACGCATCCTAGGTTTTCTTAAAAGAGTAGTACATCTCCAGCGGCTTGTTTATCTAGAAAAAATAATATAATTTACCTGATGTAAAATGTATGTACGGTACTCGAACGGAGCATAGGGCTCGCCGTGAGTAGGTGGCACAAACCCTGATTTTTGAAATTAGAATGCGTCAATATTTTCGCAGTTGGGTTGGTCCTGGGTACACCGGGTACGGTGTAGGTCTGGTCGCAGCTAGATTAGTGGTCGGTATTGACCCACGCAGAGAATACCTATACCTGCTGAATTCACACGGAGACAAATACCAGGCATGCAACGGAAAGGTGTGTAAAGTGGACTTACTGCTTGAGGAGTAGACAGGACACACTGATTACACGAAGATTATGCAGATTGAACTCTCTCGACGTTGATTTTAATTGTTTTTAGCCTTTACTTGAATCTCGCGCGCGCGCCGTCGACCGAGACCGTTGTACTACTATGTTACGCGCGCCGCGAGAGGGCAGCACCGTCGTTGGATGCGTTCACGAACGCGAATTTCAGACACGTTCGTAGTGAGGATGGAAGTTTGGAACACCAAGGCAGGGAAAAATTATCATGGAGTGTTACAAGCCACGACAATGTACCAGTTGTAAATAATAAATACAACACAAGGAGTGCACCCTGTCAATCTGGAGGGTTCTACACTAATTTTCTCAAGCCTGCAGATTTTGCAGTGGCAGTCGTCTTTGCAACCATATTAAAGTTTTTACATAATATTCAGCATTTTGTGTCGTAGATTCCTTGCAGACTCTTTTCCCGTAATTGAGCAGCTGTGGCCGCTCATTAAGCATAAAGTACTTTGTGTTAAACTAAAAATACAGCATACTCTTAAAGTGTATAATATAAGTCATGAACATACATTTACCTTCCAGAACTTATCATTAATCTGCCTCAAAGTCTGCGCACCGTTCAATGGTACAAATTGTCCCGGTTGTGGCGCTACATATATACAAAAGTTGAGCAATCTGTATGCTTCGGGGAGTTCTGCATCCAAATCCAATGTCAAACGCATCGCTAAATATTTACTCAAATGATCCACTGAAAATATAAAACATCTCTCAGTTACTTAGTATTTAGATTTTAGAACAAATAATTACTCTATTTTAAATACAGTAATACCCTGCTTTACGCGAGGGATACGTTACGCAAAAACTCGCGTTAAGTGAAATTCGCGTATTATGCATGACCAAAAGTCAGTAAAAAATGCAAATCAATATACAGGGTGTCCCGTAAGTAGTGGTGTCAACGGTATTTTACAGATAGAGGGGTTTGATATCTAGAATATCATTTGGTAACTTTTTTTATACCTTCTGGTTTAAAAGTTATGACATTTTTAAAGAATTATCATTTTTTCACCCGTTTTATCACATAATAATGTTATAAAAATTTGTTTACAATTATTTTCACTGATATTTTTATTTAAGTGGGTTGAGAAAATACAGGGCTTTCTAATTAAAATATTATTTGTAACCAATTAATAACCATGATTAAATAAAAAATTAAAATCTAAACAAGATTTAATTTATCAAATTTTAAGCAAAATATTTAAACGAAGCTGGTGTAAAAAAATTGTATGTAAGGTTACGGGACCATTATTTTAAAAATATCTACAATTCACACGGATTCTAAAAACGTATAATAATGATCACTATCATTTTAATTACAATGTTTTTTCGACATAAATACAACAAATGGGCGTCGATTTTTAATAATGTATTCCCATAACAGGACGGATTTTAAGAATTCTTATAGTCGGTGCACTTTTTCACGTCTTAATCCACTGTAAGATTCTAACAGCTTGTAGTTCCAACCTTATTTTCATTTCGGTTCCTTAATTTGACTTTAGTGATGTTCAAAGAGGGGTAGGCAGACTGACGCCTGTTTCCACTCATACTTCATTCAGAGATTACGTACCAAAAGTACATTAGGCAGAGTGTAATCACATGCCGGATTACTATTAAAACAAAGATTATTAAGTAAATTATGGTGTTTTTTTTTTATTGTAGCTCGGCATGTGACAACACTCCGCCTCATATAAAGCTAGAGTGCGGTCCATGAATGGAAACAACTGCTACTACAGAGAAACCTGCGCGGTAGCAGTCGCCTCCACTATGCCGGCTTGAGGAGACGAGCATGTACCATCTTAGATTGACAGCGCACACTCCTCTCGTTATACCTGGCTACTTTTAAACTATTCTCGAAACGCGACAAAGTCTCTTCACGGGTGTTACATTCGAAAGTGGTGGTACTACCCCAGGATGGCAGACTGGACAAATAACTATCATCAGTCTTTAAAGAAGCTGTTTATGAGACATGTAATAATAATGAATATGAACTACGCCACATTTTTGACGTGTCCGAACGAATTAAAAATAATCAAAGACCCCTAGGAAATATCAGGAGAATCTTTATTAGAAGATGTCGGTTATGCATTAGAGTTAGAAGGAGACATTTTGAGCATTTACTTTAATAAATTGTTTTCTTATCTGTATCTATTTACATTGGTTTTATTGGAATTCGCATAAGGTAATAATGAAATTTCTTCGACAAATAGTACTTTGTAGCTTGTTTAACTTTGAAAAATTACTTTAATTACAATGACAGTGAACATTATTATACGTTTTTAGAGTCCGTATGAATTGTAGATATTATTAAAATAATGGTCCCGTAACCTTACATACAATTTTTTTACACCAGCTTCGTTTAAATATTTTGCTTAAAATTTTATAAATTAAATCTTGTTTAGATTTTAATTTTTTATTTAATCATGGTTAATAATTGGTTACAAATAGTATTTTAATTAGAAAGCCCTGTGTTTTCTCAACCCACTTAAATAAAAATATCAGTGAAAATTATTGTAAACAAATTTTTATAACATTATTTTGTGATAAAACGGGGGAAAAAATGATAATTCTTTAAAAACGTCATAACTTTTAAACCAGAAGGTATAAAAAAAAATCACCAAATTATATTCTAGATATTGAACCCCTCTATCTGTAAAATACCGTTGACACCACTACTTACGGGACACCCTGTATACTTTAATTCTAAAAACATATTGTGCATTTTTTATGGAAAAAGTACCTATCTATTGTCTTCTTGGTTTTTTACTCTTTACAACACTGTTTTTTACTGATTCACACATGATCATCATCATAGTCTATGCTCTGCAATATGTTCAAACCTGAATAAATCTTTGAAAGAGGTATTTTAGCGCGAAATTTGAAATTCGGGTAAGACTGAAACCATGCATAACGGGGTCGCATAAAGCAGGGTGTTACTGTATAATAACATACAAGCAAAACGTAATATCCTCACCAGAAGCATTAGCAGTAGTTTTAAGATATCTAACAGAGCTATCTCGGAGTGTTCTCATCAGTTGATTATCACCAATCATCTCAGTAGGATGAGGTTTGAATACCAACTCTATTTCATTTGGATTCAGCGGCTCTTCACTTTCCGTATCCATTGAGTTTTCGCCTTCAGTTCTGAAATTTGATATTTATAACATTAATTCGTCTTCTCAAGCAGGTAGTGGAGACGACGGCCACCTTCAGACGTATGGTAGCAGCTGTTTAGCACATTACATGGTCCTAAAGTGCAGCAGTGTTGATATACTGAGAGTTCCTGTCGACTTTGTCAATACTTCTTGCGGCATAGAGGAGTATAGAAGGCATGCTGGCCTTCATGGAGGGTCTTAGTGCAGAAACAAGCCGACGGCCACAACTAACATCAGGCAAAGTGTAGTCACATCAGCGTTACCAGATATTTTTTCTGCCAAGTCGGGATTTCGGAACTTTTTGAGTGAAAAAAGCGGGATTCTTTCTTCGAAAGCGGGACATAGTAAAAAACATCCAACCATATTTGACAGATCGTAAACGATAGTTATATTAAAATGTATGGGGAATGTGTCCGTTGGAAAAATGTGGCGTATCAAATAATAGTTTGAAGAGTGAGTTACTCTTTTTGTATTTTAAATATAAATTGTAACTCTTTTTACATAGTTTACAGTAAGCTTTACTCTCATCCGACGTCACAATACACACACAAGTCAGAGAAGCGGGACTGAGCCTGTGCCAAGCGGGACATTTAATTTTGATTTAAAAATCGGAACGTCTGGCAAAGCTGAGTCACATGCTAGGGTAATATAAAGAGTGCGAATGTAGCATAATATTTACCTGCTATCACTAGATTCACTTTCCTCACTCCTCTCGGATGTCAATATTGACTTAGCTCTCTTTGTTGTGCTCGTATTCTTTGACATAGAGCTCACATTAGATGGAACAGGGGACGGGGTACTTCTGACTGAAGCCGGATTCGAGGTAGACTGACCGGAAGGTGTAGGATTCCCGCTCGAAGTGCCATCTTTAGGTGCGGAAGAAGTCCCTTCGTTTTGAGGGTTTTCAGCATTCCCATTCGAATTAGAAGCACTATTACCTTCTTCTTGGTTTTTCCTTAATCTTTGAGGACGATTTTGTGACTGCAGCTTGATTCCTTCAGTGATCGAGTTGATGAGAGAAGCCTGCGAGTGTGACATGTTAAGTTTCGCTAACACATGTTCCTGATGCGCTTCATACTCGTCACGGCTGGGATATATCTTTGATATTAACAAGTCAAAGTTAGGATCGGGCCGTAGAGAACGCTTCGAGACGAGTTTCTTGCGACACGTTGGACATTCCTTGTTACCAGATCGAAGAGCTGTTATAATACAATCCGAACAAAACCTATGTAAACATTCCTTCGTAGTCATTGTTTTCTTAAGCATATCTAAGCAAATCGGACACATTAACTCGCTATGTAAACTACGTGGAGACACAGCTATCTCTGTAGAATCTGTAATAACTTCTTGGGGGTTCCGGTGGAGCTCGTAAAGTGAAAGTTCCCATGTTTTGTTTTGTGACGGTTCTGCTGACGTCATTTTGAAAATATATCACAGTATCCCAGGCGTCAAGAAACTCTACGATCCACTTTATTAAAAAAGACCGGAGTAACAACAACAATGAAGCAACTTCGCCATTTTCCATACAAAGTGTTGCCAATAAAATTTATAAAAATGACAGCTTTTTTAAACTGGTAACACTGAAGTCGGGATACCAACTTATCCCAACATGGAGGACATTATTATAATAAAATTTTATTTTAGAATATCATGATTTAGAAAAATTTTATTTTATTTTATTTCTAACTTAATATAATTACCTACACTGATATCTCTATATTACTAAATATAAATATTCTTTCAATTTCTAATAGATACCTACCAGAACCACAAGTTTGAATATAAAATCATTCAGATTACAGCATCAACTGCAAAATAGAGCTTGAACTGAGCAATTTCAATACGCTCACGTAAGGGCTGTGTAGCTCAGTGGCCAGAATATCAAGGCGAAGGAGACGTGCGGGTTCAATCAACGGATATTTTAAAAGTTCAATTTTCACAATTGCGGTAAATAAGAAAATAATCAATTGATTCATCTTATTGGACGATAATAGGGTTGTAGAAATTGTCTATAATTTATGATTAGTGCTGTACTACTCATTATCGATAATTGTTAGTCAACTGATCGATATATGATCGCCTTCGTACGTGAATGGGGGTATTGCGAGGAAAAGTTTTTAGAAGTTTCACAAATAGGAGAAAAGTCATTTTGAAATAAATACGATTTTCTTTGACGTTCGATCATATAAGAGTTGCAGATTGATGATGATTGATCGAGCTAGGGGTGTTTCGGGGTCGGCGCTGCTAATTGGTGGTATACACTCTTTTCCCCAAGTCGGCATAGCGTAGGCTGATACCCACAGACATTTCTCTGTGGTAGCAGTTGTTTCAGCTCACCAGCTCACGGAGGATCACATTTTAGCTTAATATCAGACAGCATGTGGTCAGATGTCGAGGTATTAAATAAAGAACTTAGTATCAATAAAAATCATTCATTTTCTAGTACCTCAAATAACCTCAAAATATTTTTAAACAGGGGGTTATCTCACGGGAATATCGATATGATAGATGGAATAAGAACGGCCCTGATGTCGTGACCCGACAACTAAAAAGGTTATGTACCGCTTTTGATCCAATGCATATGAATGCAGCTACTTGCAATAGCTCGTTTTAAAGACCGGTTAAATATACTAAATATAGATGTACTTATATTCATGCAAAATACTAGATTTTATACTTTTGAGAGATATGGGAGTCGAGAGCCGTTATGCCAATACTCAAAACTATAAGTTTTACGTTTTAGGTTATAACGGGAGAAGTGCCCAAGTTGTCAATCTGGATGGTGCACATTCATCTCCTCAAGCCGGCATAGCGGAGGCGACTACAACACTCCTGCTAATGTGAAGCTAGAGTGCGGTCCATGAACAGAAACAACTGCTACTGCAGAGAAATCGAAAACGAAATTATCTTTAAAAATATATATATTAATTTACACTATACAAAACATGTCCTCTTCATTTAAAAAAACATAAAAATAGTTTTAAATATCATTAATATTCATGCAAAGTAACTCCTGTTTTAGAAATATAAAACCATTTTTCTTCTAAACTATTAATAGCTAGGTTTTTTTTATCATGATATTAGACAATAAAATACCTAGGGAATCTTCGGTTTATTTTTTTCAAATAACTTTTCAAATTATTTTTATTAATTTTTTTTACATAAATCGACACACAACCGCGTGAGCAACCCCTCTGTCGTCCAATAAATCAAATCGCTCTTAATTATGGTAGAAGTCGACTGAGTATAAAATAAAACAAAAACTTTAGTATTTAGTTATAAATAATATTTGGTAGAAAGGAAGAAAGTTGTTTTTGCCGAAAGCGATGCTGTTAAAAAAACTATATCAGTTACTGTGAGCGTGCAGTTTTTTTTATCTGAATTTATAATTAAGTTTAATATCTCTAAGAATTTATGAACACGTGCCGCGAATTACTCGCGTTACAAACGAAATTGGTGGATTTCTCAAATAGTTATTCTTTAATATACGCTATATAATACGATTTACTTACATTCCTTTACAATTTACATTGTTCACAAAATATTATTCGATTTTGTTGCAATTTTTAATTCGTGCAAATATCGAAATGACGTGGGCAGCATATTTGTGAATTTAAATGAGTTTCGGCTTTATGTATATGGATTGGACACATTTGTCTCCATAAGGCGGTATAGTGAAGGTGGCCGCTACCTTCCTACCACTTTTAAAAATAGTACGTAAGGTACAGGCACCCATTAAGGCCCACTTAATTTCAAATCGTTGTTTTTTCTTTTAAATTGGGAATTATAAAGAAAAATCATTTACTAATATTTTAATTATTTATTAGAGAAGAACATTTATGAATTACAAGATTTTTTTGGCACTTTAAGAGAAAAAATGAAGCATTTTTTAAAACCTGTTCACTGGGCTATCTTAAGAAGGTGGTAGCTCAAAAAGGCCCAAAATACATTTCCTAAAATGTATGCCTAATCGAATATTAAATTTTACTTATCTATAATACTGAACTTGAAATTCAGTTTTTGTTAAATATATATAACAAAAATAAAAAGAAAAACTTATAAATATGGCGTGGGCCATCTTAAGTGTACAAAAAATATAAATTTAAATAAAACAATAATAGCTTTCTAAATGGCAAAATAACATATATATAGAGATTCATAGTAACATTTAGTAACAAAATAAATGAGTTCTTTATTTAGCCCTTAATTTTTTGTCACACTTATACGTGGGCCATGTTAGAAGTATTAGTTTTTATACTTTCATAAAATGACACAAATACTCCCTTTTGCCTAAAATAAACTTATATACTTATATGACTCAACAAAAATAAAAAAATAAAAATCAACACAAATCAGGTGTAAATAACATATACTTCACCATTATTTTTTAGTCACAGTCGGGGCATACGAATTGCTCTTTCTCCTCTGAAGTTAAGCCTACACATTCTTCATGATACCAGACCCGACACTTGACACACTGACGCATGTCGGCAATCCCGATTTTTATTAAATTAAATTTATTATTTCCCAGTCCTAGTAAGGCCCGGGCCATGTATGATAAACATGTAGCGGGCCTTCATTGGGAACTTTACTTGAGTGAGAATATATTTTCTTAAAAAAACAGCGAAACAAATAAAATGAAGGCACTTACCTTTGTTTAATAGTGAAATGACTATTTTAGTAATTTCACTAACAATAAAAATTTAAATAGGTTTAATTTGCTTTTTAGTTTCGTTTATTTGTGTTATGAAGGTTATAAAACGCACATGCTCTTGGCGGACCATACAACAAACTGCCAGACATTCTCAAAATAGCGGCGCTTAGAATCTAACGGATATGCATTTCACTCTATGGCCACACCTATATATTACCGCGAAATTTGAAATTATTTGGCATATCGTAACATTGATTTATTAAAAGTGGGCTATGATAGGAACCGGGCCATCTTCGGTCACACTACCTTATATTAAAAAGGCAAAATGGTGCCAATGAGTGGTAGGCAGACTGATGATGGTTTCGGGATCAGTTTGAAAGGAACCTGGTACGAGAGGAGGTCTCAAGCTGTCAAAATGGATGGAGCACATTCATCTGCTCAAGCCGGCATAGGGGAGGTGACTGTTACCTGTAGTTATCAATAGTAGTAATCGATTCCGTTCATGGACTGCACTCTAGGTTAACGTCAGACGGAGTGATGTCATATGCCAAGCTACTATAAAAAATAGTGTCGACAAAATTCTAGACAAGCTTTCCAGACAAATGGCAAAGTTCCAAGATAATTAGTACTATTAGAAACTTGCAATTACAAAAACAAAATAGGAAATGTTCTCGCGCAAAATGAACTTAGTTAAGGGATTTTCTCGAGTTTCCCGCTCAATTTCCGTAGTTCTCTAATTATCTGCTTCCTAGAAATCTAATTACACTAAATACTGACTGTATTGTCAAAACTAGAATATGTAGTTATGTGCTACACGATAGGTCGTCTTACGATAAATCTGTGGAGATTTAGATAACAACAAAGATTAAATTATTTATATATATTATTAAATTATTCACATTGCGATACCTTAATTCATTATATTTTGATTTTATTTGTTTTAATTCATCAAATCAAATCAAATCAAATCAAAATAATTTATTGTAAACATAGGTTTTACATTTGTAGATGTTATAATAATTCTTAAGTCCTCTATGTTTTGCCCATAGGGCATACAATATTTGTAATAGAATAATTAAAATGTCAGAATACAATCAAAATTAACAATACAATAAAATAGAATGTCAAAAATAATTAAAAATAGTATAAATAAAACAAAAAAATTATTATGTCATGTAAAAAAAAATAAAAATAAAATAAAAAACATGCAACAAATTATTAATCATGTCATAATCCTATTAATATGTACTTTATATTTTGTCAATGAGGAACTCGTGTGTTGAGTAGTATGCTTTAGTGATTAGTAGCCGGGTGAGGTGCTTCTTGAATAAACCCGAAGTGAGCTCTTTAATATAACCCGGTATTTGATTAAATATCGTCCTGGACATTCCTATGGCACTCTTTTGAAGGAGCGTTGTATTCGCCCGCTTCGGCCACAGTTGATGTTTATATCTTCCGACTTTGCTACAAGATGAAGTGAATATATGCGGATTATTTTTGACGAACAGTGCCATTTCTAATATATATAAACAAGGAAATGTCAAAATTTTTTTTTCAATAAAATATTGCTTACAACTCTCCGTAGATTTTAGTCCAAATATCGCTCTGATGCAGCGTTTTTGCGTTTTAAATGCGATTTCTTTGTTTGTAGAGTTCCCCCAAAAAATAATACCGTAGCGCAAGATAGAGCCCACATATCCATGATATGCGATAGTTGCAGTCTCTGCGTTGCTAATTTTAGATAGATTCTTAAGCGCATATACGAATCTATTGGCTCTATCACAAATATGTTCTATGTGTGCTTTCCAATTCATGGAGCTATCAATGATGACCCCCAAGAATTTGGTACTATGTGTCACTTCGAGTGCCTGTCCGTGGTAGTTTATATTAAGATTGGGTACATTTGTCAATCTTTGTGAAAAATACATAATTTTTGTTTTCGTCAAGTTTATTATAAGATTATTATATTCTAACCAATTTATAATGTCGTTAATTGTAGAGTTTATGTCATCTTCGAATGAATCTATGTCATTACATTTTATTAACACAGTGCTATCGTCTGCAAAAAGTATCATAGGGTGCTTTACACACGCTGGAATGTCATTTATGTACGTGAGAAATAACAACGGTCCTAGGATAGAGCCCTGGGGCACGCCGCATTTGTTGTCTCTACTGGTAGAGATATATCTAGTTTCTAATTTTGTTTTTGGACATATTTTTGATATTTCGGTTCTCTGTTGTCTCTTATCAAGGTATGAGTCAAAAAGTTGTAGAGCAGTTCCACGAATCCCATAAGCCTCCAATTTGTTTAGTAGTAGTTCATGGTCTACAAAATCGAACGCCTTGGTCATATTCATATATATGGCACAAATTGGTTGCCTTATGTCGATAGATTCTAATGCTATTTTTATAAGGTCATATATTGCCAAATTAGTAGACTTTTGTTTACGAAATCCATTTTGTTCCTCTACTAATATTTTGTTTTTTTCTAGATATGTGTACAATCTATAGTAAATTATTTTTTCAAATATCTTTGCAGTGACTGGTATTAATGCTATAGGTCTGTAGTTAGTTTTGTTCTTCTTATCGCCTTTTTTTAAGATCGGCTTTATTATTGATATTTTTAGGGTTTCCGGAAATATGCCTTTTTCGAGACATAAATTGATAATGTGGCTTAACGGGTGGGCAATTGTTTCGGCATTTTGTTTAATAATCTCAGTCCAAATTCCATCATGCCCCACGCTTTTAGTGTTTTTCAAGGATCGAATAGTTTTAATGATTTCTGTAGGTGTAGTGGGCATTAGGAATAAGGAATGTGCTGTTTTGGACTTTATATTTATTTTTGACATGGGGTTCTTTGTTTTTAATGACGTAACTTGATCTATAAAGAAGTTGTTGAATATATTTACAATTTCAGTTGGATCTGTAATTAATTTATCTTGTTCCAGTAAAGTTGTAACTGTCTCCTTTGGATAATTATTTTTTGAATTATTAATAATTTGCCACGTTACCTTCGATTTATTTTTTGCGTTTTTTATTAAGTAATCATTCTGAGATTTTTTTGTTAGTCTGATAATTTTTTTATATCTAGTTGAGAACGTTTTGAAATTAATTTTATTATTTATTGTCGGAGAAGTTCTGTATTTCCACAAGAGTTTGGTTTTATTTTTGCTACAGAGTTTAAGACCTTTCGATAACCAACTTGGTTTCCTTTTTTGTTTAATGCGCATATAATTTATATTGAAACAGAGGTCGTAGAATAGTGTGATGAGTTCAATGTATTGGGCATATGCTTCGTTAGGGTCATCACATTCTGTAACTTCGGAAAAACTTAAACTTTTGATACATTCTTTGAATTTATTACAATTCTCCTTACAATAATCTCTTCGTTGTACATACCACGATTTTAAATGACAATTTGTTTTTATTGGACAAGTAATTATCTGGGCCATATGATCAGATAATGCCAATTCAATAACTTCACATTTGCATTTGTTCATATTTACCGCTATATTGTCTAGGCACGTGCCACTCTGCAGTCTTGTTGGCTGTTTAATTTGTAATTTAAGATTATAATTGAGCAGTAAATGTTTCAATCGTGTGGTTATCTTATCCGATACCAAGACGTTTATGTTGAAGTCTCCACATACCACTAATTTCTTTCGCGAATTTGTGCATAAATTATTTAGCGTTAATTCTAGCCTCTCAAAGAATATGTCAACTAAATCCGCTTTATAATTCGGTATCCTGTAAACACATAATATAGTAGTTTCATAGTCTGGTAGATGGACTGCACAGCATTCAAAAACAGACTGTACGGAATATTTTGCGATGTATTCTAGTTCGTTATATTGGTAGTTTTGTTTAAGCAAGATGCAGACTCCTCCTCTTCTTGTATTTCTCGAGTACGCAGCGGCTAATATATAGTTTGGTAACAAGATATTAGGATAGTCTGCTGTGGTCATGAAGTGTTCAGTGAGACATAATACATCAATCATTTTGTTCGGAATATTATTCAAAGATATCGTCAGCATATCCGATTTATTAATAAATCCTGCTATATTCTGATGCATTATTGTTAGGTAGTTATTCACGAAATGTCAACTCTTCTACAACTTCGTTTTCATGACTACTAGTTCTGTTCATATTAATTATCGTTTGGTACTGTTTTTCATTTAGTTGTATTAGTGCTTTAATATCTTTTATTATTGTTGTCATACCAGTGTTATTAACTATTCCATTGCGGTAGGAAAACATTTTATAAGTATACTCTAAGTTCAAGTTAGAATCAAGTAAGTAGGCATTTTCGTAAGCTTGTAGACCTAGATATAGCATGGCATTAAATTGTTCTAATCTACTATTGTACAGGTTTGAATAGTCATTAATGTTAAATGTTGGCAGACAAAATATAATATTTGTATGAAGTAGACTTAAAAGTTTTTCTTGAATTTGCATAATTAATTTCATATGGTTTTTTGTATGTTTGAAATCCGATGCGCCTATCATAATTATACAGTAATCACTCTTTGAAAAGTCCTTGAGTTTGTTTTCGATGCCATTTAATAATAGTTGGATACCACATCCAGGTCGTATAAAGTGACAGTAGTTATATTCCTCTTTAAATTGATCATTAACTAATGAAGTAATTTTGTTCTCTCTATTACTACTGATAAAATAAGTTTTTGGTTTAATTTCATTGTCGGTTGCTCTTCTATTTGGTAAGTCATTATATGTTTTATTTATTTTTACTGTGTTGTTCTCCTCGGAAACCGAGGTGTAGCCCAAATTTTCAGTGTTTTTTATTTTGTTCTTATTAGATGGTGTTTGTTTCAGTTTAATTGGCGGCGATGCTGTTGCATATCATATTTAATATAATTCTTTTAATTTTTAATGTTGTAATTTTTCATATTTGAATTAAATGTTATTTGCGATACCCTACTATTTAAAAATAGTGGCATGTTACAGTTTAGCACCCTCGACTTGGTCAGTAAGTTACATTACCTACTACATAATATCTCAGTGGACCTAGTCACGTTTCGGGAAGACGAGAGGAGTGTGCATCGTATCCTCAAGCCGGCATAGCGGAGACTAATGGAACACAAGCTTAACATCGAGTGTGGTCGCACGACTGAATGATGTATAATAAAAACATTTCTGAAAAAAATTGAACCGACTTCTAAATAAAACACAAGGCACTAAAAAGTAAAAAAATAATTTTAATTGAGAGTACCTACACACAATTTAATAAGCATAAACATGAATAGATGCTTATTATTTATTTACAAATTAATTGTCTGCATTTTATTTAGCATATATCTGAAGTCGGTGCCAACCTAATATGAAACTCCGCATTGCTTGATTCTAGGTGCATTACCAATCATAAAACATGTTTCAAACGCATGCACCGACTTCAGATATATGCTAAATAAAATGCAGACAATTAATTTGTAAATAAATAATAAGCATCTATTCATGTTTATGCTTATTAAATTGTGTGTAGGTACTCTCAATTAAAATTATTTTTTTACTTTTTAGTGCCTTGTGTTTTATTTAGAAGTCGGTTCAATTTTTTTCAGAAATGTTTTTATTTTGTATATTTTAGTGGTAACTGTAGCTTGATTGTATGGATAATATTCTAAACGCGCTGTTCAAATGAAATGTGATGAGTGGCGGGCTTATAGACAGACACTCTCGAGTCCTACCCGATAAAACATGAATCATTAAAATCAATCGAAACATCCGCAAATTTTCCACCCTTAGAGATGGAATATTTTATTCCTTAAATGGGACCTATCCCGAGACATACTTTATCAAACAAAAAAAGAATCATCAAAATCGGTTCACAAACGGCGAAACATCCCCTAATTTTCCACCCTTAAAGGTGGAATATTTGATTCCTTAAATGAGACCAATCCCGAGACGTACTTTATCAAACAAAATAAGAATCATCAAAATCGGTTCACTAATGGCGAAATATCCCCTAATTTTCTACCCTTACAGATGGAAAATTTAATCCCTAAATGGGACCAATCCCGAGACGTACTTTATCAAACAAGAAAAGAATCATCAAAATCGGTTCACTAATGGCGAAACAACCCCAAATTTTCCACCCTTAAAGGTGGAATATTTTTTTCCTTAAATGGGACCAATCCCGAAACGTACTTTGCCAAACAAAAAAAGAATCATCAAAATCGGTTCACAAACGGCAAAAATCCCCTAATTTTCCACCCTTAAAGATGGAATATTTTCTTCAAATTTAAAATTGACCAATCACGAGACATACTTTATCCAACAAAAGAAAAATCATCGAAATCGGTTCACAAACGGCGAAACATCCCCTAATTTCACACCCTTAGAGGTGGAATATTTTCTTCAAATTGAAACGGGACCAATGCGGACATATATCCTATCCAACAAAAAAAGAATCATCAAAATCGGTCCACAAACGGCGGAGATATAAGTGAACATCGCCACAAAAAAAAAAAAAAATACACGTCGAATAGATAACCTCCTCTTTTTGAAGTCGGTTAAAAAGAAACACTGTTATGTAAGTGAAAAAAATATTTAAAAGAAATTTCTGATCTCCCTGACATCGGAGAGACATTTAAATAAAATAAAAGATATACTTAGATATTAAAGGTAATATTGTAATTACATATTGTTGCCTAACGAAGTTGAATAGAAAGTAAACTTTGAGACAGTAATAATTGGAGCGTGATAATATTTAAAAAAAATATTAAAATCTTCCTGCACACTATCTCCGGATATATTGTCATGTGACCAGGCTTTCAATTTTTTTCTACCTTTCTCTCCTTTTTTTGACGTGCTAATATTACTTATTTAATAATCGTTTTCTCTTATTTATAGCGGACTTGAAAATATAGGAAACCCTTGTTCTATCTAAGCTCTGCTAGTAAGAAAAATGGTAAAAAACTATACTTAACTTTTTTAAAATTATGTTCTCCCATTCTGGAAAGCAAAGGGAACAAAACCCATACAGCCACGTCTTAAGAATTATATTTTCTTTTTTTTTAAGTTGCTTTGTAGCTATTTTACACTTCAATGTTTTTCTATACTTAGTTGTTTTATTCAAAGCAAAGACATCATTACTCATGCAGTTACATTTTCAGTAATATTTCCATTTATAAGAGACAGTGCCTAGTTTTCGATTGGCGGGAAAATGCAAACACACGTTCTTCTATTTTACATATCTTGTCTATGCACATTCATTAACACTTAATTTTAATTACATTACCTTTATAGCTTGATTAACACTCGAATTAAAATAATGTATAGTTGTTGACCAAGATATTAATTTTAGCAGCCAATATGGCCGTTGTTGTTTGAATAAACTGTAACTTTGCCTAAACGCAGCATTTAGCAAAATAACGTTTTTTGTGAATATTAGTTTTTATTTATAATTTCTCCAAATTTATGGTAACACTAGAATAAAACTAATTTGTCGTGAGCACATCTCTTGATCTTGTCTTGTACATATTATATTAACGTAATTACTTATGTAATGGATGAAAAACGCTAACGACTTTTATAATAGATTTAATTTAAATAAGATAGGATTCGACAATACTTTAATTAAAACTGATATAAGTGCAAATAGGATTCTTCAAAATTGCAGCTCGACATATTGTGACGGCACCCCGCCTAGTGCAACTGCAACCACAGATAAATTTCGACTAGCAGTCGCCTCTGTTGAGGCACTATTCAGGTTGACAGTGCACATTCCTCTCGTTATACCTGGTTGCTTCCAAACTATTCCCTAAAAGTGACATAGACACTTCGCGGGT